>OY759222.1:40280529-40644685 GCA_963662175.1 Aradus depressus
CTATTGAACTAGGGAAGTAAGTAGGCTTTGATTTAGGGGCTACCTTCTACCTTTCTGGACTTGGGGGCCCCAAAATAGCAACATTTTGGTGAATCACATTTAATTTATGAAATGAGAGCCGCAATTCCAATTTCCATTTATTACAGATTACATATTTTCATTAAAATACATAAAAACATTAAAGATTTTTACTTAAGTAAAGATTATATGAAAATGCAAATTTCACCCCTGCCAATGTTCATTATAACTGATAGGTACATAAGTTATGTTTGTACAGAAAAAGTGGGGATGTTTAATGAGCCCGTTAGTATGTATTGGAGGGACCCTGGGAGGGGCTTAACCTTTTTGTTAGGGAAATGTGAACAGAGCAGGGCTGCCAACACTTCTTATTTCCGCACCAATATGAGATATGGAGGAAGTATGTAATAAAAAAAATAGTGTTTTCCAACTCCCTGATTCCGAAATTGAATAAAAAAAGAAAATCTTGTGTGTGGATATGTTATGTTGCAATAGAATGAACATATCGACATGAAATTTAATATGAAGTTACGAAACCCCATAAGAATGACATACACTAATTTTCAGCCGAATCGGCAAACAGGAAGTGTGAGAGATGATAGGAGGGAGCTCACCTCAAAAATCCTAATAACTGCATGATAACATTAATGTGTCGACACGATAAGAACAAGTAGGAAAGGAAATGAGTTTAGAGAGAACGAAAAACAGTTTACAAATAATTTGTGCTAAAAACTAAAAGCAATGAAAATTATCCAAAAGTTCATTTTCAACTCAACATAAAAAAATGTTTTTTTAAAAATATTTGTCGCGGCGAGCGCTAAATTGTCATTCTTTTAATTTTAAAACAGAAATTAATACAGCATACATTTTCAAACAGCTTGAGCATTTTGCTTGAAAGCTGTTGACCCAGTCGAGGTTTATTATGTAGTTGAGTGAACCAAATTTGGTGAAAATTGATCGGTTAGTTTCGGAGGTATAAGAAAGGACTGTCATACATACAAACATGTTCCAGAAGTGATCTCGTTTTGATCCTGACATCATAAAACATGAAAAAAAAAAAAATTTCGAATCTGTTTATGATTACAGAACTTTTCCAAAGGGAAAAGTAAACTGGTCATGTGAAATGTATCATGAATTTAAAATGGATATTTGAAATGATTTCAACGAAATGGATATATTTTATATTCATTAGTTCGGTTCATTAGGATACTGATGGTTGAACAATGTCCACCCCAATCGTCAACTAATTGGGTACAACTGATGGCGAACCAAATATGTAGCCATTCTCATTAGCAGTCAACATAACCATTGTGGAGGTCATTGTTAAAATAACAACTGAACAGCATATTTGCCATTGTTAATGTGGTTCTCTACTTGTGTAATTAACAAACTTTAATTTAGTTAACGATAATTGGGAGAAGAGTTGACATCAAATAGAGAGAGAGCCACAGAGGGATGTGAAATATATAGAGTGGGAGGTGCGGTGATTTAGGGTGAAGGTCGGATTACCCTAGCAGAGGCACCGGCAAACAGGCAAACTTTCTCTGAGAGAGCATGGCAACCCGTTGGTAGTTTCTCATAGCTAAATAAAACAAGTTGTGAATTCCCCAGAACGAATTAATCAATTAAGTTTTCACTCTCCCACTAAAATCAATCGACCGTTTTGGCTAATAATCAATAGTTGACTAACATAGGGATTTCTGAATGCTCACTAAACTTCATATCGATACATTCATTACACCAGCAATTATTAGAGGTTTCGTGTTAAGACCTTCTCCCACTCATCCACCTTTCTTTGCCCGATTTCGTACTAAATCAATAAGTGAGGTTCTGGATACACATACTGAATGTCCAGGCGATATATTCATTTCAGTTATTAAAGTTTGGGGTTACGCCCCCTAAATATCCCCTCCCCTTTGGCAGATTTAGCTGAAAATTAATAGGTGTTATTCTTTTGAGGTTCTGGATACTACCTACTTTATTAATAACCTACTTTATTAATTTATCTAATCACTGTCATGTCCATTCTCATTATTATTGTTAATTATACCTAAGTATATATATATTTGCTTCTCTATTGATATATTATTGCTATTGATATATTCAAAGATATAATAATATGTAACATATATGTCTAATTATTAACAGCGATGTACAGTCCCAGCTGACTGCTCCCTCTCCCACACTCAGACTCCGTCTTCTGGCAGCAGGTAGCCTATTTATCATTTGTATTTTTTGGTAAGATTTAAAAGCATTGAATAAAAAATAAAAAAAATTCGTTTTGATACACAATCTATCGGGAGTTATCATGTTCAAAGACACACATAGAATTTTTTTTTTTTTTTAGCCAGGGGTCTGGAAAATATGAAATTCCGGTGGAAACACTACATAAGTTAACTTCCCCCAAACTTCTTACAGCTGGAAGTGGAAGTAATAGTCAGAGTGGAATGTAAGTTATTCGGAACAATTAGTGGACTCGGGCAGAACAACAATGAGCATTCTTGGAGGGTGCAGGAAGTGGCCTAACTTGCAGGAGAGAGGATGAAAGCCATGAGGTAGCTCTTTGGGCCGTCCTTTGTAGAAATGAAGTAAAAGGGAATATACAGGGTGGCCTAGAGAAGCGGGCCACAAGTGAAATAACTCCTAAACTGTTAGAGATGTCAAAATTGTGCATGGGACTAAAGTTGTAGCACTCGCCGAGAGCAATAGTATGGCGTCCTTGAAATGACAAAAATGACCTTTTTAATAGCTCAAACAGCCCTTTGAAGGGCGGGGTTCCCTTTTGACCCTTAAGTTTCATTACATTTTATTAAAGTATTAAAGAAACAAAGAAGAACTGTGAAAACAGATTTTTGATACGCCAAGTAGTTCTCGGGAAAAAAACTTTTAAAGTTGCACGTTTTTCTTATTCTGAAGTTAGTTGAAATTTAATAACAACAGAAAAAGAAAAACGTGCAACTTTGAACGTTTTTTTTCCGAGAACTACTTGACGTATCAAAAATCTGTTTGCACAGTTATTCCTTGTTTCTTTAGTACTTTAATAAAATGTAATGAAACTTAAGGGTCAAAAGGGAACCCCGCCCTTCGAAGGGCTGTTTGAGCCATTAAAAGGCATAAATCTTTTCGAGGACGCCATACTATAGCTCTCGGCGAGTGCTACAACTTTAGTCCTATGCACTATTTTGATATCTCTAACCGTTTAGGAGTTATATAACTTTTGGCCCGCTTATCTGGGCCACCCTGTATACAATGATTTTCCCTTCAATCGATCTTATGGGAAATACATGCCATCCTTATAGGGTTTGAATTTAAATCTAAAATTTCATGCCGATATATCTGCAGTTTTGGAGGAATTTTGAGTTGAGCCCCCCCCCCCCTTCCCCTCCTCCCCCTCCTTTCCGCTGATTCCGTTGCATAATAATAGGTGTGGTGCTTATAAGGATTTGAATTTACATATTAACTTTCTTGTCAATACATTCATTGTAACGGCAGTTATTGTGAACCACTTAATAAAAAGTAAACAAAAGCGTTTGTTTTAAAAAAATATTGTTTATTTCCCTGATTGAAGATGGTAGAAATTC
This sequence comes from Aradus depressus, assembly GCA_963662175.1. NCBI lineage: Eukaryota > Metazoa > Arthropoda > Insecta > Hemiptera > Aradidae > Aradus > Aradus depressus. Next base: position 40,284,129 of record OY759222.1, read on the forward strand.
CGAAAGTACTCACTTCCATATTATATACCTACATATATAGGTACTTTGTGAAATAGACAATATTAAAAAAAAAAAAAAGTTTTTCTTTATTTTTTATAAATATGCAAAAGTACCTTTAATAAGGAAATAAAATATTTATCTTATTGTTGTAGCTGTTAATTAATTTAATAATTGTTTTATTTTTTTTTGTCTTTATAATGTTGGTCGCAACTGTTACCATGATGCAACAACCAGCTACCAAGAGAACTTGATTGAATGTGGATGACTTGATTGGCGTGAGAGAGGAAGGCCACCCAGCGGTAGCTCCTCAGGGCGAAATTTAAAACAATGAATATTATGATTATTATGAATGAATGAAGATATTATGATTTTGTTTCAAGTGGGGGGTTGCAATTTGGGTTATAGTAAGTCACGGTTCCACCTCCTCTTCAATCTCCTGGGAGGATTGTGTGGCAAGTGTGGTGAAGAAAGTGAGTGGATGTATGGATTTGGGTGTGAGTGCAATTTGCTGTGGAAACGTCTGTAAAGGTCCTGAATTGTGTCGTGTACTGTGTTTATCATGAGGTCATTGTGAAGTGTTCTGTTACTTACGTATGGTGGGCATTGTGTAATGAGTCTGAGTGTCTTTGACTGGAAAACCTGAATACGTTTCAGGTTAGATATTTTAGCCGAACCGTAGATTTGTGAGCCATAGAGAGAGGTTTTAGTAGAAATGTGTAGCAGTTAGGATTTGTGTTTGTGAATGTCTTGCAGAAGAGAATAAAGCATTTTAAATAGTTTGTATTACGTATGAGGCTTGTATGAGGGTTCCATGTCAGTCATCTGTAATGAGTAAGTCCCAAATATTTTAGTGTGTTAAATTGTATTATTGAATAACATCCTTTTATAATTAAAATTTAATATATTAATGTTATTATTTTGAGGGCGCAGGAAGCTGAGTGGTATTGTGCTAGCCTACTCAGCTCAAGATCGGTTTGAAACATGGCCTAGGCCCTTAAGGTTTTTGACAAGCGATAACACCTCCAACACGCCGTCCTTTGGGTGGGACGTTAAGCGATGATCCCGAGCCTGTGCTATGTTAAGTACTCGTTAAAGACCCCGACTCTAGCTGAATAAACCTAGGTAAGGAAAATTTAGGACTCTCAGAGTAGAGCCGGGCTCCATGCCCACCCGAGCGCTCTGGTAGTAGGTCCATATGACCTCGTAGTTAAAGCCCGGGCATGAGTCACAATAACTAACTAACATGAGGCCATTGTTAAATGAGACGGGCTCAAGTCCACCAGAGCGACGAATAAGCGCTCTGGTAGTAGGCGATATGACCTCATAGTTATAGCCCGGGCATGAGTAATAATTACTAACTTACTATTAATGTTATTAATATCGTTTTCTGTTCACAGATAGAGAGCTGGGAATTACTGAAGGTAACGTCATCTTCCCGGAATAATGACGACATCTACGGGTTTCCTCACAAACTCAGCGAGGGTGAATTAACCCCTAAATGCGTTCAAAGTGTGGGGTCATTTAAGGGAGTCAGTTTCTCGGCTTAATTACCTACAGACCAGGAGACTAAACCAAGACCCTTTAGCAAGTTTGTTTGGCCTAATTAGGTTTCCGTGTGGTTGCTAAGCTACCCTGTCTGTTGCTGCTCTTGCAACGTCAGCAGTCAATGGTCCTGCAAACCGTGACCAACTGTCCGCCTCGAGTTGACCCCTCTCCTTACACTGAGAGCGTCTTTAAAGAGGTCAACTTGATGGATTAGGGGCTCTTCTTCTAGGTGTAAAGGACAGTTATGTGACTGATTCGAAGGTACTTCATTGTTCGAATTGCTTTAGGTTCAGGGCTTGGCTGCTCAGTACGTGAGTGGCTTTGTAGCCAAGAGAGTGTCGAGTATTATCGATTCTTGCAAATCATCTTTGAGATCTGACAAGAGGTTTGTATTCCTCTAAAGAAGACTCCACATATCCATCAGGTAATTTAGTCTGCACCATTGATGCTGGAGGTTTTCCTGTAGATGAAATAATCCCAGGGATCAGTCATGAGAAAGATTTGTTCTAAAATTACTGTAACTACTGCTAAGCTGGATCTGGATCTCTTTCAGCTACAACACTCTTGCCTTATTCACTCAGTCACATGCTAATATCTTAGTGTTGCTAGAGACAGAGCCGAAACATTAACAGAAGCAACAAATAGGGTAGCAAAAAGCTTCAAACTTAGGCTACATTTAGTTCTCACTCTATACTCTCAGGGTGTCCCAATGGCCAAGCGGTGCAACATAGGATTTTTTTTCTCTTCTTGGCTCAACCTCATTTCTCAAAAAGATTCTAAAATTGTTATCAAACGATTAAGGTTAAGCCCCAGATTATGCAACTTCAGTTTTTCAAATCTTTCCATCAGATTCAGAAAGTTGATTTTTGTAAATGAAAAATGAAACCAATCCGCCAAACACTATTTTGGATTTTCTTATAAAAGCGATTTTTTTTCTGTTTTTAATTGCACAAATTAATTACCTAGAAAAAACTGTATAAAAAGAAATAGGTAATTCTTTTTTATAAAAAAAAACAAATAAAAAAACAAAAATCTTTGTAAATTTTTTTAATATTTATTATTTTTGTCAACAATACTAAATAGCAAAGAAATTAGTAAGGATTTTTGCATTATTTGAACATAAAAAATTAAGTATGTTTCGTTTTACACAATTTATATTTATATTTACAGTAAATAATTTAAGGCATGTAAAGTATGTTTGCCATCTTTCAATTAAAACATGCAATACCTTCTTAATTTTGTGGAACGTTTCGAAACAAAAACAATTATTTTATTAGTTGTAATAAATATTTTCTATTAAATATATTTGTTCTATAAATTTCTTTATTGTCCTTAACGTTATTGTTTTTCTTAGATTTATCATATTATTTTGTACATACTTTTCTTTATTTTGTTTATGTTTTCTTTAAGAAGTGTTCTTTTCACAACATTTATATTTAGTCTTTCTTTATTTATTTTTTTAAAATTTGTTATTATTATTTTGTTTATATGTATGTATTAACTTGTATATATTTCATATTATTATTCTTGTATACTTATCATTATTTTGTACAAATGTATCTTTATATAATGTAGATAACATATGTTACAAGACATCAAATTTACTTATGGTTTCTTTTGACCGATTGTAGATATACATAATAAAAAAGTATTTGACAAAAAAATATATATATACATATATTGTCCTTAATGCCTGTTTTAATATCTCCTTTTCCGTCTTCTAATTACAGAATTAACTCAAATTGATGGTAACTTTTTCTTAATTGAGCACAAAAAGTGTGTTACTGAATGAATTGAATTTGCCAGACAACCAGTATAGCTCCCTGTAGTTCATGTGCTGACACATTGGGGCTCTGCAACATCCTCAAGTTGCCTTTCTGGATGTTAGTTCACTTCTTTAGTCCTGTGATGGGTGCCGAAATATGGAGAGAAGAACATAAGGCCAGAAGAAACAAAGCTGTCCTCCAGTGCTGGACTCGCCCTTCAGCCAGGTCAGCTACTTGCCCTAACTTGACACACTTCCAGTAGATATCATCCAATCACTGGTCCCATTCTACTGACCCGTCTTTCAGGCCAATTACTCGAAACGTATACACTTGGCTTAAAATTCATTAAGTAAGAGTGTAATTAGAAAAGCAGAAAGACAGACAGATAGTCCTCCAACAGAACAGAGATGAGAGAGCGGTGGACGAGTCGAGCTGGCAACTGGCAAGAGAGAAGTAATTAGTTGGGAGACTTGGCTTTGTGGGAAGTTAGCTCCCTTCCCTGCTTCACTGCCTCATTGCTCACTGCCTCACTACTCGTTTAGCAAACACGCAGTTTGAATTTGAGGTTCAAGGGTTGAGTGACAGTCAAGTGACTGACATACGAGTACGATATATGACCGCTAGACTGCAGAGGAAGCAACGAAACATTTATGCGTAATTATTACTTTCCCAGCGATATGAAGTATAGGGAAAGACATGTAATCGGTCGAAAATTGGATGTCGAGTTTTCATGTGCTTCGACCCACTGATCGGTGGAACATCGGCAGTGTCCTTCGCGCATCAATTAAGTTCAAGTTTTAACTAGCCCAGCGCATGAAGCACTCCACAGGGCAAGGTTTGAGCCTCCTGTTTCGGGTTGGTTGGCGCAATTGATAGAAGTCAGCACCAGAGGCCAAAGACCAACCGAAGCCTTTCGTGATGAGAGGTAATGACTTTCTGATTTTATGTTTACATAAAAATGTACATAACATGAAATTTTATTATATTTCATATTAAAAGTTCACCTAAAAAATTAATGTTGATTTCAGAATGCATAAAACTAAAAAGTAAGGTGAAATCCTTTTTTTTTCTTCCTTTATTCAATCTCTTCGGCTTTTGCTGAAAGGGACAAAAACTTGAAGTACCATTTGACCTGACTAAAACCAAGCAAATCGAGCCTGCGAGAAAGAAGCTGCTAACCTGCACAGAAGTTATGCGGGTCTGCATCATGTCGCACTGCAAGTATTTTTAGAAGGAGGAGATGAGGCTTGTGGTCGAATAAAACAAAGAGTGTGCCTTCTTCAGGGCAAATTGACATTTATACATTATTAATGAGTTAATGCTAGATTTAAGTAAAATATATTAACTCTAATTATAACTAAACCAATAATTATAATTTAAATTATTTTAACCAAAACAAACTGAAATATATTTTCAGTGTAAATAATTTAAATGTTAATTAATGATTTTGTCACATTTAGTTTTAATTTCATGCCTTTTACTCAAATCTAGCACTCAGTGCACAAAGCTTGGCATAAATTCCACAAGTTTGTCTTATTCGATGATGAGCCTGATCTCCTTCTTAATAATACTTGCAATGCGACATGATGCAGACCCGCATAACTTCCATGCAGGTTAGCAGCTCCTATATCGCAGGCTCTATTTGCTTGGTTTTAGTCAGGTCAAATGGTACTTCAGGTTTTTGTCATTATACCGTTGTCAATCCATTGGCAACTATTAATTATTGTTATTATACAACTATTATTATTATTTAGGTTAAATACATTTAAATAGCAACAATTAGCAACCTCAGGAGCATACGAATGGCCTGAGTGACATGAGAGAGGTAAACAAAAAATTCAGGATGGGAATAGAAATTGGATTGAAAGGATATAAAAAAAATTCTTGGGCTATGTAATTAATTCCGCAGCTCCAACTATTTATAATCAAGAAAGATATCTGTTTTTTTAGCCAGTTTCAGGCGGTATTTTCCAAGTTACCTTTGAGAGTGGCGGATTCCACTGCAGTGGCGCCCTCCCCAACATTCCTCACAAACTTTGCACAACCCCCCCTAATGATGTTCTCTAATTAATTATCTCCAAACTTCCCGACTTTACTTTCAGAATTACTCCTCCCCGCCTTTCAAACTAATTCACAGCGCACAAGCAATGTTTTTATAGAAAGCTAAAAGAGTTGTTTCAGAAAGAAATTATGTTTACAGATGGTTATGCATATTTCACCTCCTCTCTTGAAGACATCCTAGATTATGAAGGACCTATCTTTGCGGGTGTTTCTCTTGACGTTTCACAAAAGAAGCTATTATCTAAGAAAATGCGTAAATTTTATATAAATCATGATATTTAAATAACTGCTCATCATCTAATTTAATTCGTTTGTAAAATATAACAAACATATATTTATTATGAGTTCTGTTTGTATTTAGTTCTATTTAGTTAGGAGGTGACAGTTAGAAAAATGGGTTTAGTTGTTAGTTACTTAGGGGGGGGGGGGGGGGGGGGGGGGGGGGGGGATCTTTAAGTGCTACTTAACATCTCATCTCTTAAGATCAAACACATCCAACTTCAATTTTTAAACCAGCATTTTTGCATTCAGCATTGAATTTTAGACAGACCAAACAATTTTCAAGGAAATTCGTCAAGAATTGATCCTGTTCCTGCATTGTACATGTGCTGTCTGTCTATCTTTCTTAAATGTTTTTAAATCCCATTCCTTATATGCTACCAGTGAAAGTATACAATTTTTGAAATTACATTTTTATGTTGGTTTTAGGGAAGAGAGCTACGCTATTGTGTAGCGTCGTGCCGTATCATGCTTCCGCCTCCATCAATAATTTAACTTTCTTTACAGGTTGTTACTAACCCTTGGGGCCACCTATAGTCGATATTATATACAATTTTGAAAGGATTTTCAATTTTTTATAAGACCGAAATTGTGAATGATTGAAATTTCGTTTTACACTAAAAGTACTTTTGTTACTTCTATTCTTATCTATAGAAATTTCAAATCTACTTAGGATATTCTAAAGAAGACAGACACAATAGAGAATATTTTCTCTACAATGACAAATGCGGAGATAAATGTTTCATAGAATTAAATGATGTCTTCCCAGTGTTTTATTTATCTTCAGAACAGGTTTTCAAGACAACTGTGTCATCATCAATGGTATATCTATGGAATGATATACAATATAAATGTGAACAGCTGATAAACAACTAGCAATGTTATTACTATTATTGTTAATACTTCTATATTATATGGATATTCAACACCTATGTACATCCCCACTCCATATTTACTCTCTTTGTCATATGATTATTATTATTATTATTAATTTGTATTTATTTATTTTATGTATACATTTTTCTTTTTTTTCTCTGTACATTAATCTTCATTTTTCTCCGTTTTGCAATGATATGGAGCGATGCATCATTTTGAAGTCTCCATACATGACAAGAGAAATATGGACTTACATGAACCTGGGGAGAAGAGCCTTTTCATACAACGATATTAAAATGTGGACTATTTTCCATGGAATCTTCTTTTTTGAAGAGGCGATTCTGTTCCGGATAAGCCTCTGTTGCAGCGAGGATTCAGCGGCAACACTTTTGCGAATGGTTTGCGACACTATCAACTCTCTAAACGTATAATGAAGCGCTTTAATGAAGGTGCATTCACAAAAATTTTTTTTAATTTCAAAATTGAGGTGTGGTAGAGACACGTTTGACTTATGGATTGTCAAGATCCACTGTACACGATAGGACCATTCACAATTTTGTTGCCTCTAAAACTTACTCCAATAAAAAATCTTTACGACATTTATTTATATAAAATCGAAGATATGAGAAGATTATTGACATACATCGTTCACAGAGCAATCCTTTTGATGTATTGGTGCATTTAAAACAGGGAAACAATTAGAAAACTCTGTGAGGAATTAGGTAATTTCTAGTCAAAAACGTGGAAATATCAAGGAAATTGAAACTTTCCACCATTGTAGTTGGAAGAAATTGATTTCTGAAGATTTTTTTCTTTTGTATTTTAAATTGTATCACTGGTTTTGTGAAGATCTTCCAACAAACTGCACTGAGTTGACAAATAGGTACCTAGCGTCTGTATTACAGCGAACAGTAAGCAGTTCCTGGATATATCTCAGGCTTTAGACTGGGTCTCGCAAACCGGAATACTTTACAAGCCCAAATCCTCCTGAAATGAGGTAAGCGTACACCAATAAAGAGATTGAAGGTTCAATAAGTGGACCTTGTGGCACCGATTGTTCTTATTTAAAAACTTCATTGATTAATTCTCGACAACTTTTTTATTTTTACTTTTAATAAGCAAAGTGATTAATGTTGGCTTCATGGAGCCATTAATTACCAAAGAGAAATCAATTTATTTCATAACCACAAAAGAAAAGAAAAAAGAGAGAAAAAGAAATAAAGTGAATTTTCCAATATTTTTATTTGTTTTCGTTGCAACCTGAGACGAAATTCCTTATCCATTTAGGCAGGAAGGCCAGTAGCCAATGGCGATGGAGGATGTGCAACATCAATATCAAAAACATCTGACCCTTCATCTAGGAACACATTTGTGTGAAATGGTTGTCTCCAGGGCTTAGCTAGAAAGACTTCCCGGAGAGGAATTAAACCGTTACGCGACATCCTATCAGATTACCTCCCGGGTCCCATGTGAGTCTCACAGACTCCTAAAGCATTTTACATGCAAAAATTGTATGCAGTAATACAATGATTGCGAATTATAATTATTTTATGGAACTAAATACATATATGTATAAGAAAATGTCATAACTAACAAAGAAACAATTTATTCAACAAAAATTATTGTTACAATGGTAATGAACTTTTTAATTTTGGTTCACAAGATAAATTATTTTACAAAAAAAAATCTTGTCGGCAAAGTTAGGTTCATTTGTCCTGAACTGCAATTGTCGGCCCTTGTAGACAGGAACTGGCTTCAGATGAACTTGGATTCATTCTGAAAAGTAAAATAAAGCGTAAACGTACTGCGGGTATACACGGTTCCGGACGTTTTTGGGGTTTTTGTGTTGTGCATGAGGAAATAGAATCTGGCTTCATCTTTGAGACGAGTTTTCAACATCCTTCACCAGACTCGATTTCTTTACGAAAAAGAAATTTAAAAAATTTGATATGACAGGTGTTGCAGGGTCACAGTATTTCAATCTCTACTCCAAAATACATTTTTTGAATATTATTATTATTATATGGTTATATTATATCCCCCTCCCCCCTCCCCCCAGGGTCCGCTTCCGGCGGATGTGTGTGAGGTATTTTCAATACACAGGCTGCCTGGAGCCTCGAACTCTATAATCATTATTAGATGACCCTCCCCCCCCCCCCCCCCCCCCCCCTCAATCCTATCGATTACAATATAAATAGACAAACATTTTGAACTATCGACAGAACACAAGATTACTTTATAAAATGTATGAAACATGTGTAGAGACACGGAATGTCCCCCCCCTCACCCCCTCCCAAAAAACGCTGTAAATCCCTGGAAATCAATGGAAACCTAAAATCAATCGACCATTTTGGCTACCAGGGGCTTCAAAATCCTCATACTTAATTGTGTGTCAATACATTCATTACACCGGAAGTTACAGCAAAGCCCCCTTTCTCTGATTCCTCTTTTCCTTTCGACCGATTTCGCGGAAAATTTATAGGTGTCGTCCTTATGGGGTTTTAAATTTAAATATAAAATTTCATATCGATTCATTTTATCTATCAGGAGTTATCATGTCCACAGATACAGAGTTTTTTTTTTTTTAATTTTTGTAACGAGGGGGTCGGAAAACGTGAAATTTCGCAAATTCCTCAACATCGAATTTCTGACTGATTACATAACATTGTATAACTGGGGCAATAAAAAAAAAATGTTATTTTGGAAACCATGAAGACTTTTCCTTCCCAAACATATAAAAAACTTTTCAAAAATTTACTGACTTCCATGGAGCTATTTAATTTTACGGACTTCCTGGATACTAGTTTCGAAAATTTTTATTTTTTTGTATGAGGAAACAAAATGCTCCAGATTTGTGGGTACCTCCTGAAGACAGAGCAATATCAGCGTTGTTCCGGGGCCCTTAAATCTTTTAAAATATAAATTAAATATTATTTAAAAGTACATCAGAGCATTGTTCAGGCACACTTCAGGGGTACCTTCCTTATCAATCTTCTCGGAAACTCAAAATAAAATATCCACTTACAATCTTTATTAATTTTCATCCCTTCATATTAATAATAACTGCTCAGACATATTTACATCAATAATAACAATGAAGGCTGTGGTGAATCACGCTAAATACATCAAGTGCTGTCAGACACCCCTAGAATCATTGTTGTATTGTTATAGTTTTTTTTTAAATTCTTATTGCCGTAAGATACATTTTCAGGGAAGATATAGGCCTCTGAAAAATGAGGCATAGACAAAAAATGAAAAAAATAATTGTTCTGATAATTTCATAAATTGTTAATTATGTCTGTGGTTCATTGAATTAATAAAAACATTCTAGTAAAAACTGAACGGGAGTGTAGATGTATTTGTACTTAAAGTGCAGAGTGCATCCAATGAGAACAAGTTGTCTTATTTATTAAATTTTTTTGGCTTCATCTTCGATGCATATTAGCCATGTCTCTTATAAAAATGTTATCTAGTTATTTACGACATCCATAGCCCCGGGAGGGAGTTCTATCTACGAAATGAAAATCACTCCCGGACGGGATTCGAACCCGCAAAACATAGTGAGACCATACGATCAAACCTACGCTCTAGCCTGATATGTACCTATTATACTGAGTGTCCGAGATCGGAAGGCGCATAAAATATTGTTAGAAACTGAATCATTCATTTATTTTTGTAAGTAGGTCCAACGCAATTCTAATCTTAATATTCGAACTTACTATTTGTCATTTCATAGTCGTTTTATTTATTTACTTTCATTCAAATAACAGTTAGTTATTATGACTCATGGCTGGGCTTTAACTAAAAGGTCATATTGCCTACTACCAGAGGGCTCTTTCGTCACTCTGGTGGACATGAGCCCGACTCTACTATGAGAGTCATAAATTTTGCCTACACTATATTTTTTATTCACCTAGGGCAGGGGTCTTTAAGAAGTACCTGTCATCGTACAGGCTGGGGACCAACGCTTAACGTCCCATCCGAAGGACGGCATGCTTAAGTTTATTTTATCTTAAAATAAACTAATGGCCTCGGCCGGGTTTCGAACCCACGAACTTGAGCTCAGTGAGCAAGCATGCATACCACTGAGCTACCGGCGCACAGTGTGAAATTTATGAGTTTTGATTTTCAAAATTCGAGCCCCCGTTCAATTTTTGATAAATTTGGATGAAACTAGGTGCAAAATATTTGTGAAAGCTGGCTTTTTATCAGATAACTGCAGGTTTCACAATCAAGGTATTATACGCCAATTGACAGCTGCCAAAACCCCGTGAAAATTTTAAAATTTAATTTTTTTTGTCCAAGTTTTTGTTAACGAATTTTTACAACTTAAATGAATGTTTTTTGGGTCGCTGATTACGAATTTAATATTTATTTTAGCCAAAAGTGGTCCTAATGTTGTCATTTTGGCCTAAAGTGGTCCAAATTCAATATATTGGCTATTTTTGCCACAGGCATATAATACCTTGATTGTTAAATCCGCAGTTATCTTATAAAAAGCCAACTTTCACAAATATTTTTCACCTAGTTTCATCCAAATTGATCAAAAATTGAGCGGGGGCTCGAATTTTGAAAATCAAAACTCATAAATTTCACACTGTGCGGCGCCCTCCCAAATAACATGTTGCTGTCGCTTTTTATTTAAATATGTTTTCAAGTCATTTCAATGTTATTCGTTTAAATGACACGTCATCATATATTTAACAAATAATAATTCAAAGTGTGTTCTGTAGTTTAGCGAGTCTATATAAAGCCGTTAGTTCAGAGATTGAATTAGTCATCAGCTGTTCTATGCACTAACATAGTATACAGTTGGACAGCAACTGAGTAACATGTAAATAGTTGCTTTCGATGATTTGAGCAACTTTTCCAATATTTGCTCCTCAACTAACTTTGTTACTTCCCCAGCTCTACAAAGTATAGAAGAAGTTACGTAATCATTCAAAAAGTTTCAAAAGAATTTCATGTTTTCTAATCTCCAGACTCCAAATATGAAAAGTGAAGTAGATGTAATGATTTTATCGATACATAATTTAGTATGAGGAATTAGGAGCCCCTGTGTATATATCTTTTGGTAGGGCTGATTTGTACACCTAGGGACCTAAGCATCCAACGCTATATCCCTTTCCTGTTAGCTCAACTGTGGTAGTTCTGAAATTTGCCTACCCAGATTTAGTTACCTGAAGTAAGGGGTCTGACATCGCACAGTTTTTTTTTTACCTCCCAGATAAAATAAACTAAGGTCTTCGGTCGGGTTTGAACCCATATTCAACTAAATCGGTAAATAGGAATTTCGAAATCTTTGTTCATTAATTCGCGGGTCCGCACCACCCTGGCTACTCTTTTAATCGTGACATAGCACCATGTTCTAAATGCATTGTTTTCTTCTTCGGCCATGGAGAAAAAGTCGGGAAATGTAATATTCATGAAAAGCATTTTTTTTTTAATGTCATGTTTCACACAGAGAAATTTGAATAAAGAGCCGAGAAGTTGAGGTTTCACTTTAAATTAGTGAAGGATTATACATTTGAAAATTGTATCTTCTGCCTGGTATGAGAGCTATACCATTATAAATTGAAATTCCAAACTAAAATTTGCATATCCAACTCAGGTCTAGCTCAGAATAAATATGCAGCATGCAGGCTGTGTGACTAATTCACGAAACTTGCACTGGTTAGATTAGGATATAAGACCAATTATTTTATCCGGAAGGTAGAAAATAAACCGTGAGTACACCGTCCTTCGGAGAGGACGTTAAACAATGGTCTCGACCAGTACAATTTCCGATACTCGTTAAACACCCGTTCGTTACCCTAGGTAACTAAACCTGCGGTGGCAACATTTAGGACTCCCAATGTAGAGTCGGGCTCATGTCCACCAGAGCACTCTTAGTAGGCCCCACCTTGTAGTTAAAGCCCGGGCATGGCACGAAAACGAGAAGACACAATTTGTCATGTATGAAATTGGCTGTCAAGTACGGAGGTTAGTTTTACAAGAGTTAACTTTTTTTTTTTTTCTTGGCCTTATGTTTATAATATTATAATGGTGTTTGTTATTGAATTATCTACAACATCCATGGTCCCACGAGGGAGTTCATTCTACGAAATAAAATTCACCCGGACGGGATTCGTACCCTCAACCATGGTGAGACCATGCGATCAAAGCCCTACGCTCTAGCCCATACGGCCACCTTGGCCCTTTAACGTCACACGATGTATAGGGGAGGTTATCAATCAATCCATCCCCTCCGTTTTCCATCCCCTAAATTCAAGAACGAAGTAAATAAAGTGTATTTCTGTATGTGAAGAGAGCCGCGACGCCCGCTTCTTATTCTGCTTTGTGTTGTGAATATTGAATGTACAAACTACCCCCAAAATCCAAGACAAATTCATTTCTAATGTGACTACTTTTTTTGGTGCTTCTTCCCTCTTTTGCTAATTCAATTATTATTTTTGTTTTATCCTGGGGGATTGTCGTTTTAATCTTCACATTTTTACTTTCTTATACCTATCTATAGTATAAGAAGGGTATTACAATCGTGGGAAAATGCGAGATCGAGTTTTCAATGGATTTTCACGTTTCAAGGTCCCCTGAACACGTTTTGACCATTTTCGCGATAATAAAAACGTGACTGAAATTTTGGGAGCGCTCTAACGCCAAAACGATTGTAGCTATGAACTACGTTTTGGAGGGAGCTAAAAGTTAATTGATTAATTTGTTCTGGGGAAGTACATTGCAGGTGATTCACTAAAGACTTTTTTTTTATTCATTTCTTATTTGCCTTTAATTATTGTTAATCGATAAGATTAATTGAATTTGAAAATCTCAGTAAGTACACAGTATCCCCTCACCTGGTTTGTTTGTACCTAGACCCCACAAAGCCCTTGGAGGGGGCCTGGGATGTAGGAATGTAGACATATGAGATGTTCAGTGAGTACAATAGAAGAGCCAATATGTCAATATAGATCCCTGGGGTACCCCAGCCTTTATCGATTTACACTGAAGAACCAACCTCTCTCTGACGGTCTCTAACCAATAAGTCAAAAGGTTCACTTCCATTCAGGAGAACCTCTCATTGTGTGAACCTTTCTACCGAAAGCATAGCCAATCTATTCACTGGTCCATCTATTCTCCCAACCTGTTGTGAGCGAAATCTCTCTCAAGTCTGATTAGATTCTGTCTCTCAATGAACCGGCTAGAAAACTTTTACAATTGTAGTGGCGTAGCAGAGGCAAAAGGTCAAATGTAACTTTTTTCCCACTCTCATCCAGAGAAATAAGAGTATTCTTCCCTATTTTTTCCTAAAGGAGAGGAATTGAAGAGAGTACTTAATTCAATTTGAAACTTTGGAGTTAGGCCGTGCCAGTCGGGGTGTAGCCTCAAATTCGGAGTCTCAAAGAAGCAAAACCAGAAGGAGGGTCCACCAAATATAGAGATCGGAGATTTAGAGGGAGAGCAAAAAACTTACGATTAATGTTTTTTCAGAAATATGAAGAATCGGTGCCATAAAAGGACCATCTATACTCTGTATGTCCTCTTCGGCTGTTTTGGTTAGGTGCCATAAGAACCATCTATACTCTATATGTCCTCCGGCTGTTTTGGTTAGGTGCCATAAGGACCATCTATACTCTGTATGTCCTCTTCGGCTGTTTTGGTTAGGTCTAACCAGAATATATTGTTCATCTTTACATTTGGTTAACTAACTCGTATCTTATTGAAGTTTTTTCACCTACATGTATTAATGTGTTTTTCAAAAAATATACGAAGTTGTTGCCTCAAGAGCGCCTAGATTCTATAAATCTTGCTCGACCATTTTAGTCAAAACCAACAAAAATTTAGTTTTCATCAGATGAAAACAAAGATTGTTTAGTTACTGCTGAAAATCATCGAATCAGGTACAATCCTCTCTATTGACATTTCAGTATTATTGTGATTTTCGGAAAATATAATGAAACGGTACCACAAAGCAACACAAAATATATATATCTCGTTGAATATCAACATGTCAGGTGGAAGTCCCAAAACACATCTTTGATCATTTTAGTTATTTCTGAGTTATCAATTGAATTCTTAATGTAACATGTAGCGAACGCCAAGAGTGGTTGAATGCTTCCCACAACTCGGATAGAACATAATAAGAAAATAAAGACTATCTGTACGATTATCAGAACACGACTCACAAACGTATTTTTACAAAAAAAGGTCGCTAATGTTTTACTTCCGGTTATTTGAATTTCCACTTTTTCCGAGCTTATCGATTGAACTGTTGTTATAACGTAACAAGAAACCCAGAACTAGTTGAATGTTGTTCCTCACAACTAGAATAAAAGTTGTTTTAATACAAAAAATAAAGTGTTAATTTCAAGCACCCGATTTCTTGTTTTTCAATACATATAAGGATTCAGGTTGTTCTTATCCACCTAAAATCTATATTTCCGGTAGACTAGTATCGTAACACGTTGAGGCCTATCTACCGACATTGCTGTAATTATAAGATTTTCTTATACCAACCATGCTTTTACAGAATACACTCTCTCCCCCTCTCCTCTCTTTTAAATTCATTTTATACTGGCATTACTGATGGGTATAAGAAAGTCATTTTCAGAATTAGACTGCATAATGAAACAAAGAAAACGGATGATGGCAAAGCATCACTTGCATACACCCACCAGTAGTCAAATATTATATTTAGATATGTTACTGTCATACCAATAAGAATGGCACTCCAGAGAGTGTAGAATAAGGTGCTGTAGGCAAAGTTCAAAATAATGTAACGCAAGGCAACGTGTTGAAAAATATATATATATTTTTTTTGTCTTTATTTATAAAAATACAATTGTTGCGAGGGTGCAACAACCAGCATCTTTGATGGTATTGATATGTTGGCGTGAATGGCATGTGAGAGGAAGGCCACCCTGTGGTAGCTCGTTTCATCCTCGGAACGAAAATTCATCTTAATTTTTAAGAGCAAAAACAAAACAAAAATTCAAAAAAGAAATAAATAAAAAGAAATTGAAAGACACCTTTGATGGATGGGTAGTAAGAAAGGTAATAAAAGTAAAGGAAAATAATGTTGAAGAATATTAAGAACGAATATGATTCAAGGTGGCAGTAAGTCGCTGTTCCATCTCTTCAACCTTCGTGGGGGGTTTTGTGGTAAATGCTGTGAAGATAATGTACGTATTTCTGGGTTTGTATGTGTGAAAAGTTTTCTAAAAAAAACATACGTAAATAGTTTGTATTGTTCCGGGTACTGTGTATCATGAGATCGTTGTGAAGTGTTCTGTTGTTTATGTATGGGGGGGCACTGTGTTATCAGTCTGAGGGTTTTTGACTGAAACGCCTGAATTCGTTTGATGTTGGATGTTTTTGCTGAACCGTATATCTGTGATCCGTATGTCCATAATGGTCTAAGTAAGTAAGTGTAACAGTTCCGTTTTTGTGTCATGTCTAATTTTGATCGTCTATTTAGAAGTCCGTAAAGTATTTTGAGTCGACGGTTCAGCGTGTTTCGTGTGTGAGGGTTCCAGAAAAATATTGACTGACAAACAATAGATAGATGTCTTCGTTAGAGCGTTTTGCATTTACATGTAAAATTTTGTGTCGATGCATTCATTCTATCGGGAGTTATCGTGTTCACAGACACACAGACTGGTAGACATTTTCTTTTTTTTATATTTGAAATCTAGAGTTAGTAGAAAAGAAAATTCTATTGAAAACATGGCATCGAATTTTTTACCGATTATATACCTTCCCCTATACTTGGTATATCTGGAGCGGGGGAAGTAAAATATATGGGATGTGGTCAACACTGGGCTTCTTTATATCCACCATGTTTTTACAGATGTGAAGTTCGGCCCCTCCGAATGGGTGTCAACCCAAGACAGGAAGTTCTATTAAGAAGACCTGGGTTGGGGTTACATGTCGTGTAGAGAGATGTTCTGATTGTCACGGCGGGCAGCAGTTATTCATTTGAAATCCTAGATTTCTGTTTCGCTTTGATCTACTCAAATAATTTCAAATCTGGAAAGTGTGTTTTAATCAAGAATGCTTTCTATACGTGTACAAAACAAAAAAAAAAAAAGATTTAACAAAAAAGTTTTGTTAAACATTTTTTTTTTTTTGTACACGTGTAGCAAACATTCTTGATTAAAACACACTTTTCAGATTAATGTAATTTTTTTTTTTTTTTTTTTTTTTATTATTGTAAACATTATTATTCTATACATGAATATTATAGTTGGGCTGTCTATAACAATAATACCTGGCCAATGGCCTAATTAACATGAGATATGAACTCAGGTACAATTCAATAATTGCCCTGAACAAGTAACTTTAAAGTAGATAAAATGAACATAATATAGGAAAGAAAAAAAAAAATTGTCTTTTGATCAATTGATGAGAAGAAAATCATGCGGTCGCTTCTTTTTAAGTCTGCGTTCCAGTGGTAAAGGTGGTGGGTGTTCAGCAATTTCCCGGACCAGTGGATTTGGGTGGTTGGCCATTGTTGTCTGCATTCGGATGTAGGATTCTTTGAGGACCTCCGCTACTTCCGGTATTTTAAGATCAGCATGTAGAACTGTGTTGCGAACATACCACGGTGCATCGGTGATGAGTCTCATGACGCGATTTTGAGTGGTTTGTATCCTGGTTATGTGGCTTTTAGCAGCTGAACCCCATAGGCCACAAGCGTACTGCCAGATCGGACGTATCAGCACCAAATATAGCAGTCTTTTTACTGATAAAGCAAGGGGTGAGCGGTGGTCGAGGAGACACTTCAAGTTTGTTATTCGTCCGCGAGTCTTCGCTACTAGGTGCTGGACATGATGGGACCATGTTAGCTTCGCGTCAAATATTAGTCCTAGGTATCTTACTCGTTCTGCACAAGGGATTTGCATGTCATTAAGAAAGATGGTTGGATTTGGTATATTTTTTTTATATGTGAAAGTTACCACTGTTGACTTAGTGGAGTTCATTTTTATGCGCCATTTGCAACACCATAAGTTGACTGCGTTCAGGAATTGTTGTAGATAATGTTTGGCATCTTCATAAGTCAGGGCTCTGCTGAGGGCAGCAACATCATCTGCGAATTGTGCTACAGTCACATTTTCTGAGGTAGGAAAGTCACTTGCATGAATTAGATAAAGAAAGGGCCCCAGAACACTACCCTGCGGCACTCCTGCTGATATCGCTTTAGATGTTGAGCTTGTGTTACCATATTTTACGGAAAATGTACGGCAATACAAGTATGATTTTATAATTCTGTAGTAGGTGTCCGGTAGATGGGGTTTTAGCTTGCAGAGTAGTCCAGGGTGCCAAACCTTGTCAAAGGCTTTTTCCGTATCCAGGAAGAGCCCAAAGCATACTTGTTTTTCCTCGTATGTGTTTAATATTTCATTTACTATTCGATGAAGTTGCTGCGGACATGAGTGCGACTGTCTGAATCCTAGCTGTGTATCAGGCACGAGAGGAGAAAGGAACATTAATAGTTTTGGTAACAGCAAGCGTTCAAATATTTTAGCAAACAGGGGAAGTAAACTTATGGGTCTATAACTAGTTGGATCACTGGCCATCTTATTAGGTTTTTTCACCATGACGATTTTAGCATGTTTCCACTGATTCGGGATGTGGGTCGTCCGTAGAATAGCATTGAATATCTGGGTGAGATATACTATAGCTTTTCGTGGCAGTGCTTTTAGTAATGGCTGGACAATCTGATCATGACCTGGTGCCTTCTTTGTCGGTGAACGATTTATGGCATTAGTCACCTGACCCGGAGTGAAGTAGTCTGAAAACAGGCTGAGTTGTAGGGGCTCATCCAGTCGCTTATATACATTTTGTGTGGATACCAAATCACTTTCATCGTGTGGGGTAAATTGCTGAACAAGTATGTTAGCAAACAGGTCACATTTCTCCTGAGACGAGGCATACCATTCAGGTCCCACCTTTAAAGGAGGAATATTAATTGGCACTTTCATGATAGTTTTTGTTTTCATCCAGAGAGAGCCATCTGTGGCGCTAAGAGCATTGATGCTGCTTCGGGTCGACACATTCTTCTCCTCTTTCAGAGCTCGAGTTAAATCCCTGGTTGCCCTGTTGAATCTCTGCTTGTCTGTTGGATGCCTCGTTCTCATCCACTCTGCGCGAGCTGAGTGTTTTACAGTTAGAAGTTGTTGAATAATCAGAGTAGGTTTATACGGTGATTTAGGGCCCAGTGGATTGGATGAAGATGCTTCGCTGGCTGCAGTTTGAATTATCTTGGTGATTTGAGCCACCGCAGCATCTACATCGGCTGGGGTTTTCAGAGGTACTTTTAAATCCACGCTCTGATTGATGACTTTATTGTACAACTTCCAATTGAACGGTTGCCTGATTAAGCCTGCGTTGTGTTGTAAAGAACCATCGAAGTGAAGAGTAAGAAGTACTGGCAAATGATCAGAGTTTAGTTCTTTTAATACCTGAGGAGTAGAGGAGATGTGTTGAACACGCTTCCCAATGAAGAAATCAAGGATGTCAGGGGTACGGACTGTATCAAGTGGATAGTAAGACGGCTCAGAGGGGTGGATCACATCCAGTTGTAGTGCAGTAACGGTGTTTAGCAGTACTCTCCCTCTGGGGTTGGCTAGTCGGCATCCCCAACGTGGATGCTTGGCGTTGAAATCCCCACCGATTATAAAATCAGTTTTCATTTCATGTATAATACCCCAAAAATCCGATTGAGATAGTCTGTTTTCAGGAGCAGAATAAAATGAGCCTATTTGTAATTTTTTGTTAGTATGATGGAGTTCTACTCGAGTTATCTGAAACTTGTCTTCTTTTATAAGTGGAAGCTCATCGTGACCTATCGAATGTTTTATTAGTAACGCTGATCCTCCTTTGCGACGAGCGCTGGGGTGGTCTGATCTGTATGATTTGTAGCCTGATGCATAGAAATTTAAATTATGGGACAATTTAGTTTCAGTGATGAGTATTATGTCAACGTTATATCTTCTTAGAAATAACTCCAGTATACTATGTTTATTGTTCAGCCCTTGAGCATTCCAAGTGCAAACTGTTAGGGTTTTGTTGTTGGGGACAGTCATGGTTTTTTTGCTATTAACATTGGTAAGATTTGGGCTAATGTTTGCACTAAGGGGTGCAGTAAGGACAACAGAGAATCAATTTTTTTCATGAGGTTATCTATATTTGACCCGGGACTCGCTGCTGCTTCGGCATATGATTTGCTAATTGTAGGAGCGGTGTGTTTAGCAGTAAGGTTGTTGCGGCCATTATCTGCACGTTGTGGGACTTCTTCGTGTTGTTGATTTTGCCTCTGAAATGTGGAAGTGTAAGGTTTGGTACTTAGCTGTAGTTTTTTATGCAGAGGGCATCCCTTGTAATTGGCCGTGTGCTGACCTTTACAGTTTACACAAACAGGGGGTGAGTTTGGTACCTTTGTACAAGATTCGGTTGGATGAGGTTGGTCGCATTTTACACACCTCGGGGGCCGGTGGCAGTAATTTTTTGTGTGTCCGTAGTCTTGGCATCGTATGCATTGTATAACTGCGCGACGTGGCCTAGGTGCTTCTACCTTAATTTTTGCATAGTAGAGTTTATCTAGAGTGTATATTTCTGAGTTTTTTGGAGAATTTTTGAGGTCGAGAAAAAATAGTGGTAAAGGGATTTTTGTTATAGGATGATGAACAGGAATCATTTGGACTGGTTCATAGCCGAGAGTTTGAAGCTCTTCCATCATTGCCTTAGTATCACATGTTGGGTGGAGACCCCTGATCACAACTCTGAAATGTCGTTCAGATTTGACTTGGAATGTATGAAATTCCGCCTTATTGTCTTGTTGCAAAAATGCAACAATTTTTCTATAATCCTCCACCGTATCGAAGTTAAACTTGACTTTTCCATCCGTAGAATGGTGTCTGATGGATGTAACACCTAATTGCGCACAGTCTCTTAGGAATAAATTTATATTGCCTATATTATTAATGAAGATAGGTGGAGGTTTGGTGGGCTTTTCTGTTATCTCGGTGCTCATTGATGCAGAGTTGTCTTCTTGTAAATTCGACAAGGGCTCAAATTTATTGGAAGTTACAAAAGACGAATCATAATTGCTTAACTTACGTTTTTTTTCTTTCCAATTGTCCATGGCTAGGGAGCAAATGTAAGTATTAATCCGCTCTCAGTAGGTAACACAAGCCGTTATCACACAAACAATAACAATAACGCCGACGTTCACTCGTCAATGTCTAGTCGCATAAACTGTGTAATTTTTTTTTTTTTTTTTTTTTTTTTTTTTTTTTTTTTTTTTTTTTTTTTTTTTTTTTTTTTTTTTTTTTTTTTTTTTTTGTAATTTTTATTTATTACATTTAATGAAATAAATAAAAATTTTGCATAAAAATTCTAATTAACCAATAGTTCAAAAAATAAAAGTTCGACCCTTTGTTTGGATGATCATGCTGAGGCAACTGCATTTTTTAGATTAAAAATCGGTTTATTTATACTTGACAAGAAAGGAGACAAAGTTAACACACGATATTGGTGCCACCTGTTATCTTAGAAACACACTCACAAACACGGTGGACGTTGTCATGACCGATACCTTCCCAACGGTGGACGTTGTCATGACCGATACCTTCCCAACGGAAAGAACATATAAACACAATATTTTATACTCGTAAATAGATTTAGATGATCCTGAAAACTCATGTTTGTTGTTGAGCCAACTGGGCCGAAGGGTGGGGGAGGCGATAAAGAGCTTGGTTCCAGTACCCTCATAACTCGCAATACAATCAACATAACGGACACAACATTTCATACGTGAGTTTAGAAGACTATCATAAGACAGGTATTGTTTTGCACCTACATAGTCAGAGCAACAAAACGACACTTTGTATGCACTTTAGTGTGAGTCACACACAAACCAATATTTCCATATTTTTACTTATATTGAACGTCCGATGACGTATACAGGCCGCATATAAGTATTTTCAATGTTTGAAATCGCGATATCTCATGAATGATGATTCGTAGGGAAAAATGTATTGAAACAGTTGTTGTAGATAATTGCATACAAACTTTGTATGGCCTATTTTTTGCTATAACACACCATTTCAGAGAAATATGCGAAAAACCGATATTTGTGACCTTTGATCTTAGGTTAGGTTAGGTTTTATGACTCATGCCCGGGCTTTAACTACGAGGTCATATCGCCTACTACCAGAGCGCTCTTTCGTCACTCTGGTGGACATGAGCCCGACTCTACTGTGGGAGTCCTAAATTTTGCCTACCCTAAATTTTTATTCATCTAGGGTAGGGATCTTTAACGAGTACCTGACATCGTACAGGCTCGGGACCGCTTAACGTCCCATCCGAAGGACGGCGTGCTTAAGTTTATTTTACCTCCCAGATAAAATAAACTAAGGGCCTCGGTCGGGTTAAGAACCCACGACCTTGAGCTCAAGCACGCATACCACTGAGCTACCGGCGCCCTCACCTTTGATCTTGAATAAAATTTTTAGCGACATAGAATCGGTGGGAACTTTTGAAATTTCATTTGTAATGGTGTATTCAAGGTTTGTACCAATTTTCAGCTCTATGCGAATTATTGCGAAGTTTCAACTTTTTTTTTGTCTATTTTCACTAGACTTAATTTCAAATTAAATCTAAGAAACTTGTAAAACGTTATTTCAAAGAAATGTCCCTGATCCTTATCTGTAATTATGCACAATTTAAACTTCAGAATTACAGAGAGATCTCAATTAACTTTGCACGATCCAACACAATGCCTTCTACCGGTCCATTGTCTGCCTCCACAACTAGAATGAAATATGCAGATAAGACAACTTTTTTTTCTTGTAACTAGATTTAATTTACAATATTTAATTTTCAACAAGTGTGCTTTATATGCATAGTTATTAAATAATGTCTGCCTGCTTTAGGTCGACCGGTGGATCACAAATCCTTGTTATGTTCACCCTCAACTTTCCCGGAGAATTTCAATCTACATTTCAATGTAGAAAGTTTCAAAACCCCTAAAATGTCCCTTATTTTGAAATGATATGACAATAGTTATTATGACTCACGCTTTAATTACAAGGTCATATCGCCTACTACCAGAGCGCTCTTCGTCACTGTGGTGGATCGTGCGCCCGGCTCTATTATGAGAGTGCTAAATTTTGCTTACCCTAAATTTTTTTTTCACCTAGGTTCGGGACCATCGCTTAACGTCCCATGCGAAGGACGGCGTGCGTTACCTCCCAGATAAAATAATTTAAGGGCCTCGACCGGGGTTCGAACCCGCGATCTTGAGCTCAGTAAGCAAGCGCGCATACCACTGAGCCTCCCCCCCCTCCCGAGGAAAGGTAAACCCCCCGTCCTCCCTCCTCCAAATAATAATAGGGAACACCCCAACAATATTTCGGATTAGTGTACTAACGATAAAAAATAAAATGTTCTTTTTAATGAACAACATATCACATACCTACGAATTTTCAGCCAAATCGACCAAAGAATAGTCAGAAAAACTGTAATAACTTCTGGTGTCATGAATGTACTCACTGACATGAAATTTCATAAATAAATTTAACAACTATAATTTTTCAACGGAATAGACCGACTGGTTTTGAAGAGAGCGAAAAAGTAATTGATTAAATCGTTCTGGGGAAGTACCTACATGATGATTCACTGACGAGTTTTATTTTAGTGTTATTTGACAAGTTAAGGTAAACAAAAGGAATAGAAGTTCTTTAATGCGAGTCTAAGAGTAATGTGGCAACACTGTTGTCTTGTTGACATTATAACATTATTTGTTATGGTTCCATCTTGAAAGTACAGACCACTCAACGTTAATCCCGCCCTGGCAATGGCTAATAACAACAACAGCATTTATTTGGACCAGCAAAATATGTGCTATACACAAATATATAATAAAAAGGTTGAGGGCGCCGGTAGCTCAGTGGTATGCGTGCTTGCCTTCTGAGCTAAAAATCGTGGGTTTTATCTAGGAGGTGAAATAAACTTAAGCACGTCCTCCTTCAAAGCGATGGTCCCGAGCCTGTACGATGTCAGGTACTCGTTAAAGATCCCTACCCTAGATGAATAAAAATTTAGGGTAGGCAAAATTTAGGACTCCCACAGTAGAGGTGGGCTCATGTCCACCAGAGTGACGAAAGAGCGCTCTGGTAGTAGGCGATATGCCCTAGTAGTTAAAGCCCGGGCATGAGTCATAAAACCTAACCTATAATAAAAAGGGTTTAAAATAGGAAGTGCTGAGTAGGCACACCTAGACTGTAGTGTGTACAGCCCTGGGAATGGCTAATAAATACCTACTATTTCAACAATCTAATATTGAACAATTAATATTTACATTAGGTTAGGTTTTATGACTCATGTCCGGGCTTTAACTACAATGGTCGTAACGTTTACTACCAGAGCGCTCTTTTGTCACTCTGGTGGACATGAGCCCGACTCTACTATGAGAATCATAAATTTTGCCTACACTACATTTTTGATTCACCTAGGGTAGGGGTCTTTAACGAGTATCTGACATCGTACAGGCTCGGAACCATAGCTTAACGTCCCATCCGAAGGACGGCGTGCTTAAGTTTGTTTTACATCTCAGATAAAATAAACTAAGGGCCTCCGGTCGGGTTTCGAACCCACGTTCTTAAGCTCAGAAGGCAAGCACGCATACCACTCAGCTACCGGCGCCCTTATATACATATATATTTACATTATTAAAATCTTAGCATGAAGCAGAGAAGGTTTTATTGTTTATTAAGGTGGCTGTCTGAGAAAGTAAATTCACTTGAAAGTACAAACTGATTAAAAATTAAACAGGAACCAGCTGAAAAGAAGTTTTGAATTTCTTCTAGACTGAGCTCTTTAGAGGGGGGGGGGGTATTAAGTTAAATGAAATGAAAACTAAGTTTGAGGAGAGGAAAGTAAAGAAAAACCTCCTTTAAACGATAATTTATTTATTTTATTTTTTTATTTTTTAGAGAGTCCGGGGTCAGTATAAGAATCCATTGTAGTCAGTATAAGTACAAGACGCTTTTATCAAAAGTGGAAAATCACCGGCACTCCACTTCCACGGCTAAATCAAGTTTTCGCTCTCCCTCCGAAACCAATCGACCTTTTGGGCTAAAAATCAATAATCGACTTACAGAGTGGCTTCTGAATTCTTATACTAATTTTGTATCGATGCATTCATTACATCGACAGATATTAGTAAAACCCGGATTCCTGTGCAGTTACATTATTTTTTCGCTTGCTTAAAATCAATAAATAACAATTTATTTTTAAGAATTAAGGCAACCTGATTAATATTGTAACGGAGGAGCCGGGACTTGGGCGATCGGCCACCGTCAGCTCCTGCCTACCTCCCCCCACCACTACTCACACCCTAGAGAGGGAGTGGGGAGGTGGGGACAGTAACAGGCTGGACGAGAGAGAGAGACAGGGGTAGTGGGCTGGACATGTTGTGCAAAAATTACACATTTTTAACTTTTTTGACAAAATTTCATATGTTGTCGTAATTAGACACTTTTTAAGTTAGTTTGAAAATGTATACTGTAGGACTGGTGGCGGTGTTTATTGAGTCACTTCCGGAGGGGGAGGCTGGGAATGTGCGGGAAAAGCACTGATTGGGCGACCCCCACTCTTGACCAAGTGTGGGCACGAGAGGGGAGGAAGGCAGTCGATGATCAACTGTGGAACTGGCCTGTTGACTACCTGCGGCTGTACGTTTGTAAGTAGGCATCTAGTATTTACTGTGGGAGAGAGAGAGAGTGAGGCCCGGGGATTTAACTAGTTGTTACATTTATTTAGAACAATAAATAGTGCTGTGTTAATTTGGCTTGTTTTATTTATTGTCACCCCCACTCCTCCCGGTTACAATTGGTGTCAGAAGTGGGATTTAGTAGCCGGACTGCCGGGAAGAGCGGGAGTGGGAGTAGCGAGTCAAGGTGGCGGACGGCGCGCGGGCCGTAACTCGGTTGGGGAAGCGCTCCTGGCGAAAAGGGCCAAATTTTGGGTTCGGGAGCCCACCTAAATTTGGGTACGTTGGTTTTGAGTAATTTTATCTCCCTTTCTACCCCCCCTCCCTTGTATTCCCCTTACGGTTGGGGTCTTCCAAGAATTCCGGTGGACTTCCTGCCCTTCTTTTTAGCCACCCCTCTCATCCCCCTATCATTGGAACGGGCTCAGCCAGGGCTAGCGAGTGAGCGACTGACAACATGGAGGATGTGGAAGCGATGCAACGGGAGTTGGAGCAGTTGCGTCTTGCTAACGCCAGTATGGCCGAGTTAGCCAGGGACCGGGACGTCCTGGCGGCTCGGCTGGAGGAGCGAAGGGACGCCCAGGCGGCGCGGCCGGCCGAAGCCCGGCGGGACATGACCCTCCAACACTTGGTGAAGCCTTGGACGGGTGGACCCACGGACCTCCCCGTGAAGGAGTTTGTCCGTGGATTAGAAATGGTGGCCGCCAGCGGCAATTGGACGGACGCGGATAAGTGTCTAGTGTGTACACTTAAGGCGGAGGGCCTGGCTGGTCTTTTCCTGAGGGGCCACCCGGACCTGAAACGAGAGGGCGCCACTTTTGAGGATTATAAGCGGGTGTTGGAGGACCGGTTCGAGGACCGCGTCACCCCCGCTGAACACCTCCTTGCGTTAACCTTGCTGAAACAAGCGCGGGAGGAGAGTGTCCGGGAGTTTGCGGACCGGTGCACCCAGATGGGGGAGCGGACTATCGCCGAGCATGGAGGTGCCGAGCGGAAGGCGTGGGAGCGACTTCACGTGGAAAAGATGGTGTTGGCCGTCTTTATGAAAGGCCTGCGGGGCGAGGCTCGCCGGGTTTTGGGATACAACCCTCCGGTCACTGTCGCGGAGGCAGTGGCGGTGGCCACCCGGGTGGAGAAAACCCTGGAGGTGGAACGCAAGGTGGCGGATCCGGGGGTCTTTGCTTACTCGACCGCTAGGCCCCCCAGCCCCTCCCGACGACCCGGGTCGGGTTGTTTCCGCTGTGGGGGGTTGGACCATTGGGCGCGAGGTTGTAGGGCTGAAGGCAGCCGGCGGCCGGACCGGCCCAACGACGGGGGCCGAGCTTCACCACGGGTCACGGACCGCGGGACGGAGCCCAGGTTTCGTCCAGTGGGAAAGTGTTTCAATTGTGGGAGTGCGGGCCACCTGGTCCGGGATTGTCAGAGGTCCCGGGAAGGGCCTCCCCGGAGTGGGAGACCCACTGGCGTTAACCAGGTGGAGGGTTCGCCGGCCCCAAACGAGTACCCTCCGAGGCACGCCCCGGTCACGGAGGGACAGCTGGATTAGGGGCCCAGGCACAGATTGTGAACGTAATAGGACAGGAGTGGCCGTTCCTAAGCCTGCCGCTCGTACTCCCAGGAGGCGTGCGGAGGTTGTTGGTGGACACGGGAGCGGGGATGTCCCTCCTTCAGAGGCCAGTAGCGGGAGTACCATTGGAGACGGTGTCCGTAGAAGCCCGGGGCGTGACGGGGACCAAGCTGCAGGTGGAGGGACTCCAAAGGCTACAGATCCGGTGTGGCCCTCAGACCTATAGCCAAGTGTTTATAGTGGCCTACCTCGACCTAGGATGTGATGGAATCCTAGGGGTGGATGCAATGGAGAGATTGGGCATTACAGTGGACGTGGGGGCCCGCCGGGTTATGGAGTGTGGCCGACCCCTTCTGGAATTGGTGGGAGAGGTTCGGCCTGCCTCGCATGTCAGGATGGCAGGAGTGAGCAGAATCGAGTTGGGGAACGGCACTGACAAGCAGTGGATTACACGGATGTTGGAGCTTTCAAAGCAGATCTCCCGAAGGTTCGAGGGCCGGCGGAATGGGGAAGTGCCGGAGCACCCCTCAGTCACGCGAACCAACGGGTATTTCGGAGGCAGACGGGGCACAGCGGGGCGCGTTTCACCTGGAATGGCGAGGCAGGGCCCCTCGAAGGATGAGGTGGCCGGGGGCCGGGAAACACGGGACGACACGGGCGCGGAAAAGACCATGCGAGAGGCAGAGAGCCCGTATGTTCGTCGAAGGAGGGCCCCCTTGACCTATGCGGAGGTGGCCAGGGGTGAGACTTGCCGGGACCTGGAGTCAACGCAGCAGGCCAAAAGTGGGACGTGTCGGAGCCCCGAGTGCGCCTTGGACAGCCGACCTCGAGCGTTGACGCGAACGGCCCGGGTGTGCCTCGTGGAGTCGGTGTCGGTGCAGCCGCGGAGTCAGGCGCTAGTGCCCTGCCGAATTAGGGGTGCGTGGGACCGGGACCAGGCTATGTTCGAACCGGCCTGGCAGGAAAAGGGAATTTGGCGAGCGGGGCGGTGCATAGTGAAGGTGCAGGAAGGTCAAGCGTGGATACCTATACTTAATCTGGAAGACGAGCCCCTGCGACTCCCGAAAGGCCAGGAGTTGGGAACGTTGGGGAGTCTAGAGGAGCCCGAGCCGGGGATTTACGCTGTTGGGGCACCGAACATCGTGGGAACGCCCAGCACAGAACTACGCGAGCTGTTAATGGCCCGTTTGGGGCACCTCGAGGGCCAAGACGCTGAGGTCATTCGGGAGACGGTCTTGCAGTACGCGGACATTTTTCAGGACCCTCAAGACGATCGGTTGGGCTGTACTGCCACCGTCCAGCACCGTATAGAGACGGGGAACGCCCGCCCGATAGCCAGGGCCCCCTATCGCGTCCCTTACCACCAGAGACCGGTGATGAAGGAGCTGGTCGACGATATGCTGGAGAAAGGGATTATTGTCCCTTCCGAAAGTCCCTGGGCCGCCCCCGTGATCCTGGTGAGAAAGAAGTCAGAGGATGGCATCGAAAGGTTTCGTTTCTGTACGGACTTTCGGGGGCTGAACGCCGTCACTCATGTCTCGAGCTACCCTATCCCTAACATTCACGAAACTTTGGAGGGATTAGGGAACAGCTCGGTTTTTTCCACGCTCGACCTCACGGCTGGATACCACCAGATTGGCATAACACCAGAGGATCAAGAAAAAACTGGTTTCTCCACTCCGGAGGGCCATTACCAGTACACCAGGATGGCATTTGGGCTCGCGGGTGCTCCCGCCACCTTTCAGGCCCTTATGGACCGAGTACTGAGGGGTCTGAAGGGAAATTCTTGTTTTGTATATTTAGATGACGTCATAGTGCATAGTAGGGATATACCTGACCACGCCATCAGACTAGGCCAGGTATTTCAAAAGCTGCGGGAGGCCAATCTCAAGGTAAATGTGCAGAAGTGTCACTTCGCGACCGACCGCGTGAGGTACCTGGGCCACATAGTGAGTCGTGACGGGGTCCTCCCTGACCCGGAGAAGGTGGTCGCCATGAAGGCTTACCGTGTACCCAGAACCGTTAAAGAGGTTAAAGCTTTCTTGGGGCTGGTAGGTTACTACCGCCGGTACATTCAGGATTTCGCGGAGAAGGCGAGACCCCTAACGCAACTCACTAAGGACGCGGAGGCGTTTGTCTGGGGAGCGGAGCAGCAGGGCGCCTTCGTTGCCCTGCGCGACCAACTGTGCTCCGATAGCGTGCTGGCCTACCCGGACTTTCATCTGCCGTTCATCCTTGCCGTGGACGCCTCGGGGGTAGCGTTGGGAGCGGTGTTGTCCCAGATCCAGAATGGCGAGGAACGACCCATTGGATATGCCAGCCGGCAGCTGAATGCGGCTGAGAGGCGTTATTCCACCACGGAGAGAGAGCTCCTCGCGGCCGTGTGGGCGACGGCCTACTTTCGGTGCTACCTTTATGGCAGAAAGTTTCGACTAGTCACCGACCACTCTGCTCTGCGGTGGATGCTGACGGTTAAGGATCCCTCCTCTCGGTTGGCGAGGTGGCAACAGAGGATGGCGGAGTATGATTACGAGCCTATTTACAGGCCTGGTAAGACGCACCATAACGCCGATGCTATGAGCCGACATGTCGGAGTTTCTGTCGTGACGGAATGGGGATGGACGGAGGACAAGATCCGCGAACTGCAGCGACGGGACCCGGAGTGTCGCGACCTGGAGGGGAGAGCGAGCACCGAGACCCGACGGGACGAGCGAGGGCTTTTATACCTCAGGGAGCGACAAGGGGCGTGGCGTCTCGTGGTGCCCTCGGCATTGCGTCCCGCTATCCTGGCCTGGTCGCACGCATCACCGGTCGCAGGGCACATGGGTGTCGAAAAAACCTTGGCCACGCTGACCCCTGGGTTCTACTGGAGGGGCATGGCAGGGGATGTCACGAAGTACGTGTGGGCTTGTAGAAGTTGCGGAGAACGAAACACCTCTCGACAGCGAAGAGCCCCCCTGGGCGCGGTTCCGTCTCCGCGTTCTCCATTTGAGCTGATTTCGTTGGATATAGTGGGCCCGCTGCCCCGAACAAGCGCTGGCGGAAGGAAGTACATTCTAACGTGCCTGGACCACTTTTCTCGTTATGTGGAGGCAGTACCGTTGATAGGAACCACGGCTGACGAGGTCGCCATGGCTTTGGCTGCCCGGATCATACCCAGGCACGGCGTGCCCTGCCAACTTCTGACGGACCAGGGGACGAATTTCACCTCCGAGCTCCTCAAAACCACCTGTAGGGCCCTGGGGGTGCGGAAGCTACAGACGACGGCATATCACCCTCAGTCGAATGGCATGCTTGAGCGGTTTCACCGGACTCTGGTTAACATGTTGTCCCATTACGTTCGGCGAGATGGATGCGATTGGGACCGTTGGCTCCCCCTCATGGTAATGGCCTACAACAGTACCCCACACTCGGCCACGGGCTACACCCCCAATTACTTGATTTACGGGAGAGAGCTGCGGCGGCCGTCCCCCTGTCAGCCGGATCCCGTGTGGGACCACGACGACCAGGAGGATAAGCCACCATTTGCAAAAGACTTGCGGGACCGACTGGAGTATGCTTACGCCCAAGCGATGGAGCAAGCCCGCCTGAGCCACGAGGCTAATGCCCAGCAATATGACCGCAAGGCAAAACGGCCGCAATACGACGTGGGGCAGTGGGTATATTTGCATTGCCCCGTGCCTCCCACGGGCACGTGCAAAAAGTTTTATCGGCCATGGAGAGGCCCATACCGTATTACCGAGCGGTTGTCCGACCTGACCTGGAGTATTGAGGTGCAAGCTGGTGTGTGTAAGGTCGTCCACGCGAACCGGCTGAAACCTCATAAGGGGGCCATGACGGACGAGGGGTCCTGGACTTGGGTTCCTGAGGAGAGGGCCGCGGAGGCGAAGCGCCGGGCTCCCGACGTGGGCGAGCAAGTACCATGGGACTTCCTGGTGCCACCCCAGGACGAGGAGGATGGCGCCGAGGGACTCCGATGGGGGGAGGATGCGCCCCCGCCTGAGGACGACCTGGCGGATCCACCGAGCCCGGGTTCTCCAGAACCCGCGGACGACGTCGTTCGAGATCCGGAATACCGTCCGGGGACCCCCGGGCGCACTCACTCCCCGGATGCGCCCCCATGTCGTTCCCCTTATCTCCTGCGGAGGAGGAGGCCTGTGCCGCCCGATGACCCCTAACCGCGTTGTTTTTTCTGTTGCGGGCGGTCGAGGCTGGGTGGTGAGTTCGTCGTCGATTCTGCGATCCCTGAGTCTCGCCGCTAGTCGGGTGGGGATCGAGTTAGACTGTGTCGTGGGGGGGGATGGAGGCCGCGACGATGGGTGGGGTGAGTAGGGCCCTGTTGTATCCCCGGGAGTTGAGCGTGCTCCTGTCCCAAGTCTCTCTGTTGCTTCCCAGTAAATTACAGGTGTTCGCAGGTGCAGCCGCCGAGGTGATGTGCGCCAGTTACGCAGCTATTGCGGTGCACGCTCTGGCAGTGGGGCGGGCTGTCCGCGTCTCGCTGGGCATGCCACTCTCCTTCTCGGAGCACCGATATGAACTGGACCGGGTGCTCTCGTTACCCGTGATCGATGACCTCACGCAACTTCATACCCGGGTGACGGATCCATTCCCCTACTACCTGGTCGGCGAGGACCGTGAATGGTGTGCCACCCCTCAGGAGAGCGATCTGCACGACTGCCGAGGCCGGGATGTTCTAGTTTGTCCGAGCGTATTATCCTTTTCCTCGCGACGCTCTCCTTCTTGTATGTCGGAAATCTGCTTTCACCGAGACCGCCCACTCCTGACGCTATGCAGTCGCGTCGAGCTGTCTGGACGGATCCTGGCGTTGTGGGCTTGGGATGAAGAGAACGCCCAGTGGCTGTGTGGTGTGCCTCGGCCGGAGAAGTTGCGAGCCCGCTGCAGACGGGGCCAGACCGGCGTCGTACTGGAGCGCAGCAGCAGCGGACTTGGGGTGCTGGCCGCCGCGGACGGTTGTGCTTGGGTGTCGGACCTGGTTGGATTCATCCTGGTGGTGTGGTGGCGCCCCCTGCGGAGGCTTCTGGTGGAGGGCCAGCGGGTGTCCCCGCCGCCGGAACTGCAGCGCCCACCGTCGGCGCGGGCCGTTTTCTACTGACCTCGATGCCCGCGTCGGGAGACTGGGCCTGCGGACAACCCCCTTCGCGAGTGCTATGCTGCGACGGACGCTTAGGACTGGGGGTGTTTGGTGAATGTGTGTAATGTTACAAGTGTAATTGGTACATTAGTATGTAATTTGTAGTTACTTGTAGTTTAAGTTTATGTAATTTGTAGTTATTTGTAGTTTAAGTTTGTACTGGGATTTAGTAATAAGTGTAATTTGTGGTTTCCCCTGGCTTCCCTCTTAGGCACGTTGGGTGTGGAGTTGGAAAGGGAAGACACTCGTTGGAGTGCTTTCCCTTTTTTACAGGGAGGAATAATTGTAGGACTGGTGGCGGTGTTTATTGAGTCACTTCCGGAGGGGGAGGCTGGGAATGTGCGGGAAAAGCACTGATTGGGCGACCCCCACTCTTGACCAAGTGTGGGCACGAGAGGGGAGGAAGGCAGTCGATGATCAACTGTGGAACTGGCCTGTTGACTACCTGCGGCTGTACGTTTGTAAGTAGGCATCTAGTATTTACTGTGGGAGAGAGAGAGAGTGAGGCCCGGGGATTTAACTAGTTGTTACATTTATTTAGAACAATAAATAGTGCTGTGTTAATTTGGCTTGTTTTATTTATTGTCACCCCCACTCCTCCCGGTTACAATACAAACATACAAATTGAAAAGGTCCGCTTTTCTGGGAAATTCTCACTACGACTTTCAAGTTTGACTCTCTCTTTAAATTGGTGGAAAGCCAATAATCCCAACATTTCCGCTCCCTTCCACTTCCACGCAACGCTCAGTCTTACTTCATCTTTATTGTTACTTTGAGCACATTGGTTCTAAAAACAAAAACAATGATGCCTAAAGTTGGATCGAGTTATACTTCCAAAGTAAAAATTTGGATTATTAATTATCGTGAACTTAAGTTCCATGGAAAAACTGTGTTCTGACGTCACGAGAAAGCGGGTATGAAAAACTGTGTTGTGCACGTCACGTGAGAGCGGGTATGAAAAAAAAAAATGTGTTTTCAATAAATATTTTTTATTAATTGTATAAATAAACTCGTTTTTCGCTGAAAAAGAGTTATTTGATTTACAAATTAGATCCAATTTTTTGTTCTATTTTATTTTTTGTTACACATTTTTCTGTTTTTAGACTTTTTATTGCAGTTTTTTAATTTTTTTACTGCAGAAAATCCGGGCTCTAGTTACTAGGGCTTTTGAGTCGAGCCCCCCTCTGTTCCTCTCGTTCCCTTCGACAGATTTCGTAGAAAATTAATAGGTATCATTCTTATGAAGTTTTGGATTTAAATATAAAATTTCATTTCGATACATTCATTACATGAGCAGTTATTAGGGTTTTTGAGTTGAGCCTTCTAGTCCCCGCCCACTTTCCTTCAAATTGGCTCCTTCTAAATCTTTATTTGATGGATCCTCACCTTCATTTTTTGCTCGTCTGTGAGTCCTTTGATCTCTGAATTTGAGGCTACACTGACTCAAACGTAAGTTTCCGCTCTCCCTGTAAATCTTCAATCTCTTTATTGGTTGACTTTTATCTGACTTAAGGTTCCCCTATCTATCGACATTGCCTTATTAAATGTTTTTTTTAGAAAATATAAGGAATCGGTGCCACAAAGACCACCTATATTCTATGTCACTTAATCGGCTATTTCGGTTAGGATCAACCATAATAAATTGTTAATCTTTACTTATTGTAGGCTATCATGGTATCTGGTTTGTGTATTTGTCGTCTAGTTTTCGAAAACCGTCCTGAAATGTAGTTTTGATACAGATATTTTTAGACTTCTTCGTTTCTTTGATTTACACGAGAACGGTTAGTCCTATCGAATACATTTCTACTTGCTAATAAGTTCTCTGATTTGAGATAAGATCAATAAGACTAAAATTTCAGCCCTAAATTTTTTATAATTGGTAGTTTTTTACTAAAACTAAAAAAAAATGAAATATATGTGATGTGTCCATCCAATTTGTGTCGTCGTTATGGGATTTCAAATTTACATATGAAATTCGGGTCAATACATTCATTACGATGGCAGGCAGATTCCCCTTTTTTTTGTCCGATTTGACTGAAAATCAATAGGTCGTAACGTGGTTCTTTCGGGACGTACCATGTTCATAGGCACACACAGAATTTTTTCTTTACAATTTTGTAATCAGGGTGTCGGAAAAGAACGTAACTGCATTGAAAGCTCAACATGCAATTTCTGACCGATTACATAACTTCCCCTATACTTCGTATAGCTGGGGAGGTAGAATTGAATAAATAAAAAGAAATTGTTTAACTTCTATAGTACCTACATAAATACATAAACAGAAATACACAAAAATATGTACATAAAGTGTAACCGTTTCTACTCAAAGCACTTTTGAACTTTATGCTGACGAAGGCTGAAACCTTTTTAAACTCCCACCCTTATGGGTTAGAGGTCGAGGGAGGGGAGCCCATTTCTATTTTGGCACCGAGGGCAGTGGAAAGTTAATTGATTAATTCTTTCTGGGGAAGTACATTGGCAATGATTTACCGACTACTTTTTTAAATATATTTTATAATCTTTCCACTTCATCGACACGACCGCACACTTTCTACTACTTTCGCGCTAAGAAAGGATATTTACATCCACTATTATTTAAATCTTGGCTACAAGCTGCACAAACTGTCTTTTATTTTATCAATAAGATCATTTCTTATGAAGGGGTAGGGATTAGAGAGGGGGGGATGCCAGGCCTCAACAGGGGGGTTGCCGACTTCCGGTGGAGGTCACGACATCCATTCGCCGAATTGTCTGGGAAATGAGGGATTAACAATATAACGATATATAATTATTTTCTGTTGCTGTGGTCGGCTATGAGCGACATCAGTGGGCAGCCTCTAGCTCCCAGACAAAGATATGTAGCCACGTGCAACTGGGAATGATATTAGTGGCAGCTATGGATGGAACGGATCCGAGTGATTAACGCGTCGCTCGGCAACAAATCAAGTAGCTTTTGTGAAAATCATAATATTTCAAAGCATAGTCGAGTAGGATATCAAATTGTAGTGTTCTCAGAGTGCTTCACAACAACATTATTTTTAAGATTTCAATATTAATAAAGCTAGCGACACGACGTTCGCAAGAACAATCAGATGTTTCTTACGAAAGAGCATACATTTCTTTCTTTTCAAAAGTAAGTTTTATGGAAATATTTTTAAAGCACTAATTACCATCCTTTAATCCCTTTTTGGGTCTTTAGTCGCAGAGTCAAAATGCCTAAACTATACTCTAGGCTTATCTGTAGATAGCCCGTCGATAATAACCATCCAAAACTGTTGATAAACCAATAACCAATTGGTGTCAGAGGGAGAGGGAAAATTGAATTAACTAATTTGTGCTGAGGAAGTACATCGCTGGTGATTGGCCGACTTGGCATCAACTGTAGGATATTAGCAATGGACATGAGAAGAAGGCGGGACTCGAACTCGCGATCCACCCACCTTACCTTCGCTAATATTGTCTTCCTAATAATGCTGCTATGCTAAAAAGGAAATTGAGGATTAGAGAAGAGAATTAAAATAAATAATGAATAAAATGAAAAAGTAATCCTGGAAGATTTATGTAGCGAATTGCAATGGTTAAGGGGGGAGAGGGGATATAACCGGGGGGGAATGGGGGGATTTTGTGATTTATGAAGGGGAGTTGACGAGAGCACGACGGGGAGGGGGGGGGGGCTAATGTCCCAAGCGTGGAGGACACAAGAAAATTGATAACCTTTCTTGGGACAGCCCTATGGAAAAGTGCAGGAAAAAAACACAAACACCACCACCCTATTATAACAAATGGCAAAGAGTTTTTCATGCAATTTTTTCTCTGGCATAAGGGTGTTAATGATTCGTAAATTTATGGAAATAAAGGATGATAAAATTGAATAAATTGACTCCGAATTTTCTGCACTTTTTTTTTTGTGTCAAGTTGAATATCAGCGATGTTTCTGTCTTCATTGGTTGTTTACATATCAGCTCTGGCCCTGGGCGGGAATTCTATATATGAAAATAAAACTCTCCCGGACGGGATTCGAACCCGCAACCCTAATAGCCATGTATAGCAAAGACCAACGCTCTACGCTCTAGCCCGCACGGCCACCAAGACCTAACAGGATACAGTGAAGAAACTGAACCTAACTAGACCGTTGCTCTAGTAAACCGATATTCATACTATATTTTTAACGAGTGTTCGTATGTCCTCTTCCTTTGTCTTCGCTACATAGAATATATTAAAAAATACTTAAATTTAATCTAGAGCCTATACTTCTAATTTCGATATAGATCCGTCATTCTGTCAAGCCGAATTTAGTTTGTGAGGACTTCTTCCTCTTTAAAATAAGTGGTACTTCTGTAAGTAGCAGAACAAGATCTTCAAAACGAAACATTATTTTATTCAAAAGCAATAGTTTGCCCCCATCCACCGAAAATTAAAGAAATAACGCAGGAGCCTATCCATTGTGACATTAGTGGCCGCATTAGCATGGAACGTACCTAGAACTTGACTTTTAGATGTACCACTGGGTGAGATGGTGTAAACCTAACCATTCATTGCTCTTCTCCTCCGCCAGAAGCGCTAGGCTTCCTCCTTACCTGGATCACAAGCTATCCGGTCTTTGACAAAAGACTCACGTCTCCCAGTTCCTTTGGCAATTCTGAGGATACTTCCGTAACCCAAACTGACTACATTCCTCCGCTGCGATCATGTCTCTGTTGGGAGTGCGGAATCTGGACGGCCTAAATCCCGGAAGTTTGCTGCCGTCTCCTCTTCTTCTTCGCACCGATCGCAGGTCGATCTCTCCTTTACTCATTCGACATGGAGGAGTCTGTTAAATTGACCCTGTCCTCGGATGTTTCCTACTGGTTCCGAAGATCGCTGTGTTACCTCTCCCTACCACTTCTCGATCTTCAAACAGGAACGACTGTTTTCATGTCAGTTTTTTCAGCGGCAATAATAAATACTTCAATCATATTTAATTCAGTTCGCTCCTGTTTTCGTCTTTTTTTTAAATTGTTTTTTTATACTATCTTCTCCTGGACCGATTTTCTTGACATTTCACCCCAAGCTCTCCAAATATCTCCAAGTTGAAGAAACAATTTTCAATTATTATATAAATAAGGCATTGAGCAACAAAGAAACGTATCTCTTTAAACAATTCACCAACTGTTTTCAGAAAATTTCTGTAAAACGATAAAAGTTGCACTTAATAATCGAGTCATCTACGAAGTCGCTCAAAAATTCAATGTCGAATTTCCACCGGAATTTAAAAATGGAAAAAAAATGTTCATGTGTATGTCTGTGAATGCAGAAACCCAGGACACCTTTTTTTTCTTTTGCCAATAACTGCAGATGTAATGAAAGTTGCGAACACAAAATATTATAAGTTGTTCCAAGAGCTTTTAAGGACAGAGATATGTTTTCAGCCAAATTGGTCAGAGAAGTGTGAAAAGTTGGTTTATAACTCGAGCAGGGGAAGAACATTGCCAATGATCCCACTTATATATTCGTTATTCATTTTATCATTGAGAATGGGTCTCTTAAATCTGTTTGAAAGGAATGATGCCAGTGAATGAAGCCCATCTGACCGGACAGACAGAGTAGCAAATCATGTGAAAAGGCCGAAATGAAAGAGGCTGTCATATGAAAGAGCTCATTTTCACATGTGCTTTCATCCTCCAATGAGGCAAGATGAAAAGAAATCGAAACACTCACAAACATGCCAGGCCGCAGCTTTGGTCAATACTTAACCAACGTGGTTATTATTAGCAAATTTAGAGAGTTACCTAATTAAATAAATGTGCAAAAATAAGAATATGCACAAAAAAAATGAGAGTTGTAAAAGTCTAGAAAGGCGACGTTTTGAATGTAAATGAATTTATTTAACATTAAATGAATATTCATTTTATTTAATAAAATGAATATTCATTGAATTTTCTAACTAGATTCAACATTTATGAAATTTAAAAACTCGAGAAATCACCGGCAATGTACTTCCCCAGTGTACATTAATCAATTAAATTTTCGCTCTCCCTCCGACACCATCTTTCGATTTGGTTGAAAATCAATAGGTGTCGTTGAGGGCCTTTGCTTCACATATAAAGTTATCGTATTCACCGTCACAAAGAATTTTTTTTTCTCACTTTTGATATCTGTAGATCCAAGAACATGAAATTTTGTTGAAAACTCGGCATCGAATTTTCGACCGATTACATAACTTCCCCTATACTTTGTATAGCTGTGGAAGTAAAAAAGAGATGGAAGGGGAGAGTTTGGAGGTAGAGGAGTCATTGAGTATCTGACATTGTACAAGCTCGGGAGCATAGCTTAACGTCTCTTCCGAAGGACGGCGTGCTTAAGGTTTAGCGGAAGTAAGGTTGCTTTACAATATATACATAAATTATTTTAAATAAATACTTCCCCTGCAGTGGGTAGTTAAAAAAAAATAAAATACCAACATTCATAGTAATTTTTTTTTGGGGGGGGGGGGGGGGGCATGGTGGCCGTGCGGGCTAGAGGGTAGGGCTTTGGTCTCACCTTGGTTTGCGGGTTCGAATCCCGTCCGTTAGTGAGTTTTATTTCGTAGATAGAACTCTCTCCCGGGGCCATGGATGTCGTAAATAACTAGATAGTACTATTAAATTTATTACATGAAAATAGGATAAGAAAATACTAGGACAAACTATTGGCAACTATGTTTCATTTTATTAACTGTAATATTGAACTGCACATTTTATACTTTTTATAGACATGTGACTTTTATATTAACAGTGATATTGCCATCTCAACACTCTTCCTCAATATCACTGTTTGTGAAATTTATCAAACCTAATTGATTAACAAAAATTAGAAATCGTTTCTTGCTTAATGGTTTAGTTAGCACATCAGCTAACTGTTTTTCAGTACACAAATGTTCAACTTCAATCACCTTATCTTCTGCCATCTGTTTCACAAATTTAAATTTAACATCCATATGTTTTAAGCGTTTCTGATCTGGATTTTTAAAAGCATATATTGTACTCTGATTATCTTCGAAAATTTTAACACTCTTGACATTAATTGATAATTCTTCTAATATTTTTTTAATCTACATAGGAGTATCACACTCCTTACAGTCATCCATTCCAAATTTCTTTAACACACCTTTTAAATATTTAGACTGATCAATGACAATACTATCGGACCTTTTAGTTATTGCAATGCCTAAGTACGTTAAATTTTCATGGCCCATATCTTTCATTCTAAATTTTGATCTTAACGTTTGAAGTCTTAGTACTGGAGAATACACTTCACTAAAATGTTCTTCTTGTTGAAAGCCCCTTACTACTAATCGCGCTTTGTACACCTCTTTGTCTTTCACTTCTTTCCTTGCAAATACCCATTTACAGTCTATCAGCTTAACGTTTTCAGGAGCTGCAACTGTTATCCATGTCTCACTTTCTTTTAAAACTTTTATTTCTTCTTTCCATAGTTTTTTATCTTTTCTTTCTTCAATGTCTTCATAGTTTTTAGGTACATCAGTTAGGCTTCCCAATAGAGCATATAATGATTCATTCTGCTCTTCGTAGCTCATGTCCATTGCGAAATCCTTTTGCCATTGAGGTTTTTGAGCATTCCTCTTTACTCTTCCTGAATCTTGACCTTGTATTGCTCTTTTCTGACTATTATCATCTTCAGTCTGGTCTTGATCTTTAATTATTATTTTAGGAATTACCCTAGTTTCTTTTTCTGGTTCTTTATTTTTCTCTTTAACTTCAGGTTCTTTATCGATAGATCTATCTTCAATAGCCGGTGTATAAACCATCTCTTCTTTAACTTTTGGTCGTTCATCGAATATTACGTTTCTTGTACTCACTATCTTATAGTTTTCATCATCCCATAGTCTATATCCTCCTTGACAGTAACCCATCATTATCATTTTCTTCCCTCTATTGTCTAGTTTCTTTCTCAGTTCTTTAGGTACGTGATTATATGCAACACTACCAAAAACTCGCATGTTTGATACATCAGGTTTTCTACCTTCCCACATTTCACTAGCAGTTACTTCTCTTCCTGATACT
Source organism: Aradus depressus (assembly GCA_963662175.1). Classification (NCBI taxonomy): domain Eukaryota; kingdom Metazoa; phylum Arthropoda; class Insecta; order Hemiptera; family Aradidae; genus Aradus; species Aradus depressus. Next base: position 40,324,189 of record OY759222.1, read on the forward strand.
GGACTTCTATTCGTTACGTAGTTTGAGTAGAGTACCGCCTCTCCCCAAAATTCCTTTCGCACGTTTGATTCAATCATTATGGTTCTCGCTTTATCCATTAATGTTCTGTTAAGTCTTTCGGCTACACCATTCATTTCAGGATTATATGCTACAGTGTGTAGTAACCTTATTCCACTCACTTCACAAAATTTCAAAAATTCACTTGACAGATATTCTCTACCATTGTCTGACTTTAGTTTTAACAAATTAATATTAAAATGTCGTGTTGCATAATAATAAATTTTTTTAAATTTATCGAACACTTCCGATTTGCTTTTCATTAGGTACACGACAACAAAATGGGTGTAGTCATCTATAAATGTTATAAAATACTTATTGCCGTCCCATGTCTCGGGTGTTATTGGTCCGCAAACATCTGTATGTACTAACTCTAGCGGTTTAGTCGCTCTATACCCTTTCCTGTTGAATGGTAATTTCGTCATTTTCCCTAAGGTACAGGGCTCACATAACGTACTCTCAATTCTCATATTTTCAATTTCACTCATACCTTTAACCAGATTTCTTTGTATCAGTATTTTTAAATTATTTAGCCCTAAGTGACCGAACCGTCTATGCCATAAATTTATTAAATTTTGTTCATTCTTTGATGAATAATTGCAGTTTAACATATCACAAAATGTCTCAACAATATATAGACTACCTTCTTTATCTCCTATCATTGTTAATATATTGTTTTTAAATACTTTTACCTTACCCCTAGAAAATACTATTTGAAAACCTTTCTCTTCAATTTTAGATACAGCAAGTAAATTTTTTCTCAATTCCGGTACATAATAAACATTTGTTATCGTACACACTTGCTTTTTCCTACCTATCATACTATACAATTTTAGATTTCCGATACCTGTTGCTTTCAGACTCATTCCGTTCTTGGCCACATCTATTTGTCTCGGCTTTGTCAATTCGATATAGTCAACAAACCACTCTTTTGTGTTTATCAGGTGGTCAGTACACCCAGAATCCATACACCACACAACGCTTTCCTTGTTTTCATTTTCACACTTAAGCACCTCTCCTTCACATACGTATATCGCGTCATCATGTAGATCTTCCAGCATGTGAGACTCTCTTCCCTGTCCTCTTCCTCGATGCTCTTGTTGACTGCGACCTCTTCCTCGGTTGTATTGGTATCTATTTCCACCGTTGTCTCCTTGTGTATGAAAATTATCTTGTCTATATTTCGTAAAACCATAGCTACTACCTTGTCCTTGATAATTCTGTCGTCGTTGACGACATTGCCATTTCTTATGACCTGGTTTACCACATCCGTAGCACAAGAATGCATAATCGACATCTTGATTTCCTCCCATTGATTTCTTTCGTTTTTCTTCTTCACCCAATAGTCTGTCTTTCACAAAAACCACCTTTAAACTTTCCCCCGTTTCTAGTGCTGTAATCACTGCTTCATATGATTTAGGCATTGATAGTAAAATGTAGCTTACTTCTTCTTCTTCTTTTATGACATCATTTGCATCTTTTAATTGACCGAACAACTCTTCTAACTTAACAAGATGATTTAATAATGGGCTGTTTTCGTTACATTTAATTTCACTCAACTTTCTTCTAATAAACAATTGTCCTCGCACACTTTTCTTCACGAAATTGTCTTCCAGATTTTTGTACATAAAATAAGCACTAGCTTTATCCTTCAGATATTCCAAGTGGCTATCTGCCACGCCTCCAATAATTATGGCTTGTGCTTTTGCTTCCATTTTTGCATTTGATGCCACCGTTATATATGTTTCATCTTCGATTGCTTTTTCTATGCCATTTTCCTTCAAAATACTTTTTATTCGAAATGCCCAAGCACTAAAGTTTTCACCAGCAAACGGCGTAAGGTTGTAGTACTTTTCTTTCGTTGCCATTTATATTTTTACTTTTACTCTTACCTATTTTTTAATCTTCAATTATCTTGACGAACTGGGCCCATCACCTTATTAAATTTATTACATGAAAATAGGATAAGAAAATACTAGGACAAACTATTGGCAACTATGTTTCATTTTTATTAACTGTAATATTGAACTGCACATTTTATAGTTTTTATAGACATGTGACTTTTATATTAACAGTGATATTGCCATCTCAACAAGTACGTTATAAGAGACATGGCTAATATGCATCGTACATAAGGCTAATAAAAAAAAAAGTTTGTAATAGGTTCATTTGTTTTTTTAGATAAACATGAACAAGTTAAGTTTTAACTTGGTGTTTAAATATAGAAGTTGACTCAATAAATATGTTCTATAAAAGGAAGATTCTGATTGGCAGAAGGAATGGTAACATAAAGAACACAGGAATTATAGGTACTGATGGTGGGAGGGCTTATCGGAACGTTTGTCATTAGTTAGTTATGACTCATGACCGGGCTTTAACTACAAGGTCGTATCGCCTACTACCAGAGCGCTCTTTCGTAACTCTGGTGGACATGAGTCCGAGTCTACTATAAGAATCATAAATTTTTCCTACCCTAAATATTTTATTGCCCTAGGGTAGAGGAGTGTTTGAGTACCTGACATCGCACAGGTTCGAGACCATCGCTCCGAAGGACGGCGTGCTCAAGGTTTTTTCACCTCCCATATATAAAACTAGAAGGGCCTCGGCTTGGCTTCGAACCCGCGATCTTGAGCACAATAGGCTAGCAAGTTACCTCTGAGATACCGGCGCCCTCCAAAATGTGATGAAAGCATTAAATATTTGTTCTAAATTTTAAAGATGAATATTAACAAATATCTCTCAAACTTATATTTGGTTAATAATAAACGTAACAAATAATTTTTTTAAACTGTTATTTTTTTACATTTTGATTTCAATCATCATTTTAAACTGGATTATACTTGAGGCTTTGAAATGAAATGAAATGAAAATAAATGTTATTCTGGGACCGAGGTCCCCTAAGAATAAATACATGAAAGTCACTGAACAGAGCAACAAATACAAATAAAATAAAATATCAATAATGAGATAAAAGTGCTTCAGTGGATCAGTGGATACAGCTTCATTATGAAGAAATCATACGAAAATAAATGTGTCTATTAATAGAAGAACATAAAATAAATTTAAAGAAAATATATATAAAAATGAAGATTATGGAAGAGGAAATCTAGCCCAGGCTTTCAGAGCAGAGTTGAAGGTCAAAAAGTTTAATTTTCAGTAGATTGATTTTCATTTAAGGGCTTGTAAACAATTCTCTTTAATAAAATAATAACTGTTTTCTTTGCATTTGGTCTAAAAATTATTAATTCTGATTTACAAATAGAGTTTATTGATATAGCAACCCTAGGAATCGTATTAAGAAAATGAACAAGTAATGGATTTTCACCACCCGCTCTGAAATGCCATCTTCTGAACTTCCATCAGAAAAAATTCGAAAGTTATCAAGGAAACATTTTTGCAGCCATTTAAAGATTCGTTATTTTCCGTTACGTAATACATAAATCCAATAGCTTCCAGTTGCCTGGACCCATCTCTACTATAAAGGATCTAAGATGAACTGATCATCCTCTCTAATGAAGGTATCTTGTTTGCTGTAAGCTCCAGCACTCCGAAATTCGTCAAATAGTTTTTTTCGATGTTCGGATGGTATTTTTGAAGTACATTGCCGTTTACAATTATAAGGAATGTTTTCAAAACTTTCTTTTTTTAGTTTCATTCGTCTTATCGTAATTCATCAATTTTTTTAGGAAATTTCCTTTCCAAATTTTTTCAAATCTTCATCTTAAAATGCTTAAATTCAAGAAGAACTTGAATTCAAATCCGATCCCATGATAAGATTTAACTTTTACAACCACTGTCTGTCTGATTCAAAGTGAATTAAAAATAAATGGCTAAAGAAATTGAAATAAGCTATGAGATATTAATCTAATTGGTAAATATAAACATAATGAATGTTTAAATGTTTTGTTTACTAAAACTTTGTTCGGTATGAATAATTATAAAATTAATAAGAAAGTAAATGTGGACTAATTTCATTACTGCTCTGAAATTGTTTTGATATTGTTCAGTTCAATAATAAAGTAGCTGCTATTTTTTACTTATTAAAAGGTTCTAAAGACCTTTCCTTGTTATAAAGTTCATACATGTAGCAAGCTTTAGAACCGTCGTAGAGTTAAGAGAAATTCAATTATGGACTTGACCGCTTGTGCTCTGAAAGTCGCACTAAACGTTAGAAATAATAAATAGATAGTGGAGCTAATCTTGCTTCATAAATGAGAAATTTACCATAAATTGTTTTATATAACCACTTTCTCTACAATAGGTAACAAAATTAAATACTTTCTTTGTAATTAAATTTATTGTTTAAAAGAAAAGGTACATTTATGAAAATTCTGGTAAACATGAACAAGCAATTATTTCAAATGATCTATTAAATTTCTCTAGATAGGCGGCATTAAATGCTGGCAAGAAAAAGTGTTTATGGAAAAATGTGTTCCAAACTGGAAGATGCATCAATTTACTGAAGATATAACTTATAAAACCTGGCTGAGATGTGACTTGAATGTGAGGCTTGGCAAGCCAGCTCCAGGCAACTCGAGTTTGGCAGCTATCACACTTGTCATTCTTCTCGACGTAAAATGTAACTATTAGCGGAACCATATTGTACAGATCCAGGTTCATTTCGTAAAGTACACCGTCTATTTGAAAGTTAAACTTGCCATAATGTACAGAGACGTTGCCGAAGGATATCTTAGTTGTCATGTACCTTACATTCTCCTCGGTCTCTGAAGACACATCTCCGATTTGCTCTATAGACTCCCTTGTCACTGTTGCTCCGATCCCATCCAAAGATACCTCCAACAGAAGGTTCCTTTCGTAATGTGTCTCAAACAGTGGCATAATTCGTGCGTCTGTTATATGTTTGTTTGCGTCTGCTATTGTCTGGTTTATCAGATCGTTAGGAAGGAGGGCTTGAGCGGTCCCAAACCCGAAAATCAACCAACCCAGTAACATTCTACAAAAGAGACTGACTCAAAAAAACAACAAAAAAAAACATTATCACCGATACATTTGTAATAAATGACTTCTTATCTGGCGCTGATTGTAAAAGCAAATAAGCACTTATTAATTTTCATCACAACCTCAACTGTACCTAGTACAAGGGGTTACGAAATTGGGCAAAACTTCTATCATGCATTTTCCTGTTTTCCCAAAAATAAAGAAAAGAGATTAGTTCTGTTGGCATGTCAGCATGTACCTATGTATCGACATCCAGTGATTTTAATACAAATCGGTCACTGCGAAAACAATGTTGAAGGCAGTGAGGGGGCTATCTAGAAAACAATGTTGAAGGCAGTGAGGGGGCTATCTAGAAAACAATGTTGAAGGCAGTGAGGGGGCTATCTAGAAAACAATGTTGAAGGCAGTGAGGGGGCTATCTAGAAAACAATGTTGAAGGCAGTGAGGGGGCTATCTAGAAAACTCCCAGAAATCACGATAGAACTAATATTTCGAAACAATATTTTATATATAAATTGAGCAGTTTATAAGACACCTACAAATTTTCAGCAAAATCAATCTATATCAATTGAAAAAACGTTTGGGGAGGGCGGGGGTGGCTGCCTGTACGTTGGGTACATTTGGGGAGGGCGGGGGTGGCTGCCTGTACGTTGGGTACATTTGTAAACTATTTTTATATCGAACGAACTTCATATATCGAATGTGCATACTCAGAAGTAGATATGTTTTCAAAACCATTAGATCGGCAGTAGGGCTATTTATTAGGGTTTTTGAAATAAGCCCCTCCCCTCCACTTTACGGGTTTTTGCACTATCAAAAAAAAAAGATAGTTTAAGGATATACCGGTGTTTACGTGTCTTAAGGCTCGATTACATTGAGCGAGTTTACAATCAACTAGCCAGCGAATTCACTGTCTGCTAGTAAACTGGCCCAGTGTAATCATATTCACTAGTTACTAGCAGATTGTAAACAGTCTACCGAGAAAAGTTGAAAGGCTGGCTACTTAGCTCGCTACTCGCTGGCGTGTGCGCTTATTAACTAGTAAACTAACTGTGTGTCATCATAGTTGCTAGTGAGATAGCTGCCAGTTGAAAGGCTGGCTACTTAGCTCGCTACTCGCTGGCGTGTGCGCTTATTAACTAGTAAACTAACTGTGTGTCATCATAGTTGCTAGTGAGATAGCTGCCAGTTGAAAGGCTGGCTACTTAGCTCGCTACTCGCTGGCGTGTGCGCTTATTAACTAGTAAACTAACTGTGTGTCATCATAGTTGCTAGTGAGATAGCTGCCAGTTGAAAGGCTGGCTACTTAGCTCGCTACTCGCTGGCGTGTGCGCTTATTAACTAGTAAACTAACTGTGTGTCATCATAGTTGCTATAGTTGCTAGTGAGATAGCTGCCAGTATCTCGTTCCACTTCATTTTTTCGCTAGAACACCCAGAAAAAGTTTAGAATTAGATTATATTAGAACAAGAAAAACAAAACAACAGGTGGTTTCAACTCGCTAGCTAGTTGGCTACTGAGCGAGCGGAAAGCTTTGTGTTTCATCATCACTATCGCACACACCGATTCGCCCGCTTGTAAACTCGCTGGCTAGTAGATTGTAAACTCGCTCAATGTCATCGAGGCTTTAGGGATCCATCTTGTTTTATATGAGACATTCAGACAAGAAAGTATAGAGCAGAGGTCCATCCTACGTAGGTCTAATGACGTCACATCATGGTTACGTCATTAAATTCAATTTTATCCTGGAAAGCCGCTGTGGTGGACATGAGCCTGACTTGTGGTGGACATGAGCCTGACTTATCATCCGAAGTACGGAGTGCTCAAGGTTTTTTCACCTCCCAGATAATAAACCTAAGCGCCTCGGCCGCGTTTCGTATCCACGATCTGGAGGAGGCAAGCTATATACATATATGAAATTTATTGTTGAGTTGTTAAACTAACAACAATTGAACAACTTGTCTCAGCAACAATTGTTAAAGTAATGCAGCATTTTGCCTTTATCAATTGAACATACATTTCCTCTTAGTCAAATGAAGTTCGTTGAAAGTTAAATACAATTTAAGATTCAAGTAACCTACCTCTATATATAAGATTTACTTTTTATTCTGTATCTTTTCTCAAGTGATTATGCTTTTTTTTATAATATAAGAAAAAAAAAAAGAAGGAAATATTCAAATAATGGGTATTGTAAATGAAAACAACCAAATAAAGAATATAAGCATACATCATATATTTACATAATTACAATAATTAATGTATTATATTACTGTACAATTGAAACTCTCTTGATTTTTTCTCGACTAAACAAAATTTCAGATAATTCAATTGATCAATTGACGATTACAGTACAATAGGGTGGAACGAAAATGGCCTTTTAAAATTTTTTTTAGTTATTAGTTTGGTAATAGTGGAGAAAAGTTGCCTTTTAAGTTCAAAAAGAATTAAAAAAAAATTGGTTGCAATACTACAACATCTTGAGGTGCTGCAAAGAGCTTAAAGTTTGTAAAAAAATTGAAAAATTTTAAACTTTGATAAATTATTTTTTATGAATTTCTCGTACATATAATGTTACAAAAGATGGTTTTAATACATATATAAGCATTAGAATTGGAAAAAATTATTAATTATAAAATATAATAAAAATAAAAACAATTTTGTAATGTCAAACTTTGTATTTCTTACTCCTGTATCCTTAATGATTACAAATGTTACAGCTGCAAAATGTTTGTTTCTACTTCATTGCCACATTAAACTGGTCCTTGCGGCACCTCAAGACCTACTCCAATATTTTTCATATTTTTTATTTATCTTACCTACACTAAAAGGCAACTTTTCCGCGCTATTGCAAATTAAAAATCAAAAGGTGATTTTTTCGTTCCGCCCTACAGTACAACTCTGTAAGAAGATAAACAAAAAAAAGACCACAGCATTGGTTCTGATCCTGTTCGTGTAATGTCTCTGATTTCTGAACGTGATGGCTTATCCCATGTTATTATCCCAGCTTTCTTCTTGGTCGGTCGTATCGACAGCACATAGATAGTGGTACAGTCACTTCTTGAATCAAGATCACCGGCTGAAAAAATAAAAAAATGGTGAGATAATTTCAGAACTGCAGCACCATAACAGTACTGGCCTCGAGTTTAATGATATCGATTAACAACGATATGGACCTGTTTCTGTTTAAGAACATTAGTATCTTATTTAAATAAATAAACAGCATTTTTAACTTCCCAGCATATGGGGAAGTTATTGTAATAAGTCCGAAAATAGAAATTTCCAACAAATTTTTATGTTTCAAGGTCACTACAGTATTTTTACACTATTTTTGAAAATAAGTATGTGTATGTACGTGCGAGGTCAATTTTTCCTGCACGAAATCTCGCGAATAAAAAATTATATCGAAAATTATATCGACTACGCTCTGGTGCCAATTAAGCGTATCAACGTCAATATGATCCGAAAGAAATTTTGTCAAATTCGACCTAGCCGTTTTTTTGTTTAAATAAAAAGTGGATTTTAGGATTTCTTGAAAAACATTTATCCGATCTAATTAGTTCTGGTGGCAATCGATAACAAAACGAAAACATGAAATCCGTTGAAAACTCCGCATAGAATTTTTGACCGATTACATAACTTCCCCTATACCTACTTGGTATAGGGGAAGTTATAGAATAGTTGCTTTAAACTGAGATATAAGATGAGGTAGACTTACTGAAGGAACTTTAGAAGTGGCGCTCCATGTTGAACAGCAACTGAACTATGTCCTCTCTGTTTTGCACCAAAGCGCTGCCTGGATACAGAAGGTTGAAGTCTTCCAGAACCTGAACAGACAAGTGTTCCTTCAGATGAGCATTCCAGATATTTCCAGCTACCAAAGCCGGTAAGTAAATTTAATAAAAACTAAGTTAGGTACATAATCTACTTTTCTAGGGCAATTTGAAGGACAGTAGGCCCACAAACGAAACTATTTGGAAATTAATTCGTCTCTATGGGTATGTGTGGATGTCTGACTGTTAATCGTCATTTTAATATAATTGACCCAACGATCTGAAATTCGGTACTTCTACACATTTGTTCGAATTTTGAAAAAAATTAATTCCATTTTAAAAAAGTAACCTTTGCTGAGGCAACATTTTGTAAAAAGTATGTTTTTAAGGTATAAGTTCCTTTTGGGTTCACAGAGTGACGAAAGAGCGCTCTGGTAGTAGGCGATATGACCTCGTAGTTAAAGCCCGGGCATGAGTCATAAAACCTAACCTAACCCTTTTGGGTTCACGAAAAATATTAACACTAGCAAAAAATATGCTTTGCAAAATCGATTTATTGATAAGATACAAAATTGAATAACTTTTCATAAATTGACCTATTAGGTTTAGGTACTGACCAATGAATGTGTCGTCTCACTGGAGCCCTTCGCTACTTGAACCAGCCCTGGACAGGGATCCATCCTGGTCCAACTCAACTTACCCTTCTTCAGTCAGGATCTATGCTGAAGAAGTATTATGTTTAAGTATATCATGGAAAGTATGATAGATATAAGACTTTTTGGTTGGTGGGGCTAACTTTGTATTTCCTCACACAACTATGATGAATGACCCAGTAGGCCCACTAACGTTGCTCTGATCCCAGCAGAACAATGATTCTTATTTCAATATGTCTTACAATTTGATGTAAAGGCATACAATTTTTGAAAGATATATTTTAAAAGATCTTTATTTCTAGAGCTATGAAATATGAACTGGTAAGTCCAAAAAACACAGTAGTTAGTCAATAATAAAGCCCAATAAGAAATTAAAATTATAAAAAATTATTTACCTGTAAAAAAAGTTGGTGTTCAGAAGCGTTTCTTGCTCCATAATTACCTTCATTCATTTAGAACACGTTTTACACTGAAAAATATGAAATAATATAACTCGAAGTGCAAAATGACATTACAAGCTATGTACAAACATGGCGTCTTCTTTCGGCGGGAAATAAACACAGAATTGCCTCATTGGCTGACACCAGGCAAGAGCACCTCGCGTCTGCGCTCTACACAATCCGCCAATTTCAAATCTTTTTTTATATTCTCTTTTGAATCACAAACTTCATTTTACTCCCCAGTTATACGGACCTTTATAGTTAGAGTTTTCGACCTATGGAGGATTTCGACTCGGATTTTGGCGGATTTTGATTCGACTTGTAGAGGTTAAGATTCATTCTAACTAATTTTGAGTTAGAGAGGTGAAATAAATAAAAATTCAAGTTATAGAGGTAACAAACATATTTATATTTATTATAAATCAACATTATTTCAAAACATCCTTAAAATAAAAAATACGTAGTATATTTAGGTATTAAAAAAAGTCAGTAATTTTTTTTTGCTTTAGATAATTGGTAATCCTATTTATTGTATACTCCTAAATTGTTTTCTAAGAAACAATGGTGTACCTACATTGTCGGCAAATTCTTAAAGTCGGTAACTTATTTTTCTTTGAGCTATAGAGGTAATAAGTTTCAAATAATCGAGTTGTAAAGGTTGTAAAATAAAACATTGGTATGTTCGAGATACAGAGGTCCAATTTATTTTTTCGAGTTATAGAGGGAAAATATGTACCAAAATGGCTTGTAGGGACTCACTGATTATTTGACTAATAGAGGGTTGAAGTTTCGAGTAATGGAGGTTTTGGGGCTTGAAGGGAAAGGAACAAAACTTTTTTCCGAGTTTTGGAGGTTTTCGACTTATCGAGGTTAGACTTAAAGAGGTTCTACTGTACTATATAGTTAGTTAGTGATTTTATATTATACCTATATAATTTTTCTGCGAAATTGTCCGAAAAGAAAGAGGATTCAAGAACATTTTTTTAATTTATTTTTTTGGCATTATGAACTGTGCATGTTAGACGGTGTTATTCACTCAACATCCGGGAGGGAGTTCTATTTCATCTTGATTGTGTGAATTAGTTCGGATACAATTTTTATAAGGAAAGGCAGAGGACCACTAATTGCATTTTAATAATATATAAACAAGGATGGAGGAGATGGAGATAGAACGATATTAAAAGTTAGTAGGGAAAACGAAAATAATACAAGAGTTCAACGAGGAAGAGGAATCAGAAGCGATAGCGATTATTGCGAAGAGATAAGAGCCAGAATATGGAGAAGAATGGAAGAAATGTTCACGAAGTACGAGGGGAACAGGAACGATGGATATCGGCATCAAACCGCGCTAGTGACCCGAGCGATGCACGATACTCGAAGAAAATATATATTCATTGAAGATGATTTATTTCATGTTAAATCCCTAATAAGTTTTTTTTCTTTATCATGAAATTTCATGTCTTTTTATTAAATTATATGTTTTTTGTAGACTGTGAGACGATGAGGGCTACCTCGAAAACCGGCTAGCATTAAACAGTAAAACCTGTGAGACTATATTTTTGTTCTTACAACCTGTGAAATAGATCAATTCATTTATGTAACTTATAAAATAAGTAAATAAAATGAATTATTCATAAAATACTGGTTTCCCTGTTAATTTTGAGCACGCATGGCGCCGCTGCCATGTTTTTCGGTGCACAAAGTTGAAGCCTTGTCTTGTGGCTCTCTCTAACACCGGTTTAACGAGCCTCGGTTCTCCTTGAAGGACATCCGTTATCTTCTCGAGGGCCCTCAAACTTTATAATTACATTTTGATAAGGATGAGAACATTATTTAAAAATAGAATCTCTTCAGGGCCGGATTCCCATATTTTTCGAACCCCTGAATTGAAAAAATGAAAATAAGTTGCCTGAGGGGGTAGTTGGGGCCTGTCAAAAACCCTAATTGTTGATAAGAATGAACGGATGAGTGATATAAGTTATTTCTTTAACCCTAGAAAAGGACCGAAATAGTCGGGGACAGATAATTACATAATCTACAAATCAGATTGTTTTCTTATAAATGTTTGAAAATATATTGTGCCTTGGCTCAGGCGAGTGAAACAACGCTAAAAGCATGGCACAATCTGGTAGAGTAGACAGCGCGATCTAGCTTACTGAAATCAAAGTCGCTGGTTCGAAACCCGGCCAAAGCCATTGCTTCTTATCTGGCAGGCGAGAAAATCTTGACATTGTGACGTTAAACATTGACACAACACACACCTCAGTGGAATTAATCATAAAAAAATTAAATTTTTACAAATTTTTAATTACGATTTTCCGATTCTTCACAAAAAACTAGGTTTTCCGGTATTTTTAGTTTTCCTGTACGAGCAATAGTTTTCGAGATATTGGTCTTTGAAAGTTGCGTTTTATGTACAATCAATTGGGAGTGGATTCATACAGACCTCAGTCCGCAAACCGGGCGAAGAGTGGGGACGCCCCACCCGCTCAAAATCCTGCCTACGCCCCTGTCAATTTCACATGAATCTTTTCATATTGAACCAATTATGTACTTTCATACTTCCCCAGTTATACTCAATACTTTAACTTTCTAAGGGAACTTAACATTTTTAGCCGAGATATTTTGAAACACTTAATAGAAAATAACAAAAAACGTATGTTTAAAAAAAAAAAAATGTTGTCTATTTCACAAAATTTATATAATATGGGTGTACTTTCGGTACTGCTAACATCTTCAGAGGCGATGTACTTAAAAAAGAGGACTGTTGGGTAGGTTCCAGAACAAATAATACATAATACAAACTTCTCAACAGCACTAAAGAAAAAAGAAAAACAGAAGAAAAAAGTGGGGTTTACTGTCTAAAATGTAGTTTTTGTAATTTTGTTTATGTAAGTCAAACTGGGAGACAATTTAAAAATAGGGTAAAAGAACACGTTTTGACACAACACACACCTCACTGAAATTATATAGTAAAAAATTTAATTTTTACAAATTTTTAATTAAGATTTTTAGTTTCTTCAGAAGAAAACTAGGTTTACCGATATTTTTAGTTTTCCTGTACGAGCAATAGTTTTCGAGATATTGGTCTTTGAAAGTTGCGTTTTATGTAAAATCAATTGAGAGTGGATTCATAGAGATCTCAGCCCGCAAACCGGGAGAAGAGTGGGGGCGACCCCCCCCCCCCCCCCCCTGCTCAAAATCCTGGCTACGCCCCTGTCAATTTCACATGTATCTTTTCATATCGAACCAATTATGTACTTTTATATTTCCCCAGTTATACTCAATACTTTAACTTTCTAAGGGAACTTAACATTTTTAGCCGAGATATTTTGAATCATTTAGTAAAAAATAAAGATTTTTTTAAAATTTTTAATTAAGATTTTCCGATTCTTCACAAGAAAACTAGGTTTTCCGTTATTTTAGTTTTTTGTACGAGCAATAGTTTTCGAGATATTGGTCTTTGAAAATTGCGTTTTATGTAAAATCAATTGGGAATGGATGGATTCATAGAGATCTCAGCCCGCTAACCGGGAGAAGAGTGGGGGCGACCCCCCCCCCCCACCACCTGCTCAAAATCCTGGCTACGCCCCTGTCAATTTCACATTATTCAACCAATTATGTACTTTTATACTTCCCAAGTTATACTCAATACTTTAACTTTCCAAGGGAACTTAACATTTTTAGCCGAGATATTTTGAATCATTTAATCTATATAAATAAAGCTGAAACGGGGTGTGTTTGTTTGTTCCAGCATCAGGCCCAAACCGCTGGACGGATCTTCATGAAACTTCACATGTAGCATTCTTTTGAGCCCGATTGAATAATAGGCTATGTGACGTCCCAAAATTTTGAACGGGAGGGGGGGTTGTAAGGGGGGCCTAACTACATACTAGCAGTGGGCTCCGCCGTTGCAAGAGACACTTGGGAGGGGGGGGGGATGCCTAAATATAAAGATACGGGTAGATCATTAACTAATGGTCGGATTGTCATGGAATTTCACATGTAGTATTCCTAAAGGCCAAATTGAAAAATAGGGTGGGTGGCGTCACAACATTTTGATCAGGAGGAGGGGTTGTGGGGGTAGCCCTAAATATAATGATACCGGTAGCTAACTAACGAATGGACGGATTGTCATGGAATTTCACATGTAGTATTTTTAAAAGCCAAATTGAAAAATAGGGTGGGTGGCGTAACAACATTTTGATCAGGAGGGGGGGTTGTGGGGGTAGCCCTAAATATAGTGATACCGGTAGCTCATTAACGAATAGACGGATTGTCATGGAATTTCATATGTAGTATTCTTGAAGGCCAAATAGAAAAAAAAAAGTGTGTGACGTTACAAAATTGTGAACGGGAGGGGGGTTGTGGATTTTTGAAATGAGCCCCCCCCCCCGGAACTCCCCCCTCCCCTCAGCCGATATCGCTGAAATTTGACTGGTTATGTCCTAAGTGGATTTTAGTTTTAAATACGAAATTTGATGTCGATACATTCATTACATCAGCAGTTATTGGGATTTTTGAATTGAGCCCCCACCCCGGAACTCCCCCCTCCCCTCGGCCGATATCGCTGAAATTTGACTGGTTATGTCCTCCGTGAATGTTAATTTTAAATACGAAATTTGATTTTGATACATTCATTACATCGGTAGTTATTGGGATTTTTAAATTCAGATTCGCTTATCTACCCATTATCTTCCACCGGCTTCTATACTTCTATGCTGAAACGGGATTTTTTTGTATGTTTATAGCAGCATCACGCCCAAACAGCTAGACCGATATTCATGAAACTTCACATGTAGGGCTATGGATGTCGTAAATAACTAGATAATACACTGACATGGCTAATATGAACCGTATTAGGCAAAAAAAAAAAATAATTGTATTATTAATATAGTTTTCTGTTCACAGATTGACAGCTGACAATTTCTGATGAGTGTCTTCTCACAAAGTGGAGCTCTTGTTATTTGAGTCAACCTGATTTATCCAGAAGACTTCAAAAATACTATCCAACAAATATCTTCAGCCAACAGGTTAAGTCCTAGAGCAGTTTACTTCAGAATGACTTCCATATTATACCATATTTCATATTTTTTTAACTGGACTTTACCCTATTTTCAATCTCCCGAACAACATATTTTATTGACAACTGACTCATAATACAATTTTGAAATGTTTTACTGCTGTTAGAGATATTAACAAATATCTCATTGGATGGTGTTTTCAATTATCAACTTATTTCTTATCACACTTTTCTTTCCTAAAAGTAATATTTCAAGAGATATTAGTCTTGAAAATGTATTTTTCTTGGGTTCAGTAGGTAAATACTGACACTTTCTGTAAACAAAAGCTTTATGACTATAAATTCGGAAATATGAAAACATCTTTAAACCGTCCATTATGGATGTATAATCTCTTATTTCTGTTTTTGTGGTGGTATCACACTTTTCTTTCCTAAAAGTAATATTTCAAGAGATATTAGTCTTGAAAATGTATTTTTCTTGGGTTCAGTAGGTAAATACTGACACTTTCTGTAAACAAAAGCTTTATGACTATAAATTCGGAAATATGAAAACATCTTTAAACCGTCCATTATGGATGTATAATCTCTTATTTCTTCTTTAAATCGTCCATTATGGATGTATAATCTCTTATTTCTTCTTTAAACCGTCCATTATGGATGTATAATCTCTTATTTCTGTTTTTGTGGTGGTATCACACTTTTCTTTCCTAAAAGTAATATTTCAAGAGATATTAGTCTTGAAAATGTATTTTTCTTGGGTTCAGTAGGTAAATACTGACACTTTCTGTAAACAAAAGCTTTATGACTATAAATTCGGAAATATGAAAACATCTTTAAACCGTCCATTATGGATGTATAATCTCTTATTTCTTCTTTAAATCGTCCATTATGGATGTACAATCTCTTATTTCTGTTTTTGTGGTGGTATCACACTTTTCTTTCCTAAAAGTAATATTTCAAGAGATATTAGTCTTGAAAATGTATTTTTCTTGGGTTCAGTAGGTAAATACTGACACTTTCTGTAAACAAAAGCTTTATGACTATAAATTCGGAAATATGAAAACATCTTTAAACCGTCCATTATGGATGTATAATCTCTTATTTCTTCTTTAAATCGTCCATTATGGATGTATAATCTCTTATTTCTTCTTTAAACCGTCCATTATGGATGTATAATCTCTTATTTCTGTTTTTGTGGTGGTATCACACTTTTCTTTCCTAAAAGTAATATTTCAAGAGATATTAGTCTTGAAAATGTATTTTTCTTGGGTTCAGTAGGTAAATACTGACACTTTCTGTAAACAAAAGCTTTATGACTATAAATTCGGAAATATGAAAACATCTTTAAACCGTCCATTATGGATGTATAATCTCTTATTTCTTCTTTAAATCGTCCATTATGGATGTACAATCTCTTATTTCTGTTTTTGTGGTGGTATCACACTTTTCTTTCCTAAAAGTAATATTTCAAGAGATATTAGTCTTGAAAATGTATTTTTCTTGGGTTCAGTAGGTAAATACTGACACTTTCTGTAAACAAAAGCTTTATGACTATAAATTCGGAAATATGAAAACATCTTTAAACCGTCCATTATGGATGTATAATCTCTTATTTCTTCTTTAAATCGTCCATTATGGATGTATAATCTCTTATTTCTTCTTTAAACCGTCCATTATGGATGTATAATCTCTTATTTCTGTTTTTGTGGTGGTATCACACTTTTCTTTCCTAAAAGTAATATTTCAAGAGATATTAGTCTTGAAAATGTATTTTTCTTGGGTTCAGTAGGTAAATACTGACACTTTCTGTAAACAAAAGCTTTATGACTATAAATTCGGAAATATGAAAACATCTTTAAACCGTCCATTATGGATGTATAATCTCTTATTTCTTCTTTAAATCGTCCATTATGGATGTATAATCTCTTATTTCTTCTTTAAACCGTCCATTATGGATGTATAATCTCTTATTTCTGTTTTTGTGGTGGTATCACACTTTTCTTTCCTAAAAGTAATATTTCAAGAGATATTAGTCTTGAAAATGTATTTTTCTTGGGTTCAGTAGGTAAATACTGACACTTTCTGTAAACAAAAGCTTTATGACTATAAATTCGGAAATATGAAAACATCTTTAAACCGTCCATTATGGATGTATAATCTCTTATTTCTTCTTTAAATCGTCCATTATGGATGTATAATCTCTTATTTCTTCTTTAAACCGTCCATTATGGATGTATAATCTCTTATTTCTGTTTTTGTGGTGGTATCACACTTTTCTTTCCTAAAAGTAATATTTCAAGAGATATTAGTCTTGAAAATGTATTTTTCTTGGGTTCAGTAGGTAAATACTGACACTTTCTGTAAACAAAAGCTTTATGACTATAAATTCGGAAATATGAAAACATCTTTAAACCGTCCATTATGGATGTATAATCTCTTATTTCTTCTTTAAATCGTCCATTATGGATGTATAATCTCTTATTTCTTCTTTAAACCGTCCATTATGGATGTATAATCTCTTATTTCTGTTTTTGTGGTGGTATCACACTTTTCTTTCCTAAAAGTAATATTTCAAGAGATATTAGTCTTGAAAATGTATTTTTCTTGGGTTCAGTAGGTAAATACTGACACTTTCTGTAAACAAAAGCTTTATGACTATAAATTCGGAAATATGAAAACATCTTTAAACCGTCCATTATGGATGTATAATCTCTTATTTCTTCTTTAAATCGTCCATTATGGATGTACAATCTCTTATTTCTGTTTTTGTGGTGGTATCACACTTTTCTTTCCTAAAAGTAATATTTCAAGAGATATTAGTCTTGAAAATGTATTTTTCTTGGGTTCAGTAGGTAAATACTGACACTTTCTGTAAACAAAAGCTTTATGACTATAAATTCGGAAATATGAAAACATCTTTAAACCGTCCATTATGGATGTATAATCTCTTATTTCTTCTTTAAATCGTCCATTATGGATGTATAATCTCTTATTTCTTCTTTAAACCGTCCATTATGGATGTATAATCTCTTATTTCTGTTTTTGTGGTGGTATCACACTTTTCTTTCCTAAAAGTAATATTTCAAGAGATATTAGTCTTGAAAATGTATTTTTCTTGGGTTCAGTAGGTAAATACTGACACTTTCTGTAAACAAAAGCTTTATGACTATAAATTCGGAAATATGAAAACATCTTTAAACCGTCCATTATGGATGTATAATCTCTTATTTCTTCTTTAAATCGTCCATTATGGATGTACAATCTCTTATTTCTGTTTTTGTGGTGGTATCACACTTTTCTTTCCTAAAAGTAATATTTCAAGAGATATTAGTCTTGAAAATGTATTTTTCTTGGGTTCAGTAGGTAAATACTGACACTTTCTGTAAACAAAAGCTTTATGACTATAAATTCGGAAATATGAAAACATCTTTAAACCGTCCATTATGGATGTATAATCTCTTATTTCTTCTTTAAATCGTCCATTATGGATGTACAATCTCTTATTTCTGTTTTTGTGGTGGTATCACACTTTTCTTTCCTAAAAGTAATATTTCAAGAGATATTAGTCTTGAAAATGTATTTTTCTTGGGTTCAGTAGGTAAATACTGACACTTTCTGTAAACAAAAGCTTTATGACTATAAATTCGGAAATATGAAAACATCTTTAAACCGTCCATTATGGATGTATAATCTCTTATTTCTTCTTTAAATCGTCCATTATGGATGTATAATCTCTTATTTCTTCTTTAAACCGTCCATTATGGATGTATAATCTCTTATTTCTGTTTTTGTGGTGGTATCACACTTTTCTTTCCTAAAAGTAATATTTCAAGAGATATTAGTCTTGAAAATGTATTTTTCTTGGGTTCAGTAGGTAAATACTGACACTTTCTGTAAACAAAAGCTTTATGACTATAAATTCGGAAATATGAAAACATCTTTAAACCGTCCATTATGGATGTATAATCTCTTATTTCTTCTTTAAATCGTCCATTATGGATGTACAATCTCTTATTTCTGTTTTTGTGGTGGTATCACACTTTTCTTTCCTAAAAGTAATATTTCAAGAGATATTAGTCTTGAAAATGTATTTTTCTTGGGTTCAGTAGGTAAATACTGACACTTTCTGTAAACAAAAGCTTTATGACTATAAATTCGGAAATATGAAAACATCTTTAAACCGTCCATTATGGATGTATAATCTCTTATTTCTTCTTTAAATCGTCCATTATGGATGTATAATCTCTTATTTCTTCTTTAAATCGTCCATTATGGATGTACAATCTCTTATTTCTGTTTTTGTGGTGGTATCACACTTTTCTTTCCTAAAAGTAATATTTCAAGAGATATTAGTCTTGAAAATGTATTTTTCTTGGGTTCAGTAGGTAAATACTGACACTTTCTGTAAACAAAAGCTTTATGACTATAAATTCGGAAATATGAAAACATCTTTAAACCGTCCATTATGGATGTATAATCTCTTATTTCTTCTTTAAATCGTCCATTATGGATGTACAATCTCTTATTTCTGTTTTTGTGGTGGTATCACACTTTTCTTTCCTAAAAGTAATATTTCAAGAGATATTAGTCTTGAAAATGTATTTTTCTTGGGTTCAGTAGGTAAATACTGACACTTTCTGTAAACAAAAGCTTTATGACTATAAATTCGGAAATATGAAAACATCTTTAAACCGTCCATTATGGATGTATAATCTCTTATTTCTTCTTTAAATCGTCCATTATGGATGTACAATCTCTTATTTCTGTTTTTGTGGTGGTATCACACTTTTCTTTCCTAAAAGTAATATTTCAAGAGATATTAGTCTTGAAAATGTATTTTTCTTGGGTTCAGTAGGTAAATACTGACACTTTCTGTAAACAAAAGCTTTATGACTATAAATTCGGAAATATGAAAACATCTTTAAACCGTCCATTATGGATGTATAATCTCTTATTTCTTCTTTAAATCGTCCATTATGGATGTACAATCTCTTATTTCTGTTTTTGTGGTGGTATCACACTTTTCTTTCCTAAAAGTAATATTTCAAGAGATATTAGTCTTGAAAATGTATTTTTCTTGGGTTCAGTAGGTAAATACTGACACTTTCTGTAAACAAAAGCTTTATGACTATAAATTCGGAAATATGAAAACATCTTTAAACCGTCCATTATGGATGTATAATCTCTTATTTCTTCTTTAAATCGTCCATTATGGATGTATAATCTCTTATTTCTTCTTTAAACCGTCCATTATGGATGTATAATCTCTTATTTCTGTTTTTGTGGTGGTATCACACTTTTCTTTCCTAAAAGTAATATTTCAAGAGATATTAGTCTTGAAAATGTATTTTTCTTGGGTTCAGTAGGTAAATACTGACACTTTCTGTAAACAAAAGCTTTATGACTATAAATTCGGAAATATGAAAACATCTTTAAACCGTCCATTATGGATGTATAATCTCTTATTTCTTCTTTAAATCGTCCATTATGGATGTACAATCTCTTATTTCTGTTTTTGTGGTGGTATCACACTTTTCTTTCCTAAAAGTAATATTTCAAGAGATATTAGTCTTGAAAATGTATTTTTCTTGGGTTCAGTAGGTAAATACTGACACTTTCTGTAAACAAAAGCTTTATGACTATAAATTCGGAAATATGAAAACATCTTTAAACCGTCCATTATGGATGTATAATCTCTTATTTCTTCTTTAAATCGTCCATTATGGATGTACAATCTCTTATTTCTGTTTTTGTGGTGGTATCACACTTTTCTTTCCTAAAAGTAATATTTCAAGAGATATTAGTCTTGAAAATGTATTTTTCTTGGGTTCAGTAGGTAAATACTGACACTTTCTGTAAACAAAAGCTTTATGACTATAAATTCGGAAATATGAAAACATCTTTAAACCGTCCATTATGGATGTATAATCTCTTATTTCTTCTTTAAATCGTCCATTATGGATGTATAATCTCTTATTTCTTCTTTAAACCGTCCATTATGGATGTATAATCTCTTATTTCTGTTTTTGTGGTGGTATCACACTTTTCTTTCCTAAAAGTAATATTTCAAGAGATATTAGTCTTGAAAATGTATTTTTCTTGGGTTCAGTAGGTAAATACTGACACTTTCTGTAAACAAAAGCTTTATGACTATAAATTCGGAAATATGAAAACATCTTTAAACCGTCCATTATGGATGTATAATCTCTTATTTCTTCTTTAAATCGTCCATTATGGATGTACAATCTCTTATTTCTGTTTTTGTGGTGGTATCACACTTTTCTTTCCTAAAAGTAATATTTCAAGAGATATTAGTCTTGAAAATGTATTTTTCTTGGGTTCAGTAGGTAAATACTGACACTTTCTGTAAACAAAAGCTTTATGACTATAAATTCGGAAATATGAAAACATCTTTAAACCGTCCATTATGGATGTATAATCTCTTATTTCTTCTTTAAATCGTCCATTATGGATGTACAATCTCTTATTTCTGTTTTTGTGGTGGTATCACACTTTTCTTTCCTAAAAGTAATATTTCAAGAGATATTAGTCTTGAAAATGTATTTTTCTTGGGTTCAGTAGGTAAATACTGACACTTTCTGTAAACAAAAGCTTTATGACTATAAATTCGGAAATATGAAAACATCTTTAAACCGTCCATTATGGATGTATAATCTCTTATTTCTTCTTTAAATCGTCCATTATGGATGTATAATCTCTTATTTCTTCTTTAAATCGTCCATTATGGATGTACAATCTCTTATTTCTGTTTTTGTGGTGGTATCACACTTTTCTTTCCTAAAAGTAATATTTCAAGAGATATTAGTCTTGAAAATGTATTTTTCTTGGGTTCAGTAGGTAAATACTGACACTTTCTGTAAACAAAAGCTTTATGACTATAAATTCGGAAATATGAAAACATCTTTAAACCGTCCATTATGGATGTATAATCTCTTATTTCTTCTTTAAATCGTCCATTATGGATGTACAATCTCTTATTTCTGTTTTTGTGGTGGTATCACACTTTTCTTTCCTAAAAGTAATATTTCAAGAGATATTAGTCTTGAAAATGTATTTTTCTTGGGTTCAGTAGGTAAATACTGACACTTTCTGTAAACAAAAGCTTTATGACTATAAATTCGGAAATATGAAAACATCTTTAAACCGTCCATTATGGATGTATAATCTCTTATTTCTTCTTTAAATCGTCCATTATGGATGTACAATCTCTTATTTCTGTTTTTGTGGTGGTATCACACTTTTCTTTCCTAAAAGTAATATTTCAAGAGATATTAGTCTTGAAAATGTATTTTTCTTGGGTTCAGTAGGTAAATACTGACACTTTCTGTAAACAAAAGCTTTATGACTATAAATTCGGAAATATGAAAACATCTTTAAACCGTCCATTATGGATGTATAATCTCTTATTTCTTCTTTAAATCGTCCATTATGGATGTATAATCTCTTATTTCTTCTTTAAACCGTCCATTATGGATGTATAATCTCTTATTTCTGTTTTTGTGGTGGTATCACACTTTTCTTTCCTAAAAGTAATATTTCAAGAGATATTAGTCTTGAAAATGTATTTTTCTTGGGTTCAGTAGGTAAATACTGACACTTTCTGTAAACAAAAGCTTTATGACTATAAATTCGGAAATATGAAAACATCTTTAAACCGTCCATTATGGATGTATAATCTCTTATTTCTTCTTTAAATCGTCCATTATGGATGTATAATCTCTTATTTCTTCTTTAAACCGTCCATTATGGATGTATAATCTCTTATTTCTGTTTTTGTGGTGGTATCACACTTTTCTTTCCTAAAAGTAATATTTCAAGAGATATTAGTCTTGAAAATGTATTTTTCTTGGGTTCAGTAGGTAAATACTGACACTTTCTGTAAACAAAAGCTTTATGACTATAAATTCGGAAATATGAAAACATCTTTAAACCGTCCATTATGGATGTATAATCTCTTATTTCTTCTTTAAATCGTCCATTATGGATGTATAATCTCTTATTTCTTCTTTAAACCGTCCATTATGGATGTATAATCTCTTATTTCTGTTTTTGTGGTGGTATCACACTTTTCTTTCCTAAAAGTAATATTTCAAGAGATATTAGTCTTGAAAATGTATTTTTCTTGGGTTCAGTAGGTAAATACTGACACTTTCTGTAAACAAAAGCTTTATGACTATAAATTCGGAAATATGAAAACATCTTTAAACCGTCCATTATGGATGTATAATCTCTTATTTCTTCTTTAAATCGTCCATTATGGATGTACAATCTCTTATTTCTGTTTTTGTGGTGGTATCACACTTTTCTTTCCTAAAAGTAATATTTCAAGAGATATTAGTCTTGAAAATGTATTTTTCTTGGGTTCAGTAGGTAAATACTGACACTTTCTGTAAACAAAAGCTTTATGACTATAAATTCGGAAATATGAAAACATCTTTAAACCGTCCATTATGGATGTATAATCTCTTATTTCTTCTTTAAATCGTCCATTATGGATGTATAATCTCTTATTTCTTCTTTAAATCGTCCATTATGGATGTACAATCTCTTATTTCTGTTTTTGTGGTGGTATCACACTTTTCTTTCCTAAAAGTAATATTTCAAGAGATATTAGTCTTGAAAATGTATTTTTCTTGGGTTCAGTAGGTAAATACTGACACTTTCTGTAAACAAAAGCTTTATGACTATAAATTCGGAAATATGAAAACATCTTTAAACCGTCCATTATGGATGTATAATCTCTTATTTCTTCTTTAAATCGTCCATTATGGATGTACAATCTCTTATTTCTGTTTTTGTGGTGGTATCACACTTTTCTTTCCTAAAAGTAATATTTCAAGAGATATTAGTCTTGAAAATGTATTTTTCTTGGGTTCAGTAGGTAAATACTGACACTTTCTGTAAACAAAAGCTTTATGACTATAAATTCGGAAATATGAAAACATCTTTAAACCGTCCATTATGGATGTATAATCTCTTATTTCTTCTTTAAATCGTCCATTATGGATGTACAATCTCTTATTTCTGTTTTTGTGGTGGTATCACACTTTTCTTTCCTAAAAGTAATATTTCAAGAGATATTAGTCTTGAAAATGTATTTTTCTTGGGTTCAGTAGGTAAATACTGACACTTTCTGTAAACAAAAGCTTTATGACTATAAATTCGGAAATATGAAAACATCTTTAAACCGTCCATTATGGATGTATAATCTCTTATTTCTTCTTTAAATCGTCCATTATGGATGTATAATCTCTTATTTCTTCTTTAAACCGTCCATTATGGATGTATAATCTCTTATTTCTGTTTTTGTGGTGGTATCACACTTTTCTTTCCTAAAAGTAATATTTCAAGAGATATTAGTCTTGAAAATGTATTTTTCTTGGGTTCAGTAGGTAAATACTGACACTTTCTGTAAACAAAAGCTTTATGACTATAAATTCGGAAATATGAAAACATCTTTAAACCGTCCATTATGGATGTATAATCTCTTATTTCTGTTTTTGTGGTGGTATCACACTTTTCTTTCCTAAAAGTAATATTTCAAGAGATATTAGTCTTGAAAATGTATTTTTCTTGGGTTCAGTAGGTAAATACTGACACTTTCTGTAAACAAAAGCTTTATGACTATAAATTCGGAAATATGAAAACATCTTTAAACCGTCCATTATGGATGTATAATCTCTTATTTCTTCTTTAAATCGTCCATTATGGATGTATAATCTCTTATTTCTTCTTTAAACCGTCCATTATGGATGTATAATCTCTTATTTCTTCTTTAAACCGTCCATTATGGATGTATAATCTCTTATTTCTGTTTTTGTGGTGGTATCACACTTTTCTTTCCTAAAAGTAATATTTCAAGAGATATTAGTCTTGAAAATGTATTTTTCTTGGGTTCAGTAGGTAAATACTGACACTTTCTGTAAACAAAAGCTTTATGACTATAAATTCGGAAATATGAAAACATCTTTAAACCGTCCATTATGGATGTATAATCTCTTATTTCTTCTTTAAATCGTCCATTATGGATGTATAATCTCTTATTTCTTCTTTAAACCGTCCATTATGGATGTATAATCTCTTATTTCTTCTTTAAATCGTCCATTATGGATGTATAATCTCTTATTTCTTCTTTAAATCGTCCATTATGGATGTACAATCTCTTATTTCTTCTTTAAATCGTCCATTATGGATGTATAATCTCTTATTTCTTCTTTAAATCGTCCATTATGGATGTACAATCTCTTATTTCTTCTTTAAATCGTCCATTATGGATGTACAATCTCTTATTTCTTCTTTAAATCGTCCATTATGGATGTATAATCTCTTATTTCTTCTTTAAATCGTCCATTATGGATGTATAATCTCTTATTTCTTCTTTAAATCGTCCATTATGGATGTACAATCTCTTATTTCTTCTTTAAATCGTCCATTATGGATGTACAATCTCTTATTTCTTCTTTAAATCGTCCATTATGGATGTACAATCTCTTATTTCTTCTTTAAATCGTCCATTATGGATGTATAATCTCTTATTTCTTCTTTAAATCGTCCATTATGGATGTACAATCTCTTATTTCTTCTTTAAATCGTCCATTATGGATGTACAATCTCTTATTTCTTCTTTAAATCGTCCATTATGGATGTACAATCTCTTATTTCTTCTTTAAATCGTCCATTATGGATGTACAATCTCTTATTTCTTCTTTAAATCGTCCATTATGGATGTATAATCTCTTATTTCTTCTTTAAAAACTTGTTTTATATACAAAGATTCTTCTCCGCCATCGCCGCTCCTTTTTGTTTTGTTCAATATTCCATTATTTTAATTATCTAAAACCACGTGTGTAGTTAGCAGCAGTACAAATGAGGAGTTTGGAGCCAGAGCGGACCAACTGGTTGAAACTGAACAGGAAGAAAATGGCAATTGAAAATTGAGTACATTTTGTTTATCTCCATAAATGGGCCCCAAATATTTATTAATATTTGAAATTTTAGAATAGTATTGGATGAGTGATCCCTTTTTGTGTTCTATAAAGTTTTTGAAGGCCGTATGATCCATTGTGACTGAAAATATATGCACAAAATACTTGTGGACTAAACTTAAAGTGCTGCTATCTATCACTGAAGTGAAGAAACTAAGTGATCCACACTGGTTTTGAAAAAGGGAACC
This sequence comes from Aradus depressus, assembly GCA_963662175.1. Classification (NCBI taxonomy): domain Eukaryota; kingdom Metazoa; phylum Arthropoda; class Insecta; order Hemiptera; family Aradidae; genus Aradus; species Aradus depressus. The sequence goes on from OY759222.1 coordinate 40,350,285, forward strand.
TATGCCAACATCAGGATGGTAATAACTCATTTTCCAAAAAATTGTGGGTTGGTCCGCTCTGGCTCCAAACTCCTCAAATAATAGTTCATCTGAAATATTTTTAATTGTATTATTAATACAGTTTTCTGTTTGCAGATTAGTAGCTGAGAATTTCTGAAGATGTCAACGTCTTCCCGCAAAGTGCAGCCCTTCCGTTTTTGCCCTCTAGTCATCTTGGATTAATTAATATAACTATCTTCCAGGCAATCAGTTAACTTGCATACGTTGTTTCCTTTCATAAAACCTCCCTAACTATGTACACTATAAAATGTTGCTATAAACAACTTTATTATAAATATATATTTTATATTAAATATAATTGGTCAAGGAATTACTTTATTTTACTTTATTATTTTCAATATCTTTTCCAATATATCTTTCTCATGTTGATTTTTTCCAGTGGTGTCTTCTTTTTTCTTTTTTGACAATATTTTGGGACACTTTTCCGTGAAAAAGGGACGTGAAAGTGTCCTGAAATATTGTCAAAAAAGAAAAAAGAAGACACCTCTGAAAAAATCAACATTTTAACATCCCAGAGAATTTTAAGAAACACATTGACTACCTTTTTCAGTCTCACAGGTTCTCAAATAAAATGTAGTATGACCTCTCACAGATTTTTATTAGAAGTAGCTAGCCGGCTTCGGAGGTTTCCCTCATCATCAGGCAGTCAGATAAAATTGTTTTAACTGCCTGATGATGAGGGAAACCTCGAAAGCCGGCTAGCTACTTCTAATAAAAAACTGTGAGAGGTCATACTACATTTTATTTGACAACCTGTGAAATTATCACCTCTCACTACATATTACCTTTTTCAGTCTTCTTATTACAGAATTAAGTTGATGGCTAAGAAAAGTGTACTATTTAAAAAAATAAATAACAAAGAGAGAATACTGGATTTGAATTAGCCAGGTTCCCGCCATAGCGCCGTTTAGTTGTCATTGGGACTCATGCCCAGACTTTAACTACGAGGTCGTATCGCCCACTACCAGACCGCTCTTTCTTTGCTCTGGTTGACTCTACTATGGGAGTCCTGAATTTTGCCTACCTATGTCTATTCACCTAGGGTAAGGGGGTCTTTAACGAGTAGGTACCTGACACCGCACAGGGTCGGAGCAAAATTTTCTAAGAGGATTGAGATGGTCGAAGGGGAGAAGTGGGCGAAAACGTAATTGATTAAAGATAATTTGAGCGGGAGAAATTCTTTGCAGCTGATTGACCTCATATCTATTTTATCTGTGATTATGATTGGAATCTTTATAAAATGATAACGGAATGAAAGAAATCATTTAACAATAATAGTGACAGTTAAATTTATTATTCTGTCGTTTTTTTTTTTTGGCCCCAAGAGAGAGACTTTTTTATATAAATCATTATACAATTTTAAATTAATTTGAATAAGGATCAACATTTTCATTGCCTATAATATACATTCTGTAATCAACTGAATCAACATGCCCAATATGTATGTCTGACCTTAGATTTATGAGGCAAAAAGTTATTTTATACTGTCAGTACTAAAAACATTAGTTTGACAAAACCATGGCACATGCATCCGTTTGTCGTAGTGCAGTATACAGAATAATGTAGACATGTGAAATCCTGAGGCAAAACGTCCCGATTCATAATATCTGAAATTTCCCGAAGAGAACCAGTAATCTGAGACACAAAGTCGAGAGCCCACTTTCCACAGAAAATCCAATTTCCTTGCCATACAGATCTGATCCTATCAAAAACTGTTTCTGTAAGAGGATTCCCTTAAATTCCTCCCATCTCCAAAATACTGAGTATTCACAGACCTAAAACAGGTTTTACAAAGTTCTCCAATCTGTTCGAAGCGAATGTAGTCCGTTGAAATGTTACTCATCATGACATACTTGTGTGCTACATTTGTCGAGATGTTGACCCAAGTTAACACAAATGAGCCCTCACGGCCTACATCCTACATAGATATATTCTTACTGCTCTCATTAATATAATATTGCACACAAATAGTCAATTACTTTATTCATTTATTTGATGTGTAAACATCTTAGCTGTCAACCCCCAAAACTTCGTACTGCAGTAATCTCATGAAAATGTGATGAAAAAGCGAAAGGATATACGTCAAAGGCAACTAAGCAAGTGCACAAATCAGCTGTGGAGGGGAAGGGCTACACCTCGACTCCAACATAAGTTTTCACTCTCCCTCCTAACCTTCGATCTCTCTATTTGGTTGGACTCTTACATTATAATTTTGCTCTATTGAGGGTCCTTTGGTCTAAACCTGGTTCCAGAACTGCACATTGGTTTAAGCATGGATCCAGACCTGGACCACGGTCCATGGAGGGGACAGCTGGAACCCATAATTGAACAAAAACAGAAGAGGTCAACCAAATAAGAAAATCAGAGAATTAAAGGGAGGCGAAAACTTAGGAATGGATCCGGGAGTAGCCTTAAATTCGGAGATCGAAGTACCCTGAAAAGAGCGAAACAGTAAAGGTGCAACCTATAGAGAGATGGGGAGAGGTGCATTCCACCACCTGTATATTTTAGGTTGACTATCTTGCTAACTGGTGCATTAAAACATATAAGGAATGAACTTGAAAGAAAGAAAACTTGTTTACTTATGGTATTGTCTAATTTCACCAACTAAATTTCTCGCTTTTTAACGGTTTATAGACTTGACATTTGTTGAAACTGATAGAGACGACAGGATTATCTGGATCCAGCTTTTGTTGCTCTTGAGCTTTTCCGCTCCAAAGAAAATTGTAAGATATTAAACGGTGAACGATTTTGATGAATTGAAAACTTTATATATAAAGTATATATAAGTAATTTCTTTTAATTGTTGAAATTTGAAACGAGTTCTCCAAATCGATAGGAGTAATTTCTATTCGATACCTACTTTACTTGTATCGATAGATCCTTACTATCGCTCTCTTTCAAGGCGCTTTTACATCACTCTGGTTGACATGAGCGCAATAGTATTCGTTGCCATCAGGCTACATCAAGGTTTCATGTTATTGTCACGTGGTTTCAGAAATGGCCAACTTTGATACATCCCCAGTTGGTTTGTGGTTCTTAAAAGTAAATAAATGTAATTTAAAAAGTTGATGAAAGTGTAATTTTTTTCTTCTGTTTGTTTGGATGCGGGCTGTTTACGTTAGACAAGGTCGGTTCAGAGTTAGCTCCTCTCACTAAACTCAGGGCTGTTGCGGTTCTCTCAGAAGCATCACTCAGTAAAAACATTTATCTTTTTTCTACCTGAAAAAGATGACGAATTTCTGTAGTTAATAATTGTTGTCTCTTACCAAGGGTTCCTTGACCGCCATTTGCAAAATCCGTATCATGAGCCTTGTTCTGAGTAAATCGAAAGAAAAAAAAAAGTTGTAGTATGGAGTCAACTATAATTAAAAAATGAAAAATGTATTGTGGTTTGTCCAAACTGAAATAGTCGGTCCTAGTGGCACTGGTCCTTTATATTTTTAGAAAATCACATTAATACAGCACCCGTTGAAAACTCGACCTCAGATTTTCGCACGAATTAGTCAACTAAGTATTCGTGTCCCTCTGATACGTCATTACTGTTTTGAACTGAAATATAAAATTTCGTGTTGATACATTCATGACCTTAGCTGTTCATGGGCTGTTTCGTGTTGAGCCCTCATTACTTCAATTCGAAAGATTAGGCTGAAAATCTATAGATGTCGAGTACCAGAGTTTGGGGACCACGAAAGTACTTTCAAGCAGGAAAAGTAAAATTAGTTGTTGAGACACAATGTGACTGTTTCGTGACACAAAGTGACGTATGGTGTGAGCAATTTGGAATGTTACTTTGAAGAGTTCAATAAAGTTAATGTTATTTGTGGAATGATTGTAAGTAATTGGTTTGGTGGGGCAGTACGGGAACTGGCCGTGAACTGCTGACAGACTCGGTCAATACAGGAACAGGATGGTCAAATGTTGACTTTGGTTCTTCTGTGTGATCTCAATGGTCCCAAATGAAAACCCATATAACGAGGGCGGTGGTTCTATCGATCCGAAGGTTTCAACTAAGTTCCGCAAATTGCTACACTTGAACATTTGATGTAGCGTCAACATCAACTTTCTAGACTGACATGAAACCTTGTCAGAACAATAAATGTTGCCTATCCAGCTTAAAGTAACCAAAAGGTTCAAGGTCAAAGGTTCGCAGTTCACAAATCTGCTATTCCAGCCAATCATTCTTTCCTGGTGGGACGTGGCAATCAAGATTTTTTTCAGGAGCTGTAATTTTGTTCGTTCGCAACGGAAGTGACGCACAACAGATAAAAACCTAAGGCCCATGGCCAGGTTTCGAACCCGCGCTCTTGAGCTAGCTCTGAACTACCGGCGCACAGTGTGAAATTTATGAGTTCACAATCAAGGTATTATATGCCAGTGGCAAAAATCGACAATATATTGAATTTGGACCACTTTAGGCCAAAATGACAACATTAGGACCACTTTTGGCTAAAATAAATATTGAATTCGTAATCAGCGACCCAAAAAAACATTCATTTAAGTTGTAAAAATCCGTTAAAAAAAACTTAGACAAAAAAATCGGGTGTGTGCAACCCCGATTCGTGGCGAAATGAGCGTGACAACGTCTGAGTTGCGAGATAGCGAAAGTGTCAAGAATCAAATATAACAAATCATTTCAATAAAATTTTTGAACCTTGAAACAATTTAAAAACAATATAGAAAGAAAACATTCTATAAGCATAATAGTGTTCAAAAAATGAAAATTTGGTTTAGAATTTTTATAAAGAGTTTATTCGATACAAATATTATTTTCAAATTCATAGATCAAATAGTTTTAGAATGGTGAACAATTTTATGAAGCGTTTATTTAAATGAATGCTATTTTCACATTTATACATCATGTAGGACAGTAATGTAATTAATAAATCGGTCAGCAGCGATACGTTTGTAAGGTGCCACGTGCATCGAGACAGGAGAGCAACTAGCGGAACGAAGACAGTGTGAAGCGCTCTCTCTCTCTCGGCGCATGCGCGATACATGTGTTACGTGTTATTTCGGTAACATAACGCAGTTTTCGAACATGGGGTGCCGGCCTACCAAATTATAAGACGTTGTCACGTCAAAAAATTAAAAATTTTCGAGGGGTTTTGGCAGCTGTCCTTTGGCATATAATACCTTGATTGTGATGCAGTTAAGCGCCGGGAAAAAACTATTCCTATCCTATCCTTGATTGTGAAACCCGCAGTTACCTGATAAAAAGCCAGCTTTCACAAATATTTTGCACTTAGTTTCATCCAAATTGATCAAAAATCGAGCGGGGGCTCGAATTTTGAAAATCAAAACTCTTAAATTTCACACTGTGCGGCGCCCTCTAACAGTATTTATATTTATTTTTAAAATTATTTTGTTCCAAGTCAATATGTAAAGTAGATACCTAATCTTTCTTTGGAAACCAAAAAATAAATTTTTTTTTTATTTCTGAATTTGAAGTTTTATAGCAGGTTATAGTTGACAATTATATTGATGTGCTAATACACAACACAGTTTATAGAAGTAGGTTGTATAGCTAAGGTAACAATGTCAATGGCTACAGCTGCAGGTTCCTGTTTAGGAGTTGTGAGAAGAGGAGGGGACAGAACTAAGGTTTACAACTGTTAAATAAAGTAATGTATCTTCATCGAGAGTGATCAATTACTTTTATCAAATCCTCTTCAAAGATAAAATATAATTTCAACTCTTACAATTAGTGCAAATCACTTCTAAGAAAGTTTATTTCAATTCTTTTTTTTTTTATTATTTATTCTACAAAAAAAATAACGATAAGCAGAAGTGATGACTATAAGAAGACATGATAAAATAATAAGTAGTACAAAATAATATTTGTATCCATTTCTTTTTTGCTTTATTATGTTTTAAATATTATTTAATACATAATAAGAAGCAAGAAAGAAATGGATAATCACAAAATAATAGCGAACATATACAAAAATAAATAAATGGAATCTGTACTAAATCAATGGAGGTACATGAACATGAATAAACAGAAACATAAATTAAAGAGATAAAACAATTGAAAAAAATAATTAAATAAATTAAAATAATAATAATAAAATATATACATATAAGAAACTGGACGAGGACTCCCGCACACTGCCATATACCACTCTCCAACTAGTGGAGAGGGGAGGAGGCGGCGGGAGACCAGCGCTGACCCTCCCACCACACTGCCCAACCATCCACTGTCCAGCAGTGGAGGAAGACCAGGAGGCGGGGTGTCGAAAGGATAGAGAGGCGTGGGGGGAGAATCCGGTCATCACCAACACTCCCTTAAAAATGGCGTGGGAAAAAAATAATAAATAAAATGAATAAATTATAAAACAAAAAAAGGAAAATAAAATAAAAATAAATATAAAATACAAATTAAAGTAGATCGCGAGGCCAACGCCGCCTCAGCCTTCTTGGAGGATTGTGCGAATGGGATTGTGATGCTAAGGTAATTATTTCAATAAAAAAAAAAACTATCTAGGAAATATTCAGGAAATTTAAAAAACCATTTTAATAATTCATACGAAGCTACTTGGAAATCTATATATAACCTAAATAACTTCTACATATCAAATTGATTTAAGAAATTCGATTGATATTATACGTTTCTGTTGAATTATAAGGACCTTGTAACACACATTCGCAAAATGGCCATAGCAAAGATGGCGGGAGGGAGTTCGAAACACCCAAAATTCCACAAAACTGACAATGAAAAGAAAATAATTATACTAGTTTACCTTCATATCATGCATTACCCAAACTACGAAAAAAGGCGTTGAACCCCTATCAAAGAAATATTCTGGCTACGCCATTGAAGCTGATGTGGTACATTTCAAAATTTCGAAAAGTCTAAAACAATAGCTTATGAACAAGCGGCGTGTGTCGCTGCCTCCCGAAGCAGTTTACGAACAATGTCGGAGACATCCGAGAAGACGAACCACTGAAGGAAGTTCAAAGGAAAATTGGGAATAACGGCGATGACCATCTCCAGAAGATAAATGCAAACTTTGAAAAAGCCACCCTCGGCTCCAGGCAGAATGAAGAAGTTCCCGTCCAAAGCGGATACGCTTGTCGTAACCTGACACCGCGTCAGGTGATTCCGATACATGCGGAAAGTCACACCAAGCTTAGTGTTCTCCATGATGATAGACAAACTCCCTTCGTACTTGAAGGACATAAACTCAACTTGAACCTTCCCAACTCGGACTTCAAGTTTACCAAGATCCAGCACAGAGTGGACCATGGTCATACCGGAGGGAAGTATGGAGGCGGTGGTGGGCCCGAGCTGTTCTATCTGCGAAGGTCCTGTGAGGGTCATGTCTTCTGTGCTGAAGACTACAACCAGAGAGAAGCCGAACAACGACCGCTTCAGGTTATAGGATGTGTCCGGTAGGTACCTGCGGTTAATGATGAGGGTTCGCGTCTCATCGAGCACGTCCAGCATGAACTGCTCCACCTGGTCTTGAGGAAGCAGAGGGTTGGGCACAGGGGGCGCTACATGCAGCAGCGGATGGGACGAAGCGGCGAGCGCTGATCCGACAAGCGCCCACAACACAAACACCGACATCATATTTCCATTGACTGCGCCCAGCTAACAACAAACATTCATATATAGTCCTTCTCTCTTATCATCAAGTCAACAATCTCTTCAACTCAAGTAGCCTATCAAATCTTTGTGTCGCGTTGCCCTTCCTGTGTGTCTTTATATTTAAATCAATTTGAAACAAAACAAACAACAACACACTTTATTTGGACCAGAACATCTTGGTTCTTCACACAAAGTATAAAATGGAAAATATAAAATTAAATTAATTAATAATAATGTCTTGGTATAATCTTGGTTTGAGCCTTCTGTGGAGAGTAGGCTGGCCAAGATTGTAGTGGGCTGCTCCAGAACACAGGCCTAGTCTTCCGTGGTAGTTATCTACTAAGGACCTTAAATAGGCTGCGACCCGAGGAACTCCCAGCGTTACTTCTCCCAACAATGGGAGAAGTAACGCTTTGTACAGGAGCAGTGTGCAAGAGTGTTTGAGGGGTGTGTTGCGGTTAATGAGTGGATAGAGATGTTTTAAACGGGTGTATGCTTGTGTAAGTTTTGTGTTGATGTGAAGTTTCCATGTGAGCCGTGTGTCTAAGAATACACCAAGATACCGGACAGCCTGATCTTTAGGGTTCCATGGAATGGGAAGTCTGTCAACCCGCAGCCTACTCTGGTCCTCTGTAAAAAATCGGCGAAGGGCAAAAATCTTCGCTTCTGTTTTACTGGCGTTCAACTGAAGCTTCCATCGAGCGAACCAGCTGGAGACGTGGTTGAGAGAAGTTTGTAACATGTCAACTGCTGTCTGGAGGTCTTCATGTTGACACATAAGTAGTATGTCGTCTGCGTATAGTGCTAGAGTGGTTTTACATGGCTCGGGGATGTCGCAGCAGTGTAAGCTGAAGAGGAGGGGACTGAGGATAGCTCCCTGTGGCACTCCCGCCAGGAAACTACGCTTGGAGCTGAGGATGTTGTTGACCCGCACTTGAAACGTCCTGTTCTCCAAAAAGGAATCAACGATCTTTTCCAAGTACTGTGGAGCCCATGTCTTCCTCAGCTTATAGCGGAGACCTTCATGCCACACAGAGTCGAACGCAGAAGCTACATCTAAAAATACAGAGGTTGTATATGTCTTCTGTTCGAAACCATTCACAATCTTTTCCGAGACCCTCTGTAGCTGGTGCACAGATGAATGATTATGTTTGAAACCAAACTGGTGAGCTGGAACAATTCCTGCGCTTTCCAGGTGAGAACCCAGTCTTCTCAATATTAGTCGTTCGAAGATCTTCGACAATGAGTTCAGAAGGCTTACAGGCCGATAGCTGTCCGGCTCTTGCTTGGGCTTAGCATGTTTATGGAAGACGATTACAACCGCGTTTTTCCAATTTCGAGGAAAATAGCTGCATCGCAGGCATGCGTTGAACAGACCGGTTAGAAAGGCTATACTCTTGGGTGGCAGCTTCTTCAGCACTATGTTCGGAATGAGATCCTCACCGGGGGCCTTGTTGTTTGCTAAGTTTGTTATTAATGTTGTGATTTCTGAGGGAGTAGTGAACTTGATGAAATTTTCAACAGTTTGTGTCGGTATGGATAGATATGTGTGTACTGTGGTGTTCATGTCTGTGTTAGCAGTGTCGTGTGTGCGGTACTTTTGTTCGAGGTGTGTTGCCAGGATTTCGCATTTGTCTTCATCGCTCGTCACTGTGTGATGTCCGTCTGTCAGTGGGGGCAAGGATGTGTTTTGTCTCAAAATTCGTCGGGTTTCTTTCCAGAGACTACTATCGCCGGGGGTCATGTCGGTCAAGTAAGCCTTGTACTTACAAATTCTGTGGTTGTTGAGCTCCCATCTCACCCGTCGGGTCAAGCGATTGAGGTCTCTTCTATCTACATCACTTCTTGTTCTTTGCCAGCGTTTGCGAGCCGTGTTTTTTTCGTGAATTAGTGCTAGGATTTGAGTGGGAATGGAGTCATGTATATGTGGTCGTCTGTCTTTGAAGTGGTGATATGTAGCATTGTGAACAGATGTGTAAACAGTTTGTGTGAATGTCTGTATTGCCCAGTCTATGTCGTCTGTGTGATTGTAGTAGATTGGAATTTCAAGAGTTTGATCCATTTCCCATTGAAAAGTTTTCCAATCAATTTTTCCTGTTATAAGTCGTGGAAGCGGTTCGGTGTAGTGTTTGTGTGCTGTGAATGTGTTAAGGACGGGGACTTGGTCTGAATCGAGTTCTGTTAGTGCCTCGTGATATATTGGGAACAACTTCTAAGTTGAGAAACGCGGACATATTGTGGAAACTTGTAATAAATAAATAAAACAAACTTGTTTTTGACATATTGTCTATTCCACTAAAGATATATATACATATATAACTACCGGTTTCGGCTTTATACCATCGTCAGGTCTAGTTATGAACTAAGTCAGTTTGCAGAGAGCGACCCTTCAAATACATCTCAGGTCAAAGGGTGCTATTAAAACTTGGGAGTCCCCCGGCTGTACCGTTAGCTAACTCATGAAATATTTCTTAACAAAACCTAGTTCTAAATTTACATAAAACAATGTCACTAGACTAATACGTGGAAAAATAACAAATAAATAAGTACAAATACAAGTAAATAATAAAAAATAGAAATAAAATTAATAATAATGTTCAGATTTAGATAACTTGAAACATATATGTGTGTGGCTATTGACTTGAAAGTGTGGCTATTGTCAATTATGTGGGTCGCGAATGTAGAACGGTTTCCTTGGTTCTTTATTTCGGCCGTGTGTTCTTTAATTCTTTCCCTAAAACGACGTCCTGTCTGTCCAATGTATAATTGACTGCACGTCGCACACTCTAGACTATAAACACCGCTTTTATTTTCAATATCTGTTCTGTCCCTACCTCTCTCTAGGCACTGGCTTATGGGGTTGATAGTTTTAAACCCGATATTGAAACTTTCTTTTTTCAACTCTTTACCTATTTTTTCTGAAATTTGTATTATCTGGCATTGTATTATCTGTTATTAATATTTGGTTCCACATATATGTTTCAAGTTATCTAAATCTTAATATTATTATTAATTTTATTTCTATTTTTTATTATTTACTTGTATTTGTACTTATTTATTTGTTATTTTTCCACGTATTAGTCTAGTGACATTGTTTTATGTAAATTTAGAACTAGGTTTTGTTAAGAAATATTTCATGAGTTAGCTAACGGTACAGCCGGGGGACTCCCAAGTTTTAATAGCACCCTTTGACCTGAGATGTATTTGAAGGGTCGCTCTCTGCAAACTGACTTAGTTCATAACTAGACCTGACGATGGTATAAAGCCGAAACCGGTAGTTATATATGTATATATATCTTTAGTGGAATAGACAATATTTCAAAAACAAGTTTGTTTTATTTATATATTGGGAATGTGAAATTTTTTATAAGTGTGATATCTAGGATGTCTGGATGATATCTGTGTTGTGACGGGTAGAAGGTTGGTTCGTCTGGGGCTGAGACCTGAACACCGAGGTTGTTTGTGGCCGACAAAAGTCTGACCATGACCATTGTTATTGGTTCTTCTGCAGCCCCAGATTGTGTGCTTGCTATTGAGGTCCTCGAAAAGTGCAGTCGCGTCTCCTGTAAAAATGTGTTCTAGGTCTGTCTGTTTTATTCTTAAGTTTGGTCGTTGGTATCCCGAGATGATGTTGAGTCGTCTGTTGTTGGTGAGTGTCAGTTGAATCCCGACAGCCTCCAGGTGCTCCAGTTCAGGAAGAAGTGGATGGGAATGCTTTATTTTTTTCTTCACACAAACAGCTACTCCTCCAGAGGCTATTCGGGTTAGTTTGTCTCGTCTGTATGTCACGTATCCTGTCAGTCTGAATGTGTCTGTCGCTTTGAAGTGTGTTTCTGTTAGGCAAACTATGTCTATGTTGTATCGTGTTAGGAGGTTACTGAAAGACTGTTGCTTTGCTTTCAACCCATTCGCGTTCCAATTTAGGATTGTTAAATTTTGATCAACTGTGGAATTAGGGCTGACCATAATTGGAAGAAAGTGTGTTATTGAGTATTGCGGAAATGAAGTATTTGATTTTGGGAATGAAAGGTTTAATTAAATTTAGTAGTATGTCAAATAGGTTTGATGAGGGGTCTTGTTCGTTGAGGTTAGTTTGATGAGGGGTGCTTGCTGGTGTCTGTGTGTGGTGTCTGCTCCGGGTAAACCAAGGGTTTGATTTAGCTCCTGAGGGGATGTTTTGCTGTGACTGTGGAGGATTTTCTGAGACTGGTTGGGGAGTAAGTCTAGATGGATTTGCATTTGTTCTGTCATGAATGTGGGTCGGTATGTGTTTTCTGTGTGTGATTCGTGATTGAAGTTTTAAGAAGGTTTCACAGCCTCTATAATTGGCGGGGTGGCTTCCACCACAGTTAGAGCACTTTGGGGACTCTTGGAGAGTACGTGATGGGCAAGCTGTGAAATGATGATCTCCTGCACACTTGACACATTTTGGGTCAAGGTGGCAGAAGTTCTTGCTATGTCCCACTTGCTGGCAATTCGTGCACTGCACAATGCGTTGAGACCTCTTCCGCCGTTCGACAGTCACTATAGTGTAAAAAAGACGAGATAATTGAAAAATCGCTTTCCCCTCCGGAGTATTCTGGAGCTCGACAGCACACAGTGGAGTGGGGCCTTTGTCCTTGTTCAGTAGCCTTGTTACACTCAGGACTGGGTATGTCGGGGTTAGTTCGTCTTGTATTTCGGTTTCAGTCAGGGAGTATGGAACCCCTCGGATAACAACGGAAAGTTTCCTATCCTCGGGGTTCAGGAAAGTATAGTATTTTACGACATTTGTTTGGTAAAATTTGGTCAGTTTCCTAAAGTCTTCAGATGTCATAAGGGATATTTTAATTTTTTTGTGGCATTGTTTTGTTTCGAAGGGAGATGTTGTGATACTTTTAATGTCTGTCAGTACTTTTTGAAAATCGCCGGCTTCACAAAGGAAAATTGGAGGGCTCTCCGTCTAGCTGCATGGCTGACTCCGGGAGTGCTGGGAACTCCATGTCTTCTTCTGGGGGACAGGGTCTCTTCGGCTGGCTCACTAGTCGGGGTGAGTTCGACTGATCTGGGTTACCTGTATTGTTCAGTCGTGCTTTGAGGTTATCCGTGAGTCCATTTTTCGTGCTGAGCGGTTTTTCGGTCGAGTTGATGTTGGGTTTCATTCTCACCCGTAACTTGGGAGAAAAGTAAGTAATTTTGCTCACTTTTATGGGTATAAATAACTTTTCAAATAATAAAAAGGTAAATTTTCTTGAGACAATTTGTTTACGTGTTTAAACCAGAGTTTGAAATAGAAAATTATTTTTTATGACTGATAAATTAAATCATAACTTGATTTTTATTTATAGCTTTTAAAAATCATTTTGTGATTTCTCTCAAAAATTAATTCTTAATTTTCTGTCAAAAAATCAAAAATCACCCCGCCAGAATTATTTCTGAGCGAAATTGTTTAGATCAAAAATAACACTTATTACTTGAGCGATATTTTTTTCACTCAAAATAAAACTCAAAACGCTCTATCTCGCTTACGATTAAAGCTATCTACTTGTGGTTAGTCTTATTCGATTCAGCTTGAAAATATGTATAAGAATCAATTTCTGCCGTTTCTTCAAAAGTAAATTTTTTCAAAAATTCTTTTTAAAAGTAGGATACAGTCATAATATGACTAACGTCAACTGTATCCTACTTTTATATCCGGATGAAAAACGAAAAGACGAATTTGCTTACTAACCAATGAGTATTAAATTTTAAAAGCATGCTCTGCTCAAGATATTCTGGTGTTAAACGGGTGCGAATATATAAATAAAACCTTATTTAACGACCAAAAAGGCTCTTTCTACATTCACTATGATTGCACTTCTAAAAGGCTCTTTCTACATTCACTATGATTGCACTTCTAAAAGGCTCTTTCTACATTCACTATGATTGCACTTCTAAAAGGCTCTTTCTACATTCACTATGATTGCACTTCTAAAAGTATTCCGAGCGTGGTGAAATTTACGTTGCTACAATCTTGAAGGAACGAAATCCCAACATCAGCGTTTAAAAATTGTACCACTGAAAAACACGGGACCCCTTATTGAATATACATTGGAAGAAGATTCCAATGATGTTCCTAAATGAACAACAATATAAACAAACATTATATCTTAGCGATAAATGCAAAGTTGGTGAAGGGGGATAGCGATAAATCTATTTTTCTATGCTCTAAACAGCTGTTTACGTGTTGATGTTTTTGTAAACAAGATCAACGTGCAATATTTAGTTTTCAAGAGGAGTTTCGTTTTTGTATTAGAGTATTACATCAGCCATTAATCTCCCCTGTATAATTCAGTTACCATTGAACTGTTCAAACAGTGCATCTGTGTGTGGTGTTTAAGATTTTGATTTAATTAATTAATCATTATCATTGTGCCAAAATGGGACGCAAAAAAATTGTGTGATTCGTGATGCGTTTGAGTACGATCTCAAACGAGGAGTGAGCCAGTGCAGAAACTGTGAAAAGGTTATTGCCGGATCTTACATGACAAATCTGCAGCGCTACTTACAGAAAGCCCATCCGGCACTATGGAAGAAGCTTTTGGAGGATATTGAGGACGAAGGCACTATTGTGTCTATGAAGAAGCGTAAAATTGAGATCGAAACATCACAAGACGAAGTTACGAATGCCTGCCTCGACCTTATCACGGTTGATGGCAGGCCGCTTAGTTTTTTAGATAGTCCTGCTTTCAAAACATTTTCAGACCCAATTTTCAAGGGCCTACAAATGAATGTTATCAATTCGCACTCTGTTTTAGAGTTGTTGCGAGAAAAATATCTTTCATTTGTTGAACGAATTAAAAAAAATAATAAACAAGAAGGTAGTTTCTCTCAAAATTGACGCCGCGACCCAACATGATCAACAGATATTCTGTGTAAACATGCAACATGTAAATGGTGGGAAAATAGAAGTTTATACGCTTGGTGTTATTTCAATGGAGCGCAGGTTGACTGCAGAAAATCTCCGCTTGGAAATTGAAAGAGTATTAAACCGATATGATATTAGTCTCGATCAAATTTTCTCAATCACATCAGACAATGGACGCAACATGTTAAAAGCAACATGGTTCGAGGTGAAATCAGTGATTCTTCTTCAGAAGACGAAGAACTGGCAGAAGAGGTCCTCGATTCCCTAAGAGTAGGAACGGTACCGTCAGTCCGTTGTGCTACACATACTCTGCAGCTTGCTGTTAACAATCTTCTCAAAGAAGCAACTATTGATCTGTTAATTAAAACAATTAGGGAAAAAATGAAAATACTTAGGACCCCAAACCACAGACTTGGTCTGAATCACCTCCAATTGAAAAAACCTGTGCTTGATGTACCGACTCGGTGGAATACAACTTGTGACATGGTGGATTCATTCATAGAACTTAGGCCGTATTGGACCGAACACTTTAAAGATGTGGGTCTTGTTTGGCTGAAATTTACCAACTTCGGAGGGTTCTTGAACCTGCCAAAAATACTACTTTACAATTACAGCAAGAACAGTTGGCACTAGGTGACTTCGTAAAAGTGTGGTGGGAGCTTCGTCTTACAATTGAAGCCCTTGGTGCTGAGATTGGTAACAGATTACTTAATTATATTCTTGAAAAAGATAAAATACTAATGGACAATGCACTGATTTTGTCAGCGATGTACTTAGATCCATATATGACGACTCATTCATCTCAACTTGTTCTAGCTGTGCGAGAAATAAAAGAACATGTGCCGAAAAGGTTGAATTTGAACGACAACCTCCTACAATATTGGGCTTCGGCTAAATATAAGTGGCCCTTTCTCTCGGATATAGCCGCAGTCATCCACAGCCACACAGGCGAGCGTAGAAAGGGCATTTTCGGCCGTTAGATACGTTTTTAGTGATCTTCGTGGCCGTTTAACACCAGCACATCTCGAGCAGATCATGCTTTCAAAATTGAATACTCATTAGTGTGCGTGGTTAATGAGAAAATTAGTATTACCGTTTTTCATCCCACTTCATTATTTTTTTATGTCATATTTGTATATTGTTGAAATAAAATAAATATCTCTTTGTAGTTGCCATTAATTTTGTCTTAGTATACTTTTCTTTTTGAATTTACACCTAATAGTTTTGTCAGACCCTTTACACGACTGGTTACACCTATTTCCTACTTTTGATGACAGTTTTTGACAAAAGTTTCCTTTCTGAGAAAGTTAAGTGATTGATTCTTAAAGATTTTTACAAGCTGATTCGAATAAGACCAACTGCAAGACGATAACTTCAGTATTAAGAGAGATACAGCGTTTTGAGTTTTATTTTGAGAGAAAAAAATATCGCTCAAGTAATAAGTGTTATTTCTGATCTAAAAAATATCGCTCAAAAAGTAATTTTTTTTTTTTTTTGATTCAAACGTTTTTCACTCAATGAGCAATTCTTGACATTTAACTTAAAAAAATATAAGTCAAATATTAACTGTTAATTTTTAATTAGATGTATAAATCTTACCGATTAACTTTTGACTTTTATTTAAAAATCATCAGTGATTTTTACTTTTTCAATCAAAAAATAACTGTTATTTCTTGATTTTACAAAAAAATTAATTCTCAAATTCAATCCCTGGCATTGAATTAGCAAATTTCCTAGCATCCTTAAACGTTCTGCTCAAACATAGGGTACGTGACATCACCCAACACTCCTGCCAACTTTAAATCAATTAGAGAAAGATTGACCAACGATGTAATAGGAATGAGAGATGAGTCTTGTGGTCGATAAAAACAAACTTGTAGAATTTCGGCACTGAGTGTGCCTTCTTCAGGACCTGTATTGACATATGTATATATGTACATTATTAGTGAGTTGATGTCTGCTAGATTTGAGTAAGAAATGGGTAAGACAAATTTTAGAAAAAGAATAGAAAAGAATATATAAATAATTCTAAATAGATAATAAATAGACAATCAGTAATAATAAATACAGAGAAACTAATAAAATGGTACTAATAATAACAATAGTTATAATTATATGGGAAAGAAAAAATAATAATACTTACAGAAAATAAATGAAAGTGAAATTCTAAAATATAGGTAGTAGGTATTTATATAGGTAATTAATAATTTGAAAATGAGTACTATATCATGACTAGAGACATTAAAAAGACAAATAATGATTATTATAATTATTAGATGTGTATTACAATGAGAAATGCGGAAATGTTTTGGAAACTACAACAAATAAAACAAACAAAGAGCAACAAGAAATGTGTACACAAACTACCGGTCTGGGTCCTGCAATCCTCCATTCTCAGGTGTAAACAAACCGTTAGTTTATACGAGGACTAAAAAATTAAAATACACAATTTCTTTGTCAAACTTCACTATACAGCCAGTAACAAAAATGTTCGGACGGTTTGATTTTTCAATAAAAAATTATAATAATTAAATGCAAAAGTAATAAAAAATAATTTAAAAAAATAATTAAAGCCATTTTTCAATCAAGAAAAAGAATTCAAAAGTGGGTTAGGATAAAGGAAAAACAGCTTTGATTAGAACAAATAAATATTTTAATTTAATAAATTTTATAACAAGTAATGTAGGTAACAAAAATTTTCGGACAAAAATGTAAACAACTATAAATAAATTCAATGTTTTTTTTACGATTTCACAAATTCAAAAACCATAATGTTAATTAATATTTGGTTGGGTACCCTTTTTGTGTAATAACATCTTTCATTCGATTCGGCATTGATGATGAAACTAATTTTTTGGTGAAATTTGGAGATATTTTACCCCACTCTTCTAATAACTTTTGTTTCAATTCGTTTTTTGAAGCAATGGGTGTTCATCGAATTTTCCTGTCGAGCTCACCCCATACGTGTTCAATTGGGTTGAGATCGGGCGATTGGGGGGGGTTTCATAACTTTAGGGCAGTTATACAAAAGCCAAGTACGTACCAATTCACAGGTGTGTTTCGGATCGTTGTCTTGGTAAAAATGAAAAGTCCGTAAAATCCCAAGGACTAATGGACAATGCACTGATTTTGTCAGCGATGTACTTAGATCCATATATGACGACTCATTCATCTCAACTTGTTCTAGCTGTGCGAGAAATAAAAGAACATGTGCCGAAAAGGTTGAATTTGAACGACAACCTCCTACAATATTGGGCTTCGGCTAAATATAAGTGGCCCTTTCTCTCGGACATAGCCGCAGTCATCCACAGCCACACAGGCGAGCGTAGAAAGGGCATTTTCGGCCGTTAGATACGTTTTTAGTGATCTTCGTGGCCGTTTAACACCAGCACATCTCGAGCAGATCATACTTTCAAAATTGAATACTCATTAGTGTGCGTGGTTAATGAGAAAATTAGTATTACCGTTTTTCATCCCACTTCATTATTTTTTTATGTCATATTTGTATATTGTTGAAATAAAATAAATATCTCTTTGTAGTTGCCATTAATTTTGTCTTAGTATACTTTTCTTTTTGAATTTACACCTAATAGTTTTGTCAGACCCTTTACACGACTGGTTACACCTATTTCCTACTTTTGATGACAGTTTTTGACAAAAGTTTCCTTTCTGAGAAAGTTAAGTGATTGATTCTTAAAGATTTTTACAAGCTGATTCGAATAAGACCAACTGCAAGACGATAACTTCAGTATTAAGAGAGATACAGCGTTTTGAGTTTTATTTTGAGAGAAAAAAATATCGCTCAAGTAATAAGTGTTATTTCTGATCTAAAAAATATCGCTCAAAAAGTAATTTTTTTTTTTTTTTGATTCAAACGTTTTTCACTCAATGAGCAATTCTTGACATTTAACTTAAAAAAATATAAGTCAAATATTAACTGTTAATTTTTAATTAGATGTATAAATCTTACCGATTAACTTTTGACTTTTATTTAAAAATCATCAGTGATTTTTACTTTTTCAATCAAAAAATAACTGTTATTTCTTGATTTTACAAAAAAATTAATTCTCAAATTCAATCCCTGGCATTGAATTAGCAAATTTCCTAGCATCCTTAAACGTTCTGCTCAAACATAGGGTACGTGACATCACCCAACACTCCTGCCAACTTTAAATCAATTAGAGAAAGATTGACCAACGATGTAATAGGAATGAGAGATGAGTCTTGTGGTCGATAAAAACAAACTTGTAGAATTTCGGCACTGAGTGTGCCTTCTTCAGGACCTGTATTGACATATGTATATATGTACATTATTAGTGAGTTGATGTCTGCTAGATTTGAGTAAGAAATGGGTAAGACAAATTTTAGAAAAAGAATAGAAAAGAATATATAAATAATTCTAAATAGATAATAAATAGACAATCAGTAATAATAAATACAGAGAAACTAATAAAATGGTACTAATAATAACAATAGTTATAATTATATGGGAAAGAAAAAATAATAATACTTACAGAAAATAAATGAAAGTGAAATTCTAAAATATAGGTAGTAGGTATTTATATAGGTAATTAATAATTTGAAAATGAGTACTATATCATGACTAGAGACATTAAAAAGACAAATAATGATTATTATAATTATTAGATGTGTATTACAATGAGAAATGCGGAAATGTTTTGGAAACTACAACAAATAAAACAAACAAAGAGCAACAAGAAATGTGTACACAAACTACCGGTCTGGGTCCTGCAATCCTCCATTCTCAGGTGTAAACAAACCGTTAGTTTATACGAGGACTAAAAAATTAAAATACACAATTTCTTTGTCAAACTTCACTATACAGCCAGTAACAAAAATGTTCGGACGGTTTGATTTTTCAATAAAAAATTATAATAATTAAATGCAAAAGTAATAAAAAATAATTTAAAAAAATAATTAAAGCCATTTTTCAATCAAGAAAAAGAATTCAAAAGTGGGTTAGGATAAAGGAAAAACAGCTTTGATTAGAACAAATAAATATTTTAATTTAATAAATTTTATAACAAGTAATGTAGGTAACAAAAATTTTCGGACAAAAATGTAAACAACTATAAATAAATTCAATGTTTTTTTTACGATTTCACAAATTCAAAAACCATAATGTTAATTAATATTTGGTTGGGTACCCTTTTTGTGTAATAACATCTTTCATTCGATTCGGCATTGATGATGAAACTAATTTTTTGGTGAAATTTGGAGATATTTTACCCCACTCTTCTAATAACTTTTGTTTCAATTCGTTTTTTGAAGCAATGGGTGTTAATCGAATTTTCCTGTCGAGCTCACCCCATACGTGTTCAATTGGGTTGAGATCGGGCGATTGGGGGGGGTTTCATAACTTTAGGGCAGTTATACAAAAGCCAAGTACGTACCAATTCACAGGTGTGTTTCGGATCGTTGTCTTGGTAAAAATGAAAAGTCCGTAAAATCCCAAGGACTAATGGACAATGCACTGATTTTGTCAGCGATGTACTTAGATCCATATATGACGACTCATTCATCTCAACTTGTTCTAGCTGTGCGAGAAATAAAAGAACATGTGCCGAAAAGGTTGAATTTGAACGACAACCTCCTACAATATTGGGCTTCGGCTAAATATAAGTGGCCCTTTCTCTCGGACATAGCCGCAGTCATCCACAGCCACACAGGCGAGCGTAGAAAGGGCATTTTCGGCCGTTAGATACGTTTTTAGTGATCTTCGTGGCCGTTTAACACCAGCACATCTCGAGCAGATCATACTTTCAAAATTGAATACTCATTAGTGTGCGTGGTTAATGAGAAAATTAGTATTACCGTTTTTCATCCCACTTCATTATTTTTTTATGTCATATTTGTATATTGTTGAAATAAAATAAATATCTCTTTGTAGTTGCCATTAATTTTGTCTTAGTATACTTTTCTTTTTGAATTTACACCTAATAGTTTTGTCAGACCCTTTACACGACTGGTTACACCTATTTCCTACTTTTGATGACAGTTTTTGACAAAAGTTTCCTTTCTGAGAAAGTTAAGTGATTGATTCTTAAAGATTTTTACAAGCTGATTCGAATAAGACCAACTGCAAGACGATAACTTCAGTATTATCTTTCATTCGATTCGGCATTGATGATGAAACTAATTTTTTGGTGAAATTTGGAGATATTTTACCCCACTCTTCTAATAACTTTTGTTTCAATTCGTTTTTTGAAGCAATGGGTGTTCATCGAATTTTCCTGTCGAGCTCACCCCATACGTGTTCAATTGGGTTGAGATCGGGCGATTGGGGGGGGTTTCATAACTTTAGGGCAGTTATACAAAAGCCAAGTACGTACCAATTCACAGGTGTGTTTCGGATCGTTGTCTTGGTAAAAATGAAAAGTCCGTAAAATCCCAAGTTTTTCAGCACTCTTTTTCAAATTGCTCCTTATTACGCCTTCTCCAAATTTTGTCGCGACTGTCGGGACTAAATATATTAAACTTACATTCAAAAGTATTTGCTTGCAATAGAACAAACCGCAATAATAAAATATTCTTGTATCTTGTAACTCTTCACAACATAAAAAGAAATCTCAGGTCATGTAATGTCAGAAAACTAGATTTTTGTGATATGACGTTGGAAGAGAGCGACAGCAGCGCTGACCCTCGGCAGAAACCGTCCCTTCCCCCTACTCCCCCCTGACCCTCCACCTTCCCTCTAAAGAAACTAAGTACCCAATGTTTCTAATTTAAACGTTTTTTCTCCGATATTTCGACAAATAAATGTTTCCAGATCATGTCCGTTTACTTCCATGTAATATATGTATACATATACTATTACTTTACTTTTGTTTACTTCCCTATACATATAATATATGTATACATAATAATATGTACTAAAAATTTTGTAATCGTGTGAACATCAGAGATCAATTGCATGCGTGTGTTTATGTGAGAGCTCAAACGCTTTGACCTGACATCGTACAGGCTCATGACCATCGCTTAACATCCCATCCGAAGGACGGAGTGCTTAAGTTTATTTTACCTCGCAGATGAATGACATTACTCCAAAAAATTTCCGAATGATTCTGGAACTCTTTTGCGAAGCTCAATCTTTTTTTAATATTTTTTTCACTCACAAACGGTTTTTGGTACTCTCCCATTATATCCTGCTTCTTTTAGAATTCTTCGAACATTTTGTGGGTGAACTTTCTTTCCCGTTTCTCTGTATACCTCGGCGACGATCTGAGGTGCACTCCTCGAGGGCTTGTTTTTAATTTTCCGGACAACGCTACACCTTTCTCGGTCGTTTAATACTCTTGGACGGCCAGAGGAAGATTTCAAATCTATCCGATCCTCGTGCTTATACCTTCGAATTACATCGGCTACGGTGCTTTTACTCCGGCCTACCATACCACCGATTTTGCGGACACTTAATCCTTTTTCATAATTAAAAATTATTATCTGTTGAACTTCAAAAGATGTTCGACCCATCTTGACAGCAGGAAATACAAATAACTACTGAATGCAGTAATAGAAGGATATAAACACATTTCATTTGTTCGGTATTAGCGGTTGGTTGAGAAGGGATTAAAGATCATGATCAGAGTCGCATTTGTTTACAAAACAAACAACAGGTGTCCAGAAAATTTTGTTACGTGAATTTCTTGTCTTCAATTATTAATGCAAAATTTCCTATTAGCTGTAAATGTTTAATTAATTGTTTTACGGCGTTTTGAAATGATTGATGATCTCGAAATTTAAAACTTTGCTTGAATTAAATATTTTGCCATATAACTATGTGTAACTGCAAAAGAAAAACAAAATTATAAATTGTCCGAAAATTTTTGTTACTGATTGTATATTCTCAAATACTCAACTAGTTTGGCCGTGTTATGACATTATCAAGAGTCACTTATAACTTTTATAAGACTTATTAGAGTATCACTTAGTGACTCTTGATAATGCCTTAACACGGCGAAACTAGTTGAGTATTTGAGAATATGTAGTGAAGTTAGACAAAGAAATTGTGTATTTTAATTTTCTATTCCTAGAATGGAGCTTCACAAAGTAAAACTGGAAAACATAAATTATCTTAGTTTATAACTAGACCCAGAGGATGGTGTGATGCCGAAATTACTAGTTAGTGTATACATTTCTTGTGTAACAAACAATAATTCAAAAGACAAAGAATGCTTTATTTATTTACATGTGTATACTTAGTTCTGTTACTATCAATATTGGGCACTGCACTTCGATAAGGACAAATTGGCAACGCAATAAACACTGGCGAACCTTCTTCCAGTGGGTTACCTTGGTTACCTTCCCATATATCATATCAATATCCTTGAAAGTTTTTATTTAATTATATCATTAATTATAATTTTCCTAGCAATATAGTATTTAATTTTTGTTTTCTCATTCTCTTTTTTTTCTATACGTAAATTATTTATTTTTTATATTTTGCTTGAAATACACAGTTTTTTTAGTTCTAAAATGTAAATTTTCTTATATTTAAAATCATTACATATATTTCTTTTTATTTATGGAAATGATAAAACGTTTCAATTTATTTCCTTTTTTTTTTTTTACATTAACCTATTCATTAGATCGAGAAAGATAAAAAAATTAAACTTGAAGGCAATGTTAGTCTATGGAACCCTTCCATGTGAGGTCTCATGACAACTCTCTGTATTTTCTATATTATTTTAACTCTAAGAAAGAGAGAAAAGAATATCTCCAGGAAAAGTAAATATAAGGTGTGAGAGGGGGGGGGGGGGGGGGGGGGCTTTAGGAGAAGGATCTGGGATCAGCGGTTCTTGTCACTTGGCTTCTTTTGTTCCCAGGAAAACCTTCCTTGGAGGGAATCTTCCAGCTCCAGGATATAGAAGGCGGCCTAAAAATACAGAACTTTTTATTTCACTTTTCAAGAATAGTAATCTTGGTTACTTTTTTTCTCCGGCATTTCTTGCAGAGGTAACTTTCAGGTTCGACAATATTTGTAGACACTCTTCCACGTCCCCTTCTTCGGCTCACAATAAACTCGTTGATACAAATATGTACTAAGAAACGAACTGTAATTCCTCAACATTCTTGTAACTTCACGCCAATGTGATAAACAGGAAGTGTGAGTATGTTCCAGAAGGCTATAAGGATGCTAAATCTGATCCACCGCTAAAGTGAGTTGTTTTACGTCTACCTTGAATTCATTACCCAAACTAAGTTTGCACTCTCCCTCTGAAACCCTGAAACGTTCTTGAGATTAATAGAAGAAAAGTGGAAACATCCTGTTTGAAAATAGTATAAATGAAAGACTATAAGTAGCCTCGATCTATCTGATAATGTGTTCCAATATCTTGTTTCATATTTACTATAATAACATAGCGTTGACAGTTTAAATAAATTAACTGGAATACTTGTCACCATATATATTAATTGAGTAGGTGATTTCCAAAACCAGCCATTTCTCATGTTGAGTGCCAAAAGTAGCTATTAGAAAACTTAAATAAAAAATAGCAAATTTTCTAGCCACAATATATTTGGCAACGTTTGCAAGATGAGAGATAAAGGTATTACCCATCCATGAAAAAAAAATCAGAACTTCAACTTATAACGGTTAATTTTTATCAGTTTTTGGTGATTATCCCAAAAGTTGTTTACGGACAAATGGCTGGTTTTGGAAATCACCTACTCAATTGATACCCATATATCCCTACCTGTCCCTAAGCCACGACACAATCACAATTCTTGTAGGAATATATTTATTTTAGAGGGATAAATCTTTATGACCTACATATAGGAAAATATGTAATAATGTAATATTAAAAAATTATTAATAAAGCGACATGGGCCAGTGTAGAAGTCTGTAGAACGTTTCGAAAGAATAGATTTTATAGAAAGTTCTAGAACCAATGGCCGACCTAGGGTCCGACCAGGTTCCAGTCCTCTATATTTAAAATATATTAAATATAGGTTTTATTTCTAGGTCGCCATGGATAGACAATTATCTATATATATCATTGTAAGTTACAAATATAAAGTAATTATAGAAATACCTGTATATACAAAAAAGAACCAAATTTGTGTATGGAACCTTCTGGAACATGGGTCTAGAAGATTCCATGGGCCTACAGAACAGCCCAGGCAGACATTAACTCAATCACTCACTATTACCCTGTATTAGATTCACTATTGTAAATTCCTTGTAGCACATTCTGTTCATTTTTATTATATTGTTCTTACATCCAGTTTTTTTTTCCTTTCTCTTTGTGTGAGCTGTTGCCCTGTTCACCATTATTGTAAGTACTAAATATATAAATAACTTTATAACTTGTCTGATTTCTTTATTTTTGATACGGTCTACTGTCCTTTTGAGGTAAGGTTGAACAAACATTTCAAATAAGTTACAACCTGATCAAGAAGGCCTTGAGTTGTTGAGCCGCATCTTACTATGAGGCCTACAATTACCATATGTTAGTAGTTAAATAATTTCACAGTCAATTACATATAAGTATGTGAAGAAGGAAACAAAATAGTACCTACCACTGCTAAAACAGGGCTTCCAATGAGAGAAAAATAATATCATTGCTGACACCTTAATAAAACATAAGTACAGTATAACGATACCTACAGAATGCCAAATCCTGACTATCAGATTTGTTGAAAGGTTGACCACCAGTAGCGTTCGGTACATTTTTTCCACTAAAATTAGAAATATAGGAGATAAGCGAAATTTTCGTGTAGCGAATAAGACAAAAGGTAACGGATAATTTAAACATAGCTTTGAAGTATTTTCTATAGAAATGTATCCGCTATAACTGTGTTTTTATTGCTCCTGTCTCAAATCTGGTACCTACTGATTGTAATTTTATGAGAAACATTTTTGGTGAAGAGCAATTTTTCGTTGGGACAAACCGTTTTCGCGTAAATTGAGCAAACGTATAAGAAAGTGGGTTTCGAGTTTACACTTTAAAAACGGTTTTACGGCATGCATATCGCAAACCGGTCCTTCGAAAAATCGTATTTTTTAAAAAATGTTTTTTTTTTTTAGTTTTCTTCAAAACTTTTGAAAATGAAAGATAACGTATTTTGATTTTTATGATCAATTTCATCCCATTCTTGCTATCATACATATTTAATTACTTCATTAATTTTTTTATTGCAAAAATATGTAAGTTCAAGTGTTACTCAGTGAAATCCATTAAATAAAACTAAAATGGCGGCCTCTCGGTTGGTTATTGACTGAGTGGGCAGGTCCCTAGACGCAGTGAAGGTTCATTCCTGTCCTGGCTGACTATGTCCTCACATGGAAGAGAGAGGAATACTTAACACTGAACGTTACTACCGCTCCCTGTGGCCTCCCAAATACACTAGAATAAAAGGGCGGGAAAGGTTCAAAAGGTTTTGTGAAATGTTAGATAGTTTACAATTTCACAACCAGAATGCGCTATCATTACTTGTGGAACTTTCTCACTTTTCTATCATTTTCCTTCAATACTTAAAATTGTGTATACTTCAATGAATTTTCAAGATATGACATGGACAGAGATACGTCGTACTCTGAAAAAAAAAAAAAAAAATCCCAACTGCTTTCGACTACGGAAACTACTTATTTGGTTAAGATATTTGGTTTGATTTTTGGATTAATGATGTTTGAAATTGGTTGTTCGACCAGTGAATGTTTTTGACACACGTTTTGAGTGAATAATCAAGCTTGACCTCCCATTCTGGCGGTCATCTCTTCCAAACAACTAGATATCATTTTATGTTTTACGGTGAATAAATCAGGTTAGTGTAGAGGTTGACCTCAAGCATTCTGCTCATGGAGATAAAGTCTATTACAACATTCTACAACAAATATATTAAAGACATTTTGAGAGCGCCGGTAGCTCAGGGATAGCGTGCTTGCTTACTGAGCTCAAGATCGCGGGTTCAAATCCAGCTGAGGCCCTTTGGTTTTGTTCTGTTCCCGAGTCTTAGCGATATCAGCTACTCGTTGAAGACAGACAGCTAAACAAGTTAAGACTCCCGCCGTAGAGTCGGGCTCATCGCACAGCTGAGTTTCGGTCTTACCTTTCAAAATTACCTTCAGATCTTTGCGTTTCAAGCCAAACAAACATTTCTCTCCTTCTCTGGGAAAGTTCCTGTATCAACCGACCTCCTCAAGCCAAACAAACATTTCTCTCCTTCTCTGGGAAAGTTCCTGTATCAACCGACCTCCTCAAGCCAAACAAACATTTCTCTCCTTCTCTGGGAAAGTTCCTGTATCAACCGACCTCCTCAAGCCAAACAAACATTTCTCTCCTTCTCTGGGAAAGTTCCTGTATCAACCGACCTCCTCAAGCCAAACAAACATTTCTCTCCTTCTCTGGGAAAGTTCCTGTATCAACCGACCTCCTCAAGCCAAACAAACATTTCTCTCCTTCTCTGGGAAAGTTCCTGTATCAACCGACCTCCTCAAGCCAAACAAACATTTCTCTCCTTCTCTGGGAAAGTTCCTGTATCAACCGACCTCCTCAAGCCAAACAAACATTTCTCTCCTTCTCTGGGAAAGTTCCTGTATCAACCGACCTCCTCAAGCCAAACAAACATTTCTCTCCTTCTCTGGGAAAGTTCCTGTATCAACCGACCTCCTCAAGCCAAACAAACATTTCTCTCCTTCTCTGGGAAAGTTCCTGTATCAACCGACCTCCTCAAGCCAAACAAACATTTCTCTCCTTCTCTGGGAAAGTTCCTGTATCAACCGACCTCCTCAAGCCAAACAAACATTTCTCTCCTTCTCTGGGAAAGTTCCTGTATCAACCGACCTCCTCAAGCCAAACAAACATTTCTCTCCTTCTCTGGGAAAGTTCCTGTATCAACCGACCTCCTCAAGCCAAACAAACATTTCTCTCCTTCTCTGGGAAAGTTCCTGTATCAACCGACCTCCTCAAGCCAAACAAACATTTCTCTCCTTCTCTGGGAAAGTTCCTGTATCAACCGACCTCCTCAAGCCAAACAAACATTTCTCTCCTTCTCTGGGAAAGTTCCTGTATCAACCGACCTCCTCAACTTTTTTTAATTGTTCTTTTATATACTTTTGTCCCTATTTCTTACCTCATGCATTTCTATATTTATCTCTTTCGATTAAATAAGCCTTTCGGTTAAGCAAGCAGAAGTCTCGTCCTACGCCGGATGGATGAGAGGGAGCCAACTATGATTTTAAGCGAAGACCAACTAAGTTTGGAGAATCCCTCAGGCAAGATCACAGACATTCTCCGGAGATGTTGCCATGTTTAATGCTCAGAAAAGCCGAGATGGAATACATGCCCTGTACTGGGGGATAAGTTGGGATTTAGTTCATGGGTGAGTGGTGCGCTTGTCTCGTTATCTGAACAGACCAGGACGGCACTTCCAGACTACTGAACTTGGTACAGAAGATGGCCGTGGGAGGACTTCACACCTCACCTGCTTCACACATAGCTACCTCTCACAGCCTGCTTACATACTCTGAATAAATTTCCAGTTCCAGTTTGACAAGATATTAGATACAAAACAAAAAAAAATCGTTATATGAATTGGATGGAAGTCATGCCGACAAGAGATATCACCGCTGGAACAGTGGCGAGATCGTTTTATGAAGGCTGGATTAACAGAATTGGATCTCCAGTACAGCTAATAACAGATCAAGGTTGACCGTTCGAGTTTGGTATCAACATACGACTGCATACCATCCCCAGGTAGGTAAAATAGAGCGATTTCACAGGACAGTTAAAACTCATAATAATATTAGATGAACAGAGACGTTACGAACGGTCTACCTTTGTTCAAGGCGAACCGGCTGCGTCGCAGAAGGATAAAACAAAGATATCCAGGTGTGGATGAAGGATAAAAACCGACCCGTTTCGCTCACTAAATTCTAATTAACCAGTCAAAATTAAAGTTTCAGAATGCAACATCGGAATTTTGGTTGGGCCTCAGAAGGGATCAAGCGAGCTTCAGGAGCAATGAAAAAGAGAATTCTGCAGATCCCGAGTACTGCGACTAAGGAGCAGATCCTCAAGACCTCAAGAAGAGCCGTGCAGACCTGCATCCCTCGTTGTTCATTATCTTACTTAGTTATTACGACTCATTGTACATTATTGTATTATTATTATTTATATTTATTCTCGCTTGGCCCCATGTACTGTGAGGGCGCCGGTATCTCAATGGTATGCGAGCTTGCTTACTGTGCTCAAGACCACGGATTCAAAACCCGGCCGAGGCCCTTAATTTATTTTATCCGGGAGGTAGAATAAACTTAAGTACGCCATCCTTCGGATGGGACGTTAAGCGATGGTCCCGAGCTTGTTGTCAGGTATTCGTTAAAGACCCCTAAGTGAATAAAGATTTAGTGTAGGCAAAATTTTGGACTCCCGAGTCGAGCTCATCTCCAGAGGCGAAAGAGCGCTCTGGTAGTAGGCGATATAAACTAGTTGTTGAAGCCCGGGCAAGAGTCACAATAACTAACTAACCCATGAACTCTGCATAGTCTTCTTATTCGAATAACAAAATTAATGAACAGTTTTTCATTTTACCAGAAAACAAGATAAAAACCCCAATTTCTGGTCATTTTCTATTTTAAAAAAAACAGCTTGTTACAGATCTATTTTTTTTTTATTATCACTGTTTTTGAAAACAGAATGTTACTATTTTCTGTTGTTATGCTTGCTGTGGCTTGAGGACGCCTGGGGCGGGGTCGGCCTGGACGCCTGGGGCGGGGTAGGCCTGGACGCCTGGGGCGGGGTCGGCTCGCTCCACCTCAATACCTTTCTTTTCTTTTAGTTGTTGAATTTAGAAAGGAGAGCTACGTCCTCAAAGTTTTCCTTGTCCAATGTTATAAGTTCAGATTAAACTTAGTGAAGGGAATTCGAAAAGAGATTTGGATTACCTAAAGTTGAAATGACGTCATCAATCACTTAACGCCACAGAAACACAACAACAAAAAAAGTGTTAGGTGAACCACCGAATATGTACTTCCGCAGAATGATATTTGTGCTAATATTGAACCGTTGACTTACATAGGGGTCCTAAATCCTTTCACTAAATGTTGTGTCAATAAATTCATTTTACATCGGCAGTTATTAGGGTTTTTAAATTGAGACCCCTCTCCTGAAGCCCCCTTTCCTTCGGCCGATTCCGCTGAAAATTACGTGTCGTCCTTATGGGGTTCTGAGTTCACGTATAAAATATTGAAATATAAAAATAAAAAGAGCTACAATGTAAATGCTTTTTCGACAGGAAATTTTATATAAGATATCTATTGATTTTCAGCCAAATTGACCGATGAGAAAAAGGGTTAAGAGGGAGAGTGAAAACTTAGTTGAATACAAATAATTCTGAGGAAGTTCAATGGCGGTGTTTTATCGACTTATTTTTTTATTTGTATTCAAGAGGAGCCGAAAATATGAAATCCCCATGAAAATGCAACATTCTACACATCTACACTTCGTATAAATCCCAATCCGGGACCTCGAAATGACTTCCCTATCTCCAACTTCCCCATCTCCGACTTCCCCACCTCCAACTTCCCCATCTCCAACTTCCCCATCTCCGACTTCCCCACCTCCAACTTCCCCATCTCCGACTTCCCCATCTCCAAGTTTCCCATCTCCAACTTCCCTATCTCCACGTTTCCCATCTCCACGTTTCCCATCTCCAACTTCCCCATCTCCAACTTCCCCATCTTCAACTTCCCCACCTCCAACTTCCCCATCTCCAACATTCCCACTTCCAACTTCCCTGGCTCTGTAATTTACAGGACTCTGGGAGAGGGAGCCTTCAAGTCCCGGATAATAAAATAAATGACTCTTTGTCTTTGTCTGCGGGCTAATCCATTTCACCTAAATGGAAACCCTTATCTCTTCTTTAACAATTACCCCCACTCCCTGGGAGATAGCTAATTTTCTCCTCGGCAGACTTCCTACAACCCCCTCAGACCTCCTTCATTAACTCAGAGGCCCATGTCTATCTGTCTCTTCCATTTTTTTTATTCTCACATAGACCAAAGTTTTTTTTAAAAATAAACCTCGGACCTCATCCGTGTTTGTTGTTACTTCCCTAATGAATAATATGTGAAGTATAGAGGATGTTATATAATCGGTCAGAAATATGACGTCCAGTTTTCACCTGAAATTCATGTTTCCCTGCCGAAGCCAAATATGAAAAAAAAATTGTCTGTCTGTGTGTGTGAGTGCCTCTGAACCCGACATCCAAAATAATGAAAGTATCGACACGAAATTTCATATGTGTATCCGAAGCCCCCTAACGGCCATATTTATTGATTTTCAACCAAAGCCGCTTAAGAAAAATGGAGGATTAGGGGGAGGGGGCGTAACACAAATTCTAATAACTGCCAATATGATGAATGTATTGGCGCACAATTTCATATGTAAAGTAAAAACCCCATAATGACGACACATACCTATCAATTTTCCTGAAGAATGGCCGAGAGGAAGTGGCAGATCAGAGGAGGCTCAACTCAAAAAACCCCCGATAACTGCCGATGTAAGTGTCGGGACATGGCAGTTAAAAGGGAGATTATTTTAAAAATGCATTATCCAATCAAAATAAATGTTAGGTCATGTGTTACCATAACATACGACGCAAGAATAAATTTAATTGGATGATATGAATCGTCTGTAAAGAATCAGAACCGTCCTACAGAAAACTGAGGATCCTCCCAAAGTTGTACTTAACTTCTACACTAACCGAAGTTGCATCTCATATTTTTTTTGTGGCTTTTTCGTCGTTCTGTTGGACATGAGCCCGACTCTACTGCGCAAGTCTTAAATTTTGACTACCCAGGCTTACTAGTAAAGGTCTTTAACGAGTGCCTGACATCGCATTGGCTCAGAACCATCACTTAACATGTCATCCGAAGGACGGCGTGCTCACGGTTTTTTACCTTCCAGATAAATAATTCGACCGTTTTTGCTAAAAATCAATATTTGACTTAAACATGGACATCTGAAATCTCAGACTCGATTGTTTAGGTATATGAGTCGAGCCCCCTCCTCTGAATGATTTGACTAAAATTTTTTTTTTTTTTTAAATTTACAAATAGCTATTTACAACTGTATACACATAAATACAACAAGCAAATGTGCTAATAAAGAGGTAATGTCAATGTCAAAATGTCATGAGGGGAGAAATCACCCAGTGGTGACACTCCCTAGTACTGTTTTTCTCTCGTTTTTAGCTAATCACTGTCACTGCTTCTGATCAGGAGATCTCTAGGCCATTGACGCTTAAGCCGTCGTTGGAGAAGTACGGCAGAATGGAGGGCGCGGACTAGAGGATTATTGTGGGAACTAAGAAGGGAAAATATTTTTTATATTTGGATTTAGCGACTTCAGTAATGAAAGGTACGTTAAAGTCAGTGTGAAGGGTTTTGTTGGAGACGTAGTAAGGAGCATTGGCTATTGTACGAAGGATTTTGGATTGAAGGGATTGGATGCGCTGGAGATTGGAAGCCTTGGAGCTAAAAATTAAATTTCTTTTTTTTTGATATTTTGAATTTATATATAAAATTTTGTGTCAATACATTCGTTCTATCGTTAGTTAAGCTCACAAACACTCCCCCCATGTTGGGGGGCGGGGGAGGGGGGGGCGGACGAAATTCTGGTAAAAACTCAACATCTCTGAATTTCAATTTCCGAAATTACGTAACTTCCCTTATACCTACTCCGTATAGCTGGCTGGGGAAGTGAAAAACGATTCTAAAATAAACTTTATTGTTTTCCTTGGTAATTATATTGGTAAAAACATGGAAATGTTTATAAAATAGACTTTGCTGGCTCTGGAGCAAGTTTCTGAACAATAAATAAAAAATTAGGGTGATCTTGTAGGAGGCCTCGTTATTTCCAAACAGGAAGAAGGAAGGATCCTGGAGATGTATTGACACAAACTTGAGAAGGGTCCAGTCCATCCCAATTATTATCAACGTATTCGTATTTATTTATTTATTTTGAGCATTTTGTGTCTGAACATTTCCTTATTACATAATGGCTTACTAAATGTGTAAGCTATATATAATATCTACAATAATTTGTATCTATGAAACAAATAGTCCATGTAGAAACGGACTTTTTTTATAATTTTTGTCTAGCTAACTAAACTCAAAGCACGCTGTTCTTCGGTTGGGATGAGCCTGTATGATGTCAGGTACTCGTTAAAGACCCCTACCCTAGAAATTCAGGGTAGACAAAATTTAGGACTCTCAAAGTAGAGTCGGGCTCACGCCGAACAGAGTGACGAAAGAGCTCTCTGTTAGCAGGCAATATGTAGTCAAAGCCCGGGCAGTAATCATAATAACTAACTAGCTAATTGTACGCTAAGACCGTTCATGAATTCAAAACGTAAAATTAAATCGGTTAACGATCTCTAATAATCGCACCCATATCCACCCATCCATTCAGACAGAAGGGCCGACATACATTTTTTTTTTTTAATCTTGTCAAACAAAATGTCAAAAATATGTGTTTATTTGAAATTTTTTGAGTGAATTCTAAACTTGGTTAACTTTATGACGCATGTAACGTTGTCAGTCAACACCAGACACCACAGCTAGTAGATGTAGGATATCAAAGCGTAGAGCTTTCAAATATAAATTTTAAATTGTGTTCCTTTCTTTGTTCGGCTATTCGGATCGGAATGAAACTTAACACAACTTTAGATCATCTATATGACCACTTTTCAGTGAAGGTTTGGATTCGCAAATGCCAGCAGGTAACTAGTGATAAGAAAAGGTATCGCAAAAAACACAATTTTCATTTTCGCCCTATATTATGTTATTTATTAGGATATCTCTACATTTATCCAAGTTAGGATATAGGCTCTGTGGTGTATAAAAACTTTTATTTCGTTTTTATTTTAAAATAAAGTTAGAAATAACATGAAAAGAAAGGTGCCGATTCCAAAAATAGAACAACTCCAAAATTTTCTGGGGTGGGGGGGGAAAGATTTATGAGGGAAGTACAATAATAAATATAATATGATCCATCATTATACCTACGCCGTTCGACGTATTTCCACAAAATTTGCTGGACAAAGTTAACAGGGGGCCGTGTTAGCGTTCCTGAATTTTGTTGGAATCAACATTTTATTTTATGGAAAGTATATTGTTTGAAGTGTCCTTGCAACGGTTTTGGAGAAAGGCATTTTATTGCATTGTCGATATTGTATGTGCCTTGTGATGTATAAAAAATACACACATTTAAATTATTAATATTAAACAATTAATTATATTTATTTTTCTATAAAATCCAAGAAGCAAATGAATTAGTAAATAAATAATATGAATGCATTTTCATTTAAAACAAATGAGTAGAGAACTAAACACGGCCATCAACTGTCTTTGTATTAGTGTAGAGGAGTGAATGGTGTGTGGGCTGGGTTGAGATGTGAAGGTGGACAGAGAGTTGTTGTTCAGGCTTAAGGTGTGATGAACTAAGTAGGTGATAATTAACAGTAAAATTGATCCGCAAAGAAGGTACCTACTGTTATTTATTTATATGTACAAAATATATATGCCCAAAAAGTATATAACTTTGATATGAAGAATGGCCAAAATAAACAAAAAAAAGAAGTTGAAATAGTTTTAACAATTTAGTTTTTACGATTTTTGTGCAAGTGTCATAAAATATAGTTAATGACCCGGGTAGTGTATGTAAAATTCTAGTTGAGATGAACTTTGAAAATGTTCAAATAAATAGCTGGGAAAGTTGCCGGTGGAACATTGCGATCAATCTGGAGGCAGGGCTGAACTTCACGGTACATGATATAGCACTTTGTTAGCGACCCACCAAGTGTACTCTTATTAAGGGTACGCATCGATATACCATAAATACGCATCCATAGCGATATTGTTTACAAAATATCGATATTATTTCTTTATATTTACTGAATCGATATTTTTGCACTGATGTACAACATCCCCAGCTAAACGAAGTGTAGGGTAAGTAACGTAATCGGTCAAAATTTCGATGCCTACTTTTCAACTGAATTTCATAAAAAAAATAATATATATAAAAATATATAATATTTATATATATATAATATAAATAAATATATAACTCCCGATAGAATGAATGTGTCAATAAGAAATTTAATATGTGGATCCAGTACCCTTTAACACCTATTGATTTTCAGCCAAATCGACCAAAGGGAACGGACATTAGGGGGGAGGCTTAACAAATAAACTTTAATAACTGCAGATAGGATGTATATAGGATGTACCGACACAAAATTTTATTTATGAATTCACAACTCCACTATGAATAAAACCAAATTATTATTATATCATTATGTCATTTTGCTGCCCCCCGCCGGATGTTCAAATCGTGATGTTACTTTCCATGTTGCAGTTTTGAATAAATAAACAGATAAAAGAGAGAGTAATTATTGTAGCAATTTAATAATAACTTCATTGAGACCACTTATATAATGAAATTATATATTTAAAAATGTATCCACCTCACGCTCCACTCATCTCTCTCCCGTATAATTTAGCTATTTTTATCCAAACTACCGTTAATAAATGGAATTGAACACTTACCCAGGTTTGGGAAATCAATTTTCATAAACCTGAAAAAAAAAAAACCATTTGGCGTTAAAAATATGTATTATGAACTGGATATTTTTATAGGTAATTCAATAATGTTAATGTATATATAACACAATGTTCAGACTGAGAATTACAGCACGACATAGAAGAATATATGGTTCATTTCATAATATACATATGTAAATATA
Source organism: Aradus depressus (assembly GCA_963662175.1). NCBI lineage: Eukaryota > Metazoa > Arthropoda > Insecta > Hemiptera > Aradidae > Aradus > Aradus depressus. Next base: position 40,385,594 of record OY759222.1, read on the forward strand.
ATATCTATGGGAGTACTTTCGGAATTTCAACCATCATCAGCCACTACGTAACACATATCGTATTGTATATATTTTGTAAAATAGACTGTTTCTTTATATTTATTGTTTCACAATATCTTTGTAGAAAATGTAAAGTAACAATGTGAAATGGCTTTGGCTATAAACGTTGCTAGTTGCTGGAAGCTGGTTGCTGGTTCCCGGACGTCGGTTGCTGGTTCCCGGATGCCGGTTGCTGGTTCCCAGATGCCGGTTGCTGGTTCCCAGATGCCGGTTGCTGGTTCCCGGATGCCGGTTGCTGGTTCCCGGATGTCGGTTTCTGGTTCCCAGATGCCGGTTCCCGGATGCCGGTTGCTGGTTCCCGGATGCCGGTTGCTGGTTCCCAGATGCCGGTTGCTGGTTCCCGGATGCCGGTTGCTGGTTCCCAGATGCCGGTTGCTGGTTCCCGGATGCCGGTTGCTGGTTCCCGGATGTCGGTTGCTGGTTCCCGGATGTCGGTTGCTGGTTCCCAGATGCCGGTTGCTGGTTCCCGGATGCCGGTTGCTGGTTCCCGGATGCCGGTTGCTGGTTCCCGGATACCGGTTGCTGGTTCCCGGATGCCGGTTGCTGGTTCCCAGATGCCGGTTGCTGGTTCCCGGATGCCGGTTGCTGGTTCCCGGATGCCGGTTGCTGGTTCCCGGATACCGGTTGCTGGTTCCCAGATGCCGGTTGCTGGTTCCCGGATGTCGGTTGCTGGTTCCCGGATGTCGGTTGCTGGTTCCCAGATGCCGGTTGCTGGTTCCCAGATGCCGGTTGCTGGTTCCCGGATGTCGGTTGCTGGTTCCCGGATGTCGGTTGCTGGTTCCCAGATGCCGGTTCCCGGATGCCGGTTGCTGGTTCCCGGATGCCGGTTGCTGGTTCCCGGACGCCAGTTGCTGGTTCTCAGATTTCGGTTGCTGGTTGCTCTGATGTGAGAGTCCTCCTAATTCCCGCCTTTATCAAATCAGTTAGCACTGAAGACGGTCCGATAGAACTGAATGCTGGCTCTGCCAAATAAACTTGTGACTGGGCAACATTTCTGTGTTCTTTTATGAAAGTTGTATTAATGGACTTTAGGTGATACATACGTACAAAGTATGTAACGATATTTTCTGACAAGATCTCATACGAAGGGACATTTCGTGAAAATATGTTTGTTGTTAATGTGCTGTAACGTTCGTCTAACTGTATGTATCATACGTAGTTGATATTAGTGTTGCGACGAATTATAATTTTTTTTCTTTACTGTCGGTAGTTTTTTTGAAAAAGAGCAAAGAGAGAGTGATCCGTAAACATGGTTGGTCTAAGAAAGTCCTATAATGGCCGCATCACAATTGTTCCTCACGAGGTAGGGCATTTTTACCATCCATGCGAAATACTGGAAACATGCAGTAGCTTAAAAAATCTAATTTTTGGTAAAATTAAACCTTTTTTACCAACTTTTACTTCTCAGACGATGTATCTTCGTCTGTACGCACTCTTGAAACCACAAAAATTAATGTCCTGAGCTGTCATTATCTGTTTTAAATTCAAATTGAGGTTAAACAACACCATGGTTGCGGTTTCAAATCCCGTTTTATTTCGTAGATAGCACTCCCTCCCGGGGCCATTGCTATTGTGTAAATAACCAATAACACTGTTATAGAGGCGTGGCTCATATGCAACGTACAAAAAAAAGTGGTCGGCTATGTACTTCCCCAGAACTAATTAATCAATTAACTTTTCGCTCCCCCTCTAAAACCAGTCGACTGTGCTAATATTCAATAGCTGACGTCGATAAGATCAATTCATCAACAATAATTAAGATTATTGAATTGAGTTCCGTTCCAATTTCGAATTCACAAATGAAATTTTGTGTTGATACATTCATTCTATCCGGAGTCTTCGTGTTCACAGACACACAGACTTTTTTTTCATATTTGAAATTTGGAGATCGGAAAACATGAAATTGAAAACTCCGCATCAATTTTTAACCAATTAATATCGGCACGCTATGTACCACAATTATGTATTGGTTTTTTTCTATGTTTTAAAAAATATATTATCGGCGAAAGATTTAAACATTATGTGGTAAAAGTAAAATTCAAAGTAAAAAAATATAAAAATACGAAGAACGTTTTATTTATTTTATGAAAATAATGTTTTATATATATAATCAATAATAATGTAAGAAGAACATTAGTGAAAACTTAAAAAATAATCAAGTAGGTACACTTGCAGCATTCTTCTCTACACATCTCTACTCAGACCACTATTCACATATGCAGCATCCATCTGGCTAACAACAAACAAAACAAACAGACTCTCCGTTTGGCAGTAACCGCACCCTGGTTCGTCCGGAACACCCAAATTCGTCGAGAAACCGGCCACACACAAAAAAAAATTACCACGTCTCACCACGAAGGGCTATCTTTGGTAACGGGAGCTCAATTTTATCGATTGAGCCAACCAACCCAAAACAGAAGGCTAAAACCTCGCCTTTACCAGGACCCTTTGTACTCAACTATTTATTTATTTTATTTTATTTATTTATTTTTTTTTTTGCTGTGAAGAGTGCTTTGTGCACTCGAAACAGAAATATATATATATATATATATATACTTATATATATATATATATATATATTTTTTTTTTAATAATTTAGAATTTGTTGGCAGAATATGTACAAAGATCATGAAAAATTATTATTGCCACAAATCATCACGTTTTCTGGTTAAGTGTTTAGGTCGGAGAGGAAGGTTAAATGGAAAATAGGGAATACGCTACTATACGGGTTATGATTGCTAAGAGGTGTGACGGTATTTTTGTTGGCTTGAGGAGAACGATATAAGGACATGGTAGTTAAATTTTTTTTTTAATATTAAATATATATATCTATATATCGGTACAAAAATATCGATACGCGACCCTAGTGAAAACCAAAAATAGGAGTTTGGGAACCACAAAAAAAAATAACATAAAAATAACATAAATACAATTCGGGGGCCATGGTGGCCGTGCGGGCTAGAGCGTAGGGCTTTGGTCGCATGGTCTCACCATGGTTTGCGGGTTCGAATCCCGTCCGGGAGTGAGTTTTATTTCGTAGATAGAACTCCCTCCCGGGGCCATGGATGTCTTAAATAATTATACATAACACATTGACATGGCTAATATGCACCGTTCATAAAGGCAAAAAAAAAAGAAAAAAAAAAAAAAAAAAAAAAAAAAACAATTAAAAGTTCTTAGTTGTGTCCGGTGCATGAGTGGACCAATAGTAACATTTCTACCAGTCACGTGATGAAGTCAAAACGAAACGGCGGTTATCACACCTCAGGAGGTGTGTCCAGTCTTCAGATTCAGTAATGTAGGTTTTTATTTTATAATTCGTCCCTGTCTCAACCGTATTTGGAATTATTGGTTTAGTTGTGAATTTTATTTATTTGAAGATGCATTTACAGTGTATTGTGCAATGACGAATTCTAACAAAAGGCATTAATGAATGTAGCCAGGGTATGTAAGTCGATGTTTTGTTTCATTTCAATAGTATTTTGCTCCATCTGTTTCCTACTGATGTAATTATTTAACTTGCTTAATGCACATCAATATTCTTTATGCTTGATTTGACATAAATAATAAACGTTAATATTAAGTATAGGTTAAGATATGTAATGTTTGTTTTTAGCTTTATATATTTATAAAAGATACAAACATATAACTTAAAGAAGAAAAAAAAGTATTCATATATTTTATGCTATTAAGAATTAGAATTTGAACTAACAAAAATTCAGACAACGCTCTCAGATGTTGAGGTTAAGGGTTATTAATTATTTTAACAATAAAATGGCTCTTTTAACTATTCAAGCAAGATTGTAAAGGAACATTGTGTGCATCATTTTATTCTTTTCTATTCTATAATTCTGATTTTTATGTTTTTTTTTCTTCTCATTTCTCGTAGTTGGATTTGGCAACACTGCGATATGCTAACTTCGTCTTTGGAGCTTCACTCTTTCCCATCTTTAAGGCTTACGGATGGTAACTTCAATTAACTTTAATTTAGTACATATTTTTATTTATAGTACAATGAAAAGTAAACCTGTTTTATTATGAATTTAAAGTAGGATAGCTAAGAACACTAATTTCGTCGAATTAAGTAAGTATCTATTTGATGTTTGTCGTAATATATCTATTTTTCTCAACCTGAAGATCTTTGTTCTATAAATAAATATATTTTTTTATGGCTTTTTTAGGTTTGGTTAGGCTCTGTGTTTCATAAAAATAATTAATTCCAGCTATTCCGCGGTCCCGAAAAGTATAAAGAACATTTGTTTCTATTTCACCATTTGTCGAAAAGGTAAATTTATTTAAAATTTGTGTTTTCAAATGGATGAAGAAACGACCCATCTTCTCTACAAATGGGATTTTACTGCCAAATTTTTTACAGGTAAGGTAATTTTCATATTAGGTTTAAGACCTTAGCCTCCTTTTAAAATAGAAATTGACTTATTACGATTTTTGGACTTATACGTTCCTATTTAGTAGTTGGAATTTAAAAATCCTTTAAAATAAGTCTTTTAAGACCAAGTAATCCTTAATCCCATCAAATTGTATGTTATACTGGTACAGAAAGCTATAAAACAAATGTGAAGTTCAGGCCTTTTGTTTTAGTATTTGAAGTTAAGCTTTCTGTTTTAGTAAATGTTAAGCTTTTTAGAGCTACTAATTTCAATTATAAGTTGTTTGACTTAATGTTTTGTTCTGTTACGAGAGTTTATAGGCTTAATTGAATTAGGATCTCAACATAATATTGAGGATATAATTTTAAAGAGTTTCCATTCAATTGAGGTTCATAACAAGTGAGTTCTTATTGAAATTCATTTTCAAAATTATTTTGCAATAAAAGTATAAAATTCGCAGTTTTTCTACCTTAAGGCTGGAGGAGTTAGGCTTACGAAAGTGTTTAATTAGTGATGCAGTCATATGCGTAGAAAACTTTAACTCTATTTTCATAATATCTATTGTTGACATTTTTTTAGTTCAATTCGTAGTTTTTGCGTGATGTTAATTACAAAAACATGCGAAAACGCGATGATATCAGGTATCGCTCTATACTTTCAAACCAGTGATTGTGCAAAAACTCGCCTACAATAGTGGTGTAATCATGCTACTTTATCTGTTGTGGTTCATTCATAGTGAACGGTAGAGTTAATATTCTCGCAAATGGACTTATGTCTATACAGTGACTACCAAAGCTTTGAAGATATCGTTGCTAGGTAAACAAGTACAAATGTGTGTTTTGATCCTCCCCCTTCATACCTTCCTACCACCCCGTCTCCCTGTCTTCCTTCTATTCTATTCTCATCCCTTTGGTTTTCAGGAGGGCCACTCGACCATTTAGCAATATCGTCACGTGGATATCATGACAACAAGCTTGAAGAGAAGGCTATATTGCGCCGAAGCCTTCTAATTTAGTGGCCTCGAGACTTCCTCAGCGTTCCCCCTGTGCCTGTGGACTCACCGAGGGGTGACAACTCACCGCTGCCTCCAGAACACCGTCCTCCGCCAGCCTGTATGTTACATATAAAGCATTTAGTGGCAGCTTGAATAAATCATAGACATTTTAATTAGTGTTACTGCTAAACTTTATTGTTTATTACATTGGAAACTTCTTGATCTAACAATGAAATGTTTGTTGTTATAGGAGAGCGTAGATGTGGAGAAGCGGACCTGCAACAGGCGTCAGTGCCAGGTTTAGGCAATATTTGGAAGCAGGACAAGCAAGGTAAGGTAATGTGTTTTTTTAAGTTCTTCGGATTCTTATCCGGATGGTGAAAAAGCGATGAGCACGTCGTACTTCGGATGGTCCCGAGCCTGTACGATGTCACGTACTCGTTAAAGACCTCTATCCTAGGTAACTAAACCGAGGTAAGCAACATTTAAGACACCAATAGTAGAGTCTTGGCCCATGCCCAACAGAGCGACGAAAGAGAGCTCTGCTAGTAGGCGATATGACCTCATAGTTAAAGCTCCAGCAGCTGTCACAATAACTGACTACAACTTGCTTGCTTTTTTTGTTACCTATGCAAACACAGACATAATAAATTGAAGAATGTATATCCCAAATTGGGTTGTAGCCAATTTAGAATAATTGGTAGTTCTAGCGCGTTATTTACTGTTTTGTACTCACATACATGTCTCTGAAATTTCACGGCTCTATCAATTGGTGTAAAATTTATAATGTGTGGCAGCCAGACATCCATACATACATGCATAGGGACAGAACAATAAATAAATTTTCAATTATTATTAGTATTTTGTCCTTCTGACCTGATCTAAACGAACGTTGTGTTTGCAGCTTCTGGAGGACTTCGATCATCCAGGGAAGAGCACGGGTTGTGTTCAGCGGTTTGAAGCAATGCTAGAGACAAGGACCAGAAGCAGCATATCTGCAATGCTAGAAACAAGGACCAGAAGCAGCATATCTGCAAAGCTAGAGATAAGTACCAGAAACAGCATATCTGCAAAGCGATATCTTGCATAACACGTAAGTTTACTTCCTCACATATTACAGTAGAGAGAAAATTTTCACATGTTTTTTTGTTCTAAAGCTTTAAGAGGTCGCTGCACGAATGTTTTCAGGCACTGTTAAGTGAAGAAGATAAATTCGGAGCAAAATGTCGAAAATCTGCTAACAGCATGATTCGAGGAATTGTTTCAAGGATTTCATCCTCAAATTAGAAAGGTGTAATAAGAAAATTGAAGACAGAAAAACTGTCATTGAGTATTTATTATTTTTCCATTAGTTTATCACAATTTTCTGAAAATAATTCCTTGAATAGCTCTGTAATGAGATTTTTTATACATTGCTTAGTTTTATATAATCTGTCGACAGAAAAATTTCTTTTTAGTGAAAACATTTCAAGTGGTAATAAAATTGTCTGCCCATTTTTTTTTTTCAGCCGACCATCCTGATTCAAGAAGTGTCGAAGCACTGCTGCTTTTGTCAACTATATGCAACTAAACGGAAATTCCTATTTATGATTGACATTGTCCTAACTTATAGGATAGGCTATACGGCATTTCAAAATTCAGTTAAAAAAGGAGCTCGAACTTGAAACTCCATTGAAGTTCATTGTTCTGAAAAATGATGACAAACACTTGTGATTGTTATTCAAAAAAGTATTTGTTATATGAATGTTGTAGATTTTCGATAGAACCAAGTGTTTTTTTTTTTATGTTAGTGTTCACGTATAATTTTAGGATGCGTAGGGAAAAAATAACATGAAAAAAAAAAAAAAAATTGCCAAATTCTTTGGTGATTCTAGGCTTGGTTGGGTCATCTTGTATACCCTGGTGTTCACAACGGTACAGTACAACCTTCCCTAATCTAACAATGAAAACGAAATAACAATTATGTGGTTAAAGAGTCGTGCCATTCCTTCTGTAAAATTGACTTTCCGGATTGGACTCTTCCTCGCGTCCTAAAACTAGTAGAGTAATATTTGTACAATAACGACGGGAGGATTGACTTGAATTATAGAAATTCTGTTTATTTAAATAGGCTACTCTGAATTGTTAAACAGAAAGAGGGCAATATTGTATTTTAATGGATATCATTGAACATTATACCAGTATCTGTTATGGGGGCCGTGCGGGCTAGATCGGAGGGCTTTGTTGCATGGTCTCACCATGGTTTGCGGGTTCGAATCCCGTCCTGGAGGAAGTTTTATTTCGTAGATAGAACTTCCTCCCGGGGCCATGGATGTCGTAAATATCTAGATAACACCTTTATAAAGAGATATGGCAAATATGCATAGTACACACGGCCAAAAAAAAAAGTATATGATATGATGCTGTGGTTGTGAAATTATCTGACCATTTTGTTTTTTCTTTTTTTTTTCAGGCGCTCAAGAAGAAGGCTGGGATAATAACATTGGAAGACAACAGGTTCAGAAATCAGAGGCATTACACGAACAGGATCAGAACCAACGCTGGGGTCAACTACGAGGCCACAACAAACAGTACGTTAGCTTGCTGAGGATTCTCCTGTGCTTACCTCACAGCGAACCTGGCAATTTATTCTTTCATTTCGTTATTACAAGCTGTTGAGGTTGCTTTGAAAGTTCCATGCCACAGAGGCTCAGTACCTCGAAGAATCAGAAGTGGTTTGGCTTTTTGTCAGGGAGACAGTTCAAGTGGTCGTAGAAGAAACGAGGAAGTTGTTCGATATATCGAGGACTAGAAATATTACAGATTTTTATGTTTTAGTTCCTCAAGGTAGTCCCTCAGTTCTACCCTGCATAGTGTCATTATATAAGCAAGGTGTCTCGACTTCGGCTCTGCACTAGCATCTTTTTGAAAAACGTATAATTCATAAGGTTTTGTTTTCTTTGTGAGCCTTCCCAAGTATTGAAAGCGAATTTTTTATTGTATCTATGGTTATATCGTTGTTATTTTATTATTTTTGAACAATGAGAAAATAGTTCCATTTCCTCTGCAGAGTTCCTTCACAGATATCCTCCTACAAGGACTATCCGAATTACTTTTTAATTATTAATATCATTATTAGCATTTGTTACCTCCTCAGCTACAGATTACAGGGGAAGTATCTAATCTGTCAAAATTTGATCCGGAGTTTTCAACGGAATTTCATGGTTTCCGACCTCCTGATTCAAAAAAAATGTGTGTTTTTGGGAGAATGTAGGGACTTGTGAGACCAGTTGAAGTCATCATTGGACAGCGTTTGGAACGCAAACGTTTTCTTATAGGCATTAATTTGGTTTCAGTTCCTGGCACAATGAACATTGTATCTATATATATAAGAAGTTTTTACTAAATGTTTGCTGTGAAACGTGATCTTAAGAATATATGGAAGAGTTAGAGCTATGATGCTCCCATTGAAAATATTGTCTGGAAAAACATCTTAAAAGACTTCATCTGAATTTTATCAATCATTGTACATTTTGTCGATTTTGAATGAAGCAACTGTCTTGGCAATAGAGAGAGGTTCCTTCAATTTGCAAATTGGGGGGTCCATTTCTCTGTAGGTACTATCTTTGTCACTGCATTTTGAATAGCTATATTTCAGGTTTCTTAGAGTTCAATTCGGGAACAGCTTAATAGTTGAAGAACTGAAGACACTACATCATATGGGCATCTGTAGTCACTGATGTCTTCACTGGTACATTTGATTTCAAGCTACTGCTGTAGCAGATGAGACAACTCAGCTTCAACACAGTATTTTGTGCCTTGTGGAGAGGTTTGTAGCTAAACACTGGTGTAGAATTTGTAGAACTGCCTTAAAACATGTATTTTTAAGATGATATTTAAGTCTGTTGCCGTTATGTTATGAAGTTGGTTCTAGAGTAGCACCAAGCTAGTTAGTAAGAGTACTTTAAAAATAAACTGTTTTTATTTATTTACGGTCCTGACTCATCTCCAAGCCTCAAATGCATCTCTTTCATGGATTTGTTTTGTTTGACAATTAAAGCATTGCAATGCTAACACTCGGGTATTTTAGACTTGTTGGCTACACTGTCCCTCTATAAAACCAAATTAGGATTTGTACATGAACTTGCATAAAATATAGGACAGATAATTGCATCACAGAGTGCACAATGAGCAGATGGTCTAAATGAGTTACTGCTGCAGGCTCGAACTAATATTTCACTTCTTTATTCACTATCCTCAAATACTACTAAAGTTTGGTCTTCATAACTATATGCATAAAAATATTGCTTTAAAAAACCAGGTAATAAACGATATTCTTCTCTTCAATCGTCCTACATGTGGTTTAGGTAAAAAAAAATCATTGGTCCAAGCGAATTTGTTAGAAGAATGGAGAGAAGAAGATGGGTTTAAGGATAGCACCTGAGCTGTTTGTATTGCGCTAAATTCAAGAGACTAGAATTGCAAAATGCAAGTTTCCACCTAAAGGTATTTGTGTACAAACCTTTGTGTAGATCCACCGTATATATGTCACGATGGTGTGGGGCTATTCAATCTTTCGACTGATTTCCACTTTTTCTCTCACTTTCTTATGAAGACCAGGTTTTGTAGATTCGTTATAAAGTTTTGATATCGTCAAGTACCATCACTGTAACCTCATCTCAACTTGTTTGTAACTTACGGTGGCCTGCTTCTTTTTATTGTTTTCTTAAATATTTGTACTGTTATCATGGTATTAATAATGTAATTTCTTGGGATTTTGTTCAGTCAGAAAAAAAAAATCATAAGATGAAAGCGTTATTGTAATTGTACAATAATGAGAGAAATAAATGATTGTGATAAATAAATAATCTATTTGAATATTCTACTAATATTTTTGTTTCAGGTATTATAACAGACAGTCATAAACACGCCTGTATACATACAGTTTATTTCTTTAATTGAATCTTTAAATGAAAAGTAAATCTTAAATGTTATTTCATTTTCCACTAAAATCATCTGACAGTGAATTAAGAGGAAATTAATGTTTAACTAAGTAAACGCAGAATAAATTGTTGACAAAATTTGTTATTAACAATTCGACAAATTTCGTCGTAACATTGTAAGATTAAACAACAATCAAAAGAATTTGAGAAATACTTAAAATAAAGACAATGCTCGTAACAAAACTGTTGGATTGTTCGAGATATTTGTGTGTATAAGTTTATATATGACTGTAATATTATGAGAAACAGAACCATATTATTTTCTGAATGTAATCTGCAACTGATCATGGCTATCACAAGGCTGTTTGTGGCCTTGCCATGCAAATGATTGAATCTTACAACAATAGCTGGTAAGTCTCCAAGGCAATATTTTTTTTTTTCAGCTATACGAAGTATATATGGGAAGTTATGTAATCGGCCAGAAATTCCATGTTGAGTTTACAGCATTTCGCGGCTTCTATTCAATACATACCTATGTTACATCTAAACCGCTGTAATATCTCTGCCATGTAAAGATGTGGCAACGGTAAGGACATACATACTTAAGAAACAAACAAAAAATCTAATAACAACAGGTAGGGTAGGTACGTGGCGTACAGAGCATTCATTCTCATGTTTGTAGACTACATGTAAATATTGTATACATGATGTACCTACGTAATGTGTAAGGATGAACCTCTGCTCTATACTTTCTTGTCTGGATGTGTCATACAAAACAAGTTAGAATCTCTAATATACGAAAATCATTTTGAAATATCCATAAAATGGCTTGATATTTTTTAAATCAATTTATTAGTTTCGGAGAGGAAATACGAACAGACTAACATACATTTCCAAAATGGCCTCACATTACTTTTCCAGCTGTACGTGGTACAGAGGAAGGTATGTATAGAGTTTTATTGACTTTTCACCTTAATTTCATGTTTTTGGACGCCCTGAGTTTATAGAGAAAAATCACAACTGCCGATAGAATTATATGAAGCTGAACTTTCATGTGGGGATCCAGATCCTAAGGATACCAATTGATTTTCAGTCAAATCGGCCAAAGGGAAGTTGGGAGTAACGACCACCCTGGCACGACCCAGAGATTGGAGCCAGGGGTGGAAGGACCCCACTCAGTCGCCCAGGGAGCCCCGTGATTTGTAGTTGAGGACTCCAAAGCCCTATAACTGCCAATGCCTTTTTATCTGGGGACAAGAGATGAGAAAAAGGAATTTTGAAATGTTCTGAGGTAAGTAACCTGGAAGGAAATGGGATGAGGAAATCTAGTGGAAAATGGGAGAATGGAGGTCAGCTGTTCTCTGGGGCCTGGATCTGAATAGGGACTTATTTGGCACCTCCACAGGGGCCTAACTGGAAATGGACCCACCTCCCCACTCCTATCTTTTGTCACATTTATATATATATATACCGTAGAATAGACTCAGTCCAAAAACAAAACTCATACAAAGAACAGAGGACCCAACTCAGTATTATTTTCACAGCTACACATCAAGTATAGGCGTAGTTATGTAATCGGTAAACAATTCGATATTTAGTTTTTAAAGGATTTTCAAGTGTTGCCGATCCCTTGACGGGGGACGAGTTCAAAGACGAGTTCGAGGGAATCCTAGTTATATCTTCAGCTCGTCCTATTATAACGAACAGTTGTAAAGCCATTTAATGTACTCGTGAAGTTGCACCTCTGACTCAGTGTTGTGTCTCAAAATCTATTGTTATTGAAAATTTGAAATTGGCGTTGCTCACATGATGGAAACACCCACTGAGGAGGGACTTTTCGAAGCTTTCACTCAGAGGGGGAGGACGTTGTGACCTGCTATCTTCATAACAGTTGGACCGGTTGTCATAAAACTACCTAAAATGAGAGTCACAATGAATAAATAAAAAAATCGTTAATTATAACAATATATTCAATTTTGCCAGGAAATACACTCAGGAGCCTAGCAAAGATTTTAATTTACTGTTCTGCTAATTTTAAATAAGTCACTTGTAAAATTGGGGAAAAATACAACAAAAAAAAACTACATAAATCTAATTAGCTAATTGTAGCAAATGTAAACATACTTATTTATGTAAGAATCGTCCTTTTAAGTCCGGGTCAGAAAAAAGGGGACTTAAAATGAGGCCTGACTCTTCAACGGTTGGCCGGATTTTCCCATACATCATCCTTATAGGCCCGGATCAGTGAAACAATCATCAGCTGAACAATACTTTATTACCAAATTATCTATACTAAGTAGGTCATGTTCATCCGACATTTTTATTTGTGCAGAAGAGGACGAGTGAAACACCGCTTCTACATCCTCAAAATTATTGAACATTTCAACTTATCTCTGAGTAGGTGCTTGAGTGGAGTTTGGTGGCTAGTATAGAGCGGGAAGTTGACCTCGTCACTGAGGAGACCTCAATGGAATTTCATCAAGTAGCGAAGGACAGGGGGGGGCTAGCCATGACATCCCCACCGATCATAACGACAGATAGCTGACCAACGAGATGCTCCATATAGCTGTCTGCAACGCCACGAGATGGCACCTTCTACTCCACGCTCCTCAACAGATCTCAACCCATTTTCACCCAATAACATTGATACAATTTTTGAAGTGGGGATTGGTTATATTAAAAAAAAAAAAAACTACAACTTTTTTCTTTATTAATAATAAATATAATATTGTATAGAATTTTTTTTATTTCAGAATTCTTGGTAACATTCATATTATTTTTTCTTTAAATATAGTTCCAATTTGGAATCTGTAACTAAAATAGAAATTAGGTAAAATATACACAAACTCACACATAATATTCTTGTTGTAGCTAACATTACAATAACAACCCTAAATTGAAAATATCAATGGCGAACGACTCAGGGTTGCAACGTAAAACATGGGAAACAATAAATTTATTACAAATCTGAATAGAAGTCAAAACTAAACAAATAAATAGCATTATTCTAATAATTTTCTTGGCTATACATTGAGATATCCGTATGGATTGGGAGTCAAATTTAATAAAAACAACTAAAAGGGTAAGATGGATTCTGTTAGCTCTTCGTTGATCGGATTTTTATAAAATGTCTAATAACATCCCGGATATAGGAACAATAATCAGATGAACAATATTTAATATCGTTAACGCACCATCCCATAAACTGAAATATTTCATTTCTACCCCATTAAGTATTTGTTGCCCAATTGATTTTTTGCTAGGTACATATATATTTCTGCTTTTATCTTGGTGCAAAATTTCTGTGATATCGTAGCATCAATGGTTTCCAAGATATGGAGGGGGGTCGTCTAACACTGGTTACGGATTAGTAGACAATCTTCCACCTTGGGAACCCTGATAAGCGGTCAAGTATACATAAATTTCACCCCTATATTTACGACACCCCTCTTTTTCATATGTTCGTTTTCAGGGTTTCGTAACTTGAAGACCGACTATGAAACCCCATGAATGTGTGACGTCTCTCCGTCTGTGTTTCTTCTCATCTTTATTTTCTGAAAAAATAAAGGAAATCTTCAAACCGCGAGGTTATACAAATTTACACTTTGTCAGTATGTCTATGTAACTGAACACTGGGCTGAAGTTATCTTCCAAGTAAGTATGACATCACCAAGATGGGTGCAGTGTTAACACGTTCCCTCTATATCAGAAAAAATATTCCCCTTCCTCATCATCGCCCTTGACAAGGCATGTTACTGATTACCCAAGGGAAATTTGTTTTTCATCAAAATTTTTTATTTATAATTCTTAAAGTTCTTTTTACTTCCTTTTGTAATCATGTGAAAATCCGATATCGAGTTTTCAACCGATTTTACCCGTTTCAAGGTCCCCGGTGAACCACATTTTGACCATTTTTCAATGATGCCTGTCTATGTGTACTATATGATTGTAATTTTATGAGCGCTCTAACGGAGAAACGATTGTGGCTATGATCTTGAAATTTAAAATGAAGATGTCACTTTTGATAGCTTAGCTCTCATTAGATTTTTGGAGATGAATTCACTTCGGGGTTTATGTACCGTTTACAAAATATCGCTTATATTTATAACAAACATTTTTAAATAAAAGTTTTTGAGAAAACTAAAAGGTACATTTTATACTAAATGCTAGGTTTGCGAGATAAAAAACGAAAATCTTTCTAAAATGTCGTTTTGAAATCCTTTTTTCTTGGACTTTGTTTGATTTAGGCGAAAACGGTTACGATCCTGTCTGGCGTATCAACTCCACCCTAGGCTCGTCGTACAGCTGGCATTCGAGAACTACGTGTTCTGCAGTCTCAAGGCCGTCGAACGAGCAGTTCGGGCTGTCCTTTTCCTTGAAAAAGATTAGCTTGGAGTTGAAAAAGCTATCGATAATATCACCTACCGATATTCTATCAATCATACTTGCAGCGTACCGCACAAAGCCAGCTTTGACGTAATGAGTTGACCCCCCTCCCCCCCCCCCCCCCCCCAATATTCAAATTTTCTATCATTTTCTAGGATAAATTAGAAATTTTCCTGCAACTTATTTAATAACATTTTTTTTGAATATTTGAGATGATGAGCTCCCACCAGGGCCCCATTGTGGCTACGCCAGTGGTGAGGCGGCTGGGTGACAGACACCTGACCCTTTGAACTGTGGCCCCGACCTGGCCCTTCCAACCTGGCTCAATAACGACAAACCAACTCTAGTCCCATTCAGTTCCAGGATCCTACAGTCAGTCCTTTATTACAAATCGTAATGAGCTCCATCCCATAGATTTCGGCTTCTTCCATAATGACAACACTTCAATATCCAGTTCTTAATAAATCTATGTTGACATAGTTAGCAGGTTACCGTACCGCACATGACTAGAAGTAGTTCGGTAAGTTTCTACATCCTATTGACAACATAAGGACCTACGGTATCTGTAAAGTGGTTCTAATAGACCAGCTCTACAAACATTAACATTGTCCATCCTCCTAAATTTATAAAAATATTTTCAACTTCAGAAATGTTACCTTTTGGTCCGGATATATTCAAAATTGCCTTCTTTCGAGATGTAGTTCTTAAAAAGTGTTACCATTTGTTGTGGATCTCTTCGAAATGGCCCCTTGGCCAGATGTATCTTTTCAAAAATGTCATAAATATTGTATTTCTTCGAAATGGCCCCTTGGCCAGATGTATCTTTTCAAAAATGTCATAAATATTGTATTTCTTTGAAATTGCCCCTTGGCCAGATGTATCTTTTCAAAAATGTCATAAATATTGTATTTCTTCGAAATTGCCCCTTGGCCAAATGTATCTTTTCAAAAATGTCATAAATATTGTATTTCTTCGAAATCGGTTCTTTTCGAAATGTAGCTCTTACAAAATATAGTTCTTCAAAAATGCTACCTAAATACTTGAAAGACCCGCCAAAATGAGCACTTTCCAACAGAAACATTTGCTGATTTCTGTGCATCAGAACGGGGCCAGATAAATCAAAATATCTATCTATTAAAAATCTTCACTGAGAGCCAAGTGAGCCCATTCTTAAATATAGACATTTCATTGCTCACATGCAGGAGCTCTATATTTAGTTGCCATCTACACGGAGTTCCGCCCATGGTCCCGTACAGAACTACACGGCAATGTTCTGCTGTTGTTCGAGCGAAATTCATGAAATGTCAGAACCTAGAATAGAAAAAAAAAAAAAGCTTTTGTTTCACTACAATCCAAAGTCCATCAACTCTCGATGGAATGAATATATCGACTCTAAAGTACCCAATGAATCCAGAAACTCATAAATAAGACACCGTATATGTTTATTTTTAGTAAAATCGGAAAAGTATCTAGCAGGCTTCTTACCCACTACCAATTCGAGATGATTCATTGACAACTGTTTTTGGTCGTCTTTCCGTAAAATCACATTTGGCATCCCTTGTGGGGACATTGAGTGATTTCCATTTTCACCGGGAAAGCATGAATATAAGCCAACAGAAAGTGAGCTATAAGGCTATGGAGAACTGTGAGGAGGGAGAACTGGGAGGAAGGAGAACTGTGGGGAGGAGGGAGAACTAACAATAAGATCCCTGGCTGTGTTAGTGGTCCCTAGGGAGCAGTGAGGAGCTGACCCACCCCTGGGGAAATATAGGGAGACCGCAAAGAGTACTGGCTCAAGTCTGGTTATCATTCAAGGCTTACTGGCCATCTAGCTCCCGGTATTATGACAGTCCCAATGGAACCTAATCAACTGTTAAGTCGTAAAGCGCGGGATCAAACAGCCTAGTGGCTCTGTCAGTACTCTTCCAAATATGAGGAGTTCAGTTTCAAAGGGCACTACTTCACTTATTGACAAAAATCTGTTCAATATCAATAAATGGTATTTCTAACTGCATTAAAAGTAGATCATCAGGAACGCCATTTAGTGGTTTGAATTAAAATGAAGTATGCCAACTCACGAAAGAATGCATGTTCTCGCTCGTCATTTAAAATATAGAGAAAGAGAGATGATGTTTATAGGCGCACAACATCTGAGGTCATTAGAGACAACTTCCTGAAGCAAAACTAGTTTTATTATTAAATGGGCTCTTTCCTCAAGGGAAAGATACAAATAAGGGATCCCTGAGGAAGGCCTGTGGGGGAACAGGACGCCGAGTCGACGTCGGACGGCACAACCGGGCTTCTCTCAAGGCCTGATAGAGCGTTGCCCCTCAAGTGAATACCAATTACAGAGAAAGAACATTAATATTTAATATAGGAAGGCTCATATTATTACTTTGACTCCTTAATGACTAAATTCCTTAGTAACTTAACCGCAGATTTTTGAGGTTTTGAAAATATCTGATTTCTTTGACAATATTTCTTGATATTCCTCTTGATACTATGCTTCTTTCACGACAAAATCATGATGGAAAACATAACTGAAATGGGACAGTATAAACACAACATAAAATATATTTTTAAATAATTCAAATAATTAACTGAACTGACTGTCCTGGTTTCAAAGCTGCTATTTTGAGATTGCTAAGCAGGACTACCTGTCCTTGCTCCCAACTACCAAGGTCTCATCTAACCATGCCCTCATTACCTTCAATTAATTCGTTTATGCTCCCCATAAATGCTACACAATGTATATTTTGTACTTATTGTACTTTTATAAATAACATGCAATCAAAATATCGGTCTATTAAAAATCTTCACTTCGAGCCAAGTGAGCCCATTCTTAAATATAGACATTTCATTGCTCACATGCAGGAGCTCTATATTTAGTTGCCATCTACACGGAGTTCCGCCCATGGTCCCGTACAGAACTACACGGCAATGTTCTGCTGTTGTTCGAGCGAAACTCAACGCTCTGTTACTTCAGGTGTATGCAATGAATTGTTTATAAAAATAAATACATAACATATAATAAAGTGGTATGAAAAAAAAAAAAAAAGTTATTTTATCCTATATATTTGTTGAGTTTTTTTTTTTTTATACAATTCATTTCAGTGCAATATTGCTATGTATTTATTTTAGCCCATACAATTGTTTACCTTTTTACTAAATGATTGTTTTTTGTAAACAGCCTGATGATAAAGGCGTCAGACTGTGTTTTTACTTTACAACCTATGAACAATTATTTATTTTTGACAAAAAATGAGATTTATCTGCAAAAAAAAAAATATGGAAATATATTGTCAGACAGAGGAACTAACTAACATTCTTGTAATTGTTACTTATCTAAGTTGACATTTTTCTAATTTTTTGTTCATATGCTGCCTGAATTTGAGAACCTATTTTACTGTGTACCTTCTTTAACCCATTTTTGCCCGAGTTTTTTTTTCGCTGTAATTTTGTAATAAATGGTGAAAATACTTCCAATAATGTATCCTGAGACTACTTATATGTATTTTAGTTAATAATCATGCTCAGATTTTGTAAAAAACGATGTTCCCAAATAGGAACACCAGGACAACACACCTCAAAAATATATCGATTACAAAGAAGACAAATAAGTAAATAAATTCAACTTTATTGATCAAATAAAATATCTTTTAGTATAAAAACGTCCGATAACTTCTTTCTGTAAAAAGGAAAGTCATATTTATACATAGTACTCTTTGAAACAGTGTTCGTGTAGAATTATGTTGCATTTATCACACATTTTTCTTGCATTTTTTTTGCACACAGCGCATCTTCCTTGTTTTGTGGAACTTATCATCCAATGGTGCTTCCCATCATAACGAATAGTGTCCATTGTTCTCTTCAAAAGATGTTTTGACGACTTCGGTCGTCCTCCTTATGAGGGGGGGGGGGGGGGGGGGGGGGGAGGTACCATATTTGGTCAAATAAGTCCTCACGATCTGCCTGCGAAACAAAATGTACTGCGAATGTTTTGAGAAGAGGTGCATGGTTGAGCGGGATTGATGACCACTGTTGAATCTCCACTACTGGAGGAATTAGGTACCGTGAGTCGTCCGTCCTATCACTGAGGTAATCTACCCCATCCACCCTTCTTATCCTTGCCTCTGCTGATGCGGTCAGCTGTCTCCCAGAGAGATTATTGTGAGTTCCGCCAGCCTCTTCATCCCCTCAGTCTTCCTCAGTGTCATTGCCATCATCTGGGGGCGTGATGAAAATATCTGCTTCGACGAATTCTTGCTCTTTCAATGTGGCAAGAAGTTCCTCTGCAGTCCAAAGTCTGAAGTAGAAGAGAAGGGGGAATGTTTGAATGAGTAATGGGAAAAATATAAATTACAAATAATGTTGTTCAATAAAAAGGCCAAATATAGCTGGTTTCGTAGTTTTTGTTAGCTAGAAAAACTCTTGCAAGTTATCTAGAGGTATAATTCACTCAACAGTTCTCAGGACCTGGAGTTCCCATTTGGGAACATGACACTTCAAAGTTCAATAAATGAACAAAAAACGTCGTGAATGGGCTATATTGTTCTAAAACTTGAAGATTTACTATAAGAAAGGTGACAATTCAAGTCAATTTGATGTTTTGAAGAAAAACATTGAAATAATACTTACTTCTTTGAAGACATCTCAGGCGAAAAAAATAGCAGTACCTACTTTTATGCAAGCACAGAACCAACAGGTTTGAGATCAGAAACACAAACGAGCACTGATAAGCTTCCACAGGATGTAGACTCGAAAGTGAATAAGCTTCTGGGGTCTAAAGTTCATTTTTGTGGTGTCAAAGTAGAAAAGAGTGAGGATAAGTCTGTTGTTCCCAAATGGGAACACCGGGCAAAAATGGGTTAATGCCGAAAGGTTGCAGACTAATCCTTGGACAGTTTTGTATATAATAAAGAACATACCTAAAAAACTACAAATATCTTGGCAAGCGAAAGATGCATAACGTACACATAGAGAGAGAAATATTTGGAGAGGCTTCATTCTGTCGGGAGGATTTGTCAGGAAATAAATGTGTTAGATGTTGCCTTCTGGAGCCACAGATAACATGTTCATTTCATCGGGAGATATTGGGGCTTTGAGTTAAGCCCCCTCCAAAGCCCCTTTCTCTTCCATGAGGATCTATAGCTATGTAATTACCTAAGTCCCACATGAAGGGGGGTGATCTATCATTTTAAAGATCTCGAGGCCAAAGACTCTGGATCAGTACGGAATTAAGGTCTTTGAGGGAAGTCATAGGTGACGAATGGGGGAGGGGGGTAGCCGTGGGATTGGATGGAGCCCCATCTCCTCAATCCGGCCCCATTCTGAATGTTATATAAGAAAGTCCTCTACGTAGCTTTCCGAAATTCGAATCTCAACATTAAGTTTGAAAATCAAGCAAGGTCTCTTTCAAAAGCTGTCCTCACTTCAGAAGAAGACCTCCAGTGAATCACCGGCAATGTACATCACCAGCTCGAATCATTTGTAATAAACAATAATCCAATAATAAAAATGTATAAACAGCCCAGTTATTGGATGAGAGAAAATTTGGAAAAAAAAATTAAGAACAAAAAAAATAATAATAAAAAAGAAACTTTTAAGAAGATTAAAAGTTTTATAAAAAGAAGATTTTTCAAGAAACAAAAAAAGAATGATATCGGAAATCTATTAGGAAGTTATTCTAAGAATATAAAAAAAGATGGAACTCCTTTCTTAAAGTGGAAGGGAAGAGAGAAGGATTAGCGGAGAGCGGTGACGGGCCAGATAAGGAGGATATCCTCTGATACTGAATATCGATTTACAGGCTAGCATCAGAACAACGAGATATAAAACTAAGGATCAACTTCATTATAATACACAAATTTGAATATATCTTGAAGTAGCGCAGAGGAGGATCTGCTTCTGGGTAGTCAACGTCACGAGAGCAAAGTTTCACCTCCCCAGATATAGGGGGAGACTCATTCTATCGGGATATCACAAGCATACAGATGGGCATGCGTTTTTGTTAGTCATTCTTGGATTCTGAAAGCATGAAGTTCCAGTGAAATTCATGAAGTTCAACCAATTACCGAAACGTTTTTATTAAATTTCCGAACCCAAATGTCTCCTCAGATCTGAGATAGGACCAATACGACTAATGTTATAGCTCCTCAAAGAATGGAAAATAAATTTTAGTGAGAAATATTTCAAAGTACCTAATGTTCAAATTTTATTTGACGAGCACCCAGACACATGTAAGTTTCCGCTCTTCCTCTGAACCTTAGATGGGTATCTTTATTTACCCTAACCTTCACTCTTTCCTGTTTTGAGGGTCCTTTGAGTTCCTGAATTTAAGGCTATATTATAATCCGGGTCCATGCCTGGAATTGTGGATCCGAATCCAGCTCTAGTAGTGTGAGCCCGGTTCGTGTCTGATATTTAATATGTAATTCTTATCAGAGCTATAGAATTGCAAAGTTGAATAACCACCCCAGACTCAGCACCAAAACTTTTATTGATTCTTATTTAAAAAAAAAAAACCTATACGTAGATCGGAGCTACACGGCACATTCCCATAGGCCCTGTTACTATTCCGTACTATAGGCAGCAAAAAGTGCCGTCTCTTATCTCCGAGACACACTAAAATCCTTCCTATTTTGCCTTAAGCCATAAATTTCTGCGTTATGTGCAAAGATGACTGGTAAAGAAGGAAAAAACAGCCAAGTAACAGCACAAAGCTTCCTCTCACAGAAGCTGACCATTAATTGATAATCTTTAAATGATAAGTTACGTAAAAAATAGTTTAGATACCATTATCTGAATCTTGTTGACGGGGGAAAAGTGAGGAAGACATTTAAAATATAAGTCAGCTTAATAAACCCCCTCATCAGTCATTTCAAGTTTTTTTCTTGGAATTACCTACATAAAAAATATTATCAGATAATAAGTGCATTTACTTTCAGAACTATGCCATAAGAATAAATAAATTGGTAAGATTGGAGCAGTGCAACATTGTGTGAAACAGATGTTTTTAACTCTTATTAGAATACAGAGGAACGAACTTTCAAGGAAGCTAGGATCATCTCGAGTGATAACAGTAGCCTGGTTTGTTGTTGAAACCTTTTAATTTTCATGGATTACACAGACTAAGTTAACTTAGCAAATGTCAACTAGTCAATTATTATATTCAATATGTCAGCTGTGTGTAAGTATACAAATAGTTTCAATAAAATACATCGCCATCTATATGTTTATTTACCATTACATACTTATATTTTTTACAAAGGTGTGTCAAGTTTCACACTTAACACTTTCTGTGTTACATAAATAATTCCATATTGAAAAAGTTATATATTTAGTCCACCTTATTTTCAGACAACCCTAAATAGAAAAACTAATTGTAAATTGACGAACTGAGCCAATTTACAATTATTGAAGTTGCAAACGAAAAAGTTAAATGCATACAGATATATTTACATTATCTCTGAGGAAAAATAACAATGATTAAGCTTAAATATTCAACAAGAAATAATAATATGATAAAATAGAACAGAAAATAAAAGCTTTAATCTAAACAACTTATATTTATATACTTATATTTGAGGAGTTTGGAGCCAGAGCGGACCAACTGGTTGAAACTGAACAGGAAGAAAATGGCAATTGAAAATTGAGTACATTTTGTTTATCTCCATAAATGGGCCCCAAATATTTATTTATACTTGAAATTTTAGAATAGTATTGGATGAGTGATCCCTTTTTGTGTTCTATAAAGTTTTTGAAGGCCGTATGATCCATTGTGACTTTGAAAATATATGCACAAAATACTTGTGGACTAAAAGTGCTGCTATCTATCACTGAAGCGAAGAAACTAAGTGATTCACACTGGTTTTGAAAAAGGGAACCTATGCCAACATCAGGATGGTAATAACTCATTTTCCGAAAAATTGTGGGTTGGTCCGCTCTGGCTCCAAACTCCTCATATAATACAATAAGAAAAAAAATGATTAAGATAAATTTTATGAAAAAAGAAAAGTTTTGCAAATATATTCAGAGTTTAGTAAGAGCTGGTTATTGATTGGTCCAGTGAACTCAGACATTGCATAACAAAACCAAGCCGATTACATATACATATCTAACTCATAAAACATACATATACATATATATATATAGAGGGTGCCCTGTTCCAAGTAGATTAACTTCAGGACATTTTAGGAAATTTAATTTTAATTTAAAACGTTTATATAAACATAGGACCTCAAATGCTTATTTAAAAAAACTAGTCAAAAATATCTTTTGGAACCACATTTAGATTCCCCTTGGCCTCACTTCGCTAAAAACTGTCAAGTGATTATCTTCAACGTGATACCTTTTACAAGTCTTATCTATATGCATGAAATTTTTGTTTATTTGTTAAATACTGACCAAAAAACAGGGTCGATGTAATTTTACGAAAAATCAAAAAAGTCAAAAATAGTTTTGGCTTCTATCCGTATACACAAAATTTAGAGAATTGTTTTCGGTTATATTTTAATGACCCTTTTCATATTTAAATTTTGAAATATGTGCTCAAAGTGGGAGGAATGTGCGTTTAGCTCCCACCTCTCCTCTTTATTTTCCTAAATACATGAACCAAACAATTTTGAAAAATTGTAATAATAGAACTTTTTGAGTTTATCAGTGAAAAATGAGTTTGATTTGGGATGGCCCCATCATGGTGTGCTAGAGCGTAAGGCTTTGGTTGCATGATCTCACCATGGTCGCGGGTTCGAATCCCGGGGCTGAATGAGCGCTCCACATCAATTGAAGTAACTGACGCATAATTGTAAACCCCAATATCCATTGGGCTCAATTCAATCCCTGTCTCTACGCTCACCACCTCCACCTTTTTTCACCCAAACGTTTAAAACTGAACTGATCGACTTGAAAAATAATAAGAAAGGAGGGGGCAAATGGGCGTAGAAAACAGTTCCGAGAATAAATTATTAAAGTAAACAAACAGAATAAAAAGTTGGCAACATGAAGACAATGAATTGAAGAGAAACACTGGAGTTCCTGGAATGCACTCATCTCAATAAAAGGTACACGTGGCCAAACAGAAGAAAATTTAGTGGGGAAATTTTGGAGAAAAAATGGGATTAATTTTTACTAATCGCCAGTTGACTAAATAAAATAAAAGTGGCTTTAAAAAAAAAATTAAAATAGATATGTCCCTACTTGAGTCCAATCTTTGAGCTGGCGAAAAAACTCAAAAATATGAATAAAATGTTTTTTTAGCGATATATGCAAAAATATGCAACAAAAAAGTAGCTTAAATTAATTCTATTTGAGCCAAAAATGAAAGATAATGTTTAAATATAATGCTAAAGTTGATAGAAAAAAATATGTAAATGCATATAAATGACAGCCCTAATTATAACTAAACCTGACGATTGTGTAATGCCGAAACTGCCAGTTTATGAAATAGATAATATTTAAAAAAATTGTTTTATTTCTTCATTATAAATTTTCAGAATATGTCCGAGCTTCTCAACATTGAAGTTAATAAAAAGAAAAAATGAGAACAATGAGAAACACACAAATACAAGTATAATTAATGATGAAAAAAGTAAAAGCAGAGAGAAAAAAAATTAAAATACGGAGTTAAGAGAAAAGAAAAGATAACACAGGCGGTATTGTGCCTACAAGAAACATTTGTATTAAGTGAAATGTGTTGTGGGATGGGATCTGGTGACTTTCTGATGGATATGGGATTTAAATTGGAGCATTTTGAAGTTGTAGGAGCACTTTTGGGAAGATATGGTTTGATAAAGGAAGGAGCCGAGGAAATATGGACGAGAGGGACGGTTGGAGATGTGTCTTAAGGGAGAGACGTCCCTAACAAAGTTGAGTAGTTTATAATTTCCTATTATAAGTATAACATTTTTTAAAATTTAATAAGAATCTTTTCATGTTAGAGGAAACTCTCTCTTCGGAAACGCAACTTTTTTCTCTTTGTTAAAAATAAAATTGAATAAGTTTGATATTAAAGTCATGTTTCAAATACAAAAACCTTATTTCCTACTTAGCTTCCATTTTGATTTCCTTGGCTGAGTTCCTCCACAGATATCCTCCTACAAGGACTATCCGAATTACTTTATCATTAATAATAACATTATTTTCTTTATTAGTTATTTACTAATTTATTTTATTTATATTGCTTTATTTGTTTAATTTTTTTTTATTTTTTATTTCGCAGTGTGACCTTAGAAAGGTTGTAAGAACATCCCGAAATAACGACATGAAAAAAGATACTTTGGGAAAACTATAAAAATGTATTTATCATAATTTAAAATGTAATTAAAAACTGTACTATTTATTATTATTATTGTTATACTCATTCATTTCCTATTATTCATTTATTCATTTATTTATTCATTTTCTATTTTTTTTAGTATTATTATTACTAATCATATGTGTGTCCGAATTTATAAGTGTTTATGTATATAATTTATGAGATATCTTTATGTACACATTTTTATGACATCCTATTACCTTGTTACGGTTTACCTGAAATAAATATTATTATTATCATTCTAGGTTTAGTTTTGTGAGGGTTCAGCTATTAGTACCCAGAATGTCCTCCATCCTCTTATCATATGCATCTCTTGGCTCTTGCAGTGGGGCGCTGGAAGGAGATATCCGCTGGGAAGCACCACAGTCTTCCTCAACACTCACTCAATAATCATATAAAAGTTATAAAGAATAAAATTTCCTATCAGTCCTCACATTGTTCCTCCGCAAGTAAAGTGAAACTTCCAATTATTGGAAATTATCAGGTCACTTTTTTTTCACTAGGTACTTTTTTTTTTTTGGGTTGTGATAACCTCAAATTACTGTGAAAACTCAAGATCGAAGTTTCAACTAAATTCAGGTGAACGATTGAACAGCTAAACCATGAAACCTGGAGAAGTAAAAACTAGGTCATTGGAAATATTAAAGTTCCTAGGATCCCCCCCCCCCCTCTTTAAAATTATGGCAGCTTTGTGTTTTAGTGTCGTCGTCTGGTGATGTGGAGAGGGCGGGGATATTAAAGGTGCTCTCATAAAACTGAAAATATGATCTCTCAATAACTGCTAATTTTACGGCCTTGTCATAAACCTGACATTGTGATCAAACCTGACTTCCTGAAATGACATTATTTGTTGGAAATGCATCTGTCGCCATGAGAGCTGCCAGTCTTCGTCCTGGTAAATCAGGTCCAATTTTGTTTTAATATTAGCAGTACAACGGAGATGAACAGTTGATATGATGAGAATAGTATACGTGTGTAGGTTCGGTTGAGGGGGTTAGGCTGATCAAGTGAGCTAAGCACCCCACGTTTCTACTCGTCTCCGCTATTTCAAAATGTTACTTAGCTCCGTTATTTCTAACTTTAACTAAAAAAAATACATAATAATATTAAAAACCAGAAATCTCAAAATGAAAATGGCGTTCATATTGAATCATTTTTTAATTACGTTTTAAAGGAAGGTGCGCCTTGCATTGTAGCAATATCACCCAGTCAACGTGAGAAAAGCTCGGGGTTCAAGGGGTTACTGAGGGACTGGGAACTATTGCGCCGATCATCCCCAGCCCATCTTACATTGCCTGTGTCTGCTCCCGGCAGGAGCCGACAAATCGGCAGAATATCGGGTAGTCTGTTTCCGTCACCATCTGCCGTAGATCCAGTCCCAAATACGATCTTGTCCCATGAATCAACTCCACCCTAGCTTGGTCGTACAGCGGACATTCGAGGACCACATGTTCTGCAGTCTCGATACCGCCGCACGAACAGTTCGGGGTGTTCTTCCTTTGAAAGAAGTACAGCTTGGAGTTAAAATCACCTGAATCACTCTTTTTTTTTTCACTTAAGTTCATTAGAAACTGAATTTTTTTGGTAAACGAACTAGATCTTTCTTCTTCACCCGTTTAGAAGATACATCGCGAACGGTCATACAGATTTTCTAGCAAGTTCATCCAGTGTTTCCGGGTTGGTAGCTTTAAGGAGGTTAGTATCGTTGTCTGCCCATTATTATCGTTAGATGATTCTAGACATCAGTTGAAATTTTCAATTATTTTTAGCCCGCAGAAGTGACACATCCGTTTTATAAATAATAGACAAGGAAAAACAATGAGTTAATTTTATTCACCTTAAACAATACAGGAGACGCATTATTAAATAATCAAATTTTGATAAAAATGTAGAACTTATATTGAACGCTACCCATTAAAATAACTTTTATAATAACCGTTATGAAAAATGCCTTTTTATTTCAATTTTCAGCAAGATAATGAACACAAGCAGCCCATTCGGTCGTTAGTAACTTTAAGCAGGTTACCAACACTATCCAGTTACTAACTTCAAGTTCGATGATTCTAAAAATAAGTTAAAATTATCAATATTTTTGAGGACGTAGAAGTCACTTTCCCCTCCTCGGCATAAATACAAATTTCGGATTCAAGTGTTGTGAATATACGAATAGTACTAAAGAAAAAAAAACAGTGAAATTAACAGACAGTTTGGGATTTATTAGTTAGTACATATATATGAATATTTCTCTCTCTCTCTCTTAGCAGGTTCGATGAAAATATGTTATTAGTGAATGTAGGTCTTACGGAGCGGATAAGATGATTATTGTAGAAATCCTGTAAAACGTTTAGGATTCGAACCCACAATCCTGTTGTGCGTGTAGATCTGTCAATGGGAGGGGAGGGTCCAAGGTGCCACATGAGTGAGTGATGTGATCGCCAGGGGTGGAACAAGCCTCTTGTAACGAACCAAGGTTGGTCTATTTGAGATCCATCTATCTTAGAGACTGTTTCATTGGACGGCCCCCACCCCCCTCCCCCTCCCTAACTGGCCCTTTCCACTTAATTTGTCAAAGCCAAGAAAAAGTGGCTTCAAACTGCGCAACATGTATTAACCCAAATATTTTTAAACATTATCTGATATATCCGAGAAATTTTCATCCAAGGGCTTCAGGTAGTAAATATTTGTATACCCTCCAGCTGTTCATAACATCCGACAGTGGGATTCAGAAATACCACAGTAAGACATTGTTCATTTTCAGCCAAATGAGACTGAGGTAGGTTTTGAGTGGAAATTTTACTATTACTTGTATTTATATGTACAAAAAAATATCCAATTTACTGAAATAATAAGACCAATTTACAATGATGGGATCCAAGAAATTGGTTTTATTTTATTTCACTGATAATATTCCCACCATTTGGGAATCTTCAGAGTGTAATTTTTCTATCTGTCCAATAATGAAACAATACTGCTGTAAGTCAAAAATACAGAGTACCAATGAAAATTATTTCTCTCAAAACATAATTTTACAAAGACACCTCCATATCAGATCTCAGATCACTTCATCATCAAATATGAAATCTATATAAATTAAGGAGAAAATTCTTTAGTTGGTTTGTCAATTCCATTTTTAAATTGATTTGATGTGAAGGCATCTGAAATTGTATATTTTCATGGGAATTAATTCCGAAGTCGGGATTGCAAAGCCTAATCCTCACGGCAGAGAGCAAGCACCTGACGAAGGGTGCCTCGGGGGTTCCTGAGATGGAACCACAACTTATGAGAATGTTCATTTTCAGCAAAACGAAGCCTGTTATTGCTACTTTCAAATAACAGCCCTCTTAAACCTTTTGAAAACAGTTACAATTAAAATTAAATTAGAACCCTTATTTTAAATATTTGTGTATGTTGAATGTGTATTAGGAAAATTAATACAAGAAGTCACAAAAGGGTTACCGAAATGCGAACACACCTATATGAAGATGTGCACTTGTCTAAAACGTTCGTTTGTGTATGTCATGATGTAAGTGTGTATGTCACTTCTTCGGAGTGAGAGGTAAGGATATGTCGCTATGCAAGTCTTTCCTGAAGGATAGATACCAAGTTGTGTTCTGGAAAGGGTCTACATTTACAATTCAGCGGATAAATCGTGGATTTCCGCAAGGTTCAGTCCTTGGTTCTCTGTTCTTTTTTTTATTATTTATGTAAATGACATGCATGCAGCATTAGATGAAAATGTGTCTCTCTTTCAATGCTCAGATGATACAACTATAATGTGCAGAAGAACTCAACGGGATACAGCTCAACTATGGAGCAGATAATAAGAATGGAAAAATGATTTGCAGCAAACGAACTCCTTCTAAATACTGATAAGAACCAGAAAATATTATATAAATTGAAGAGGTGCCACTCTTTTAGTTTAGTAAACTATGTGGGACTTCATTTGGATAAGAACTTGAGAGGTCCAGACCATTCAACTGTGCAGAAGATTAGCATCCATTTTTTAAAAATATTTGTATATGCTATGAAAGATAAAATGGCAATCAAGTAGCTGATAGAGAAAATAGGTCAATAGCAGAAGGGGGAAGAAGGAAAGAAAATTACAAATTGGAAGCAGTTTGTTGACTTAATATTCACAAGGCAAAGCAGAGTAAGCAGATCGGTTCGCCTTGTTGGTCGCTAAATAGCAGGGAAGGAGAATAACAGGTTACACCAGCTGAGAGTCAGATGACTGGGATAAGTTATCCTGCTATCAAAACCTGTTATTATATTAAATTTAAGCTGTCTGCTATTGTTGAAAGAAAACAACAGTTTGCTAAATATCAACACAGCAACAGTTCACCTACAGAACCTCTCAATGAGTGATCCATAATACATTTCCCTCCTAAATTCGATAGGACTGTAATCCCGAGTTATATTTGCTGATACACAGACCGTTGTCTTATCCAACTGGGAGTGCTCGAGTTATCACTGCACTGGTCTAATGCCATGTCCTCCAGATCATGTTACTGATGCGAAGAACAAAGTCCTTAATAAACATCTAGCTCCGTTATTTCTAAACCTCTGGCAGAAATTCTTTAAGTTTGTTTTATCGATTTCAAGTCTCATCTCCACCGTCCTGTTTGATACAGAGTCAAAGTAGAACCGATCAAGTAGAAACGAAAAAAACGTATAACCTTGAGCCCGTCGTCCTTTGGATGGGACGTTAAGCGATGATTCCGTGCTTGTACTCGTTAAAGACCTCTTTCCTAGGTGAATAAATCTAGGTAGGGGAAACTTAGGACTCCCACTGTAAAGTGGAATGACTACCAGAGCGACGAAAGAGTAGGAGATATGACCTCGTAGTAAAAGCCCGGGCATGAGTTATGATAACTAACCAACTAGAAACATGTATTTCTTTATCACACATATTTTGTGAACTTAGTATTTTCGCAGAGATGGAAAGACGGAACTACCAGAACGATATTTTCCATCGATGCCAGGAGTTAATAGTGCTGGTCACCTGGGAGGTTTGGGGTTTGGGGTAGTTGATTCGGACATCCATCAGTGTCACTGAGCTACCGACCTGCATCGGAGATAAGCAACATCCACGGATCTCCAGCTCCCGTTCCAGGCTTCTTCTTTAAACTCTTAGATTAACTACCTGGACACATCGATTATCTTGAGGAAAGGTACACTACACAAGTTAAGAAATTCGATATTAAGTTTTCAAGGGATTTTATGTTTTCCAAACTCCCTGATTCCAAAAAAAAATCTGTGAATCACTGGAAATGTGCTTCCTCAGCACAATTTAACCAGCTAAGTGTTCGCTCTCCCTCTAAAATCAATCGATAGTTTTGGCTAAAAATTAATAGTTGACTTACACAGGGACTTTCGAATCCTCATACTAAATTTCGTGTCGATAGATTCATTCCATCGACAGTTATTAGAGTTTTTGAGTTAAGACCCTTCTCTAACCCCCTCTCTTTGGCCCATTTGCCTGAAAATCGAGAATTATCATTGCAGACACACAGACAGGGAATTTCTGACCGATTATATAACTTCCCGTATACACAGTATAGCTGGGGAACTAAGAAAGTTGGATCTGTCGGCGTGTCTGTCTGTGGACAGGATAACTCTCCATAGAATGAACAATAAATTTTATACGGGTATACAGAGTTGATTTTAGGCTAAATCGGTCTAACAAGAAGAGTGCTTAGAAGGAAATTGAAAACGCAGTTGAAAACTTAGCGGAATAATTCGACCTGGAAAAATACATTGCCGGTGATTCACCGATTTTTTTCCAAATTCTTAGATTTAGGGGATCGGAAAACATGAAATTCCATTGAATATTTAACATCGAATTTCTGAATGATTATATAACTTTGTATAGCTGCCTGCTGCCTGCTGCAGTAAAATTTAGCGAGAACATTACACAGACATTGAATGAGTAAGTTACGTTGAACTTCGTTAGAAAGTTTCCTGCAAAATGTCACATGTCCTCGGAAGGTGAGGACAGCTGCAAACTTAGCGGATATTGAGACATGTCAGAATCATTATAACTGTTCAACTAGATAGGGAAATTCATCAAAGTTGTAACTAGCAATTTTACAAAAAGAAAAAAAGGTGGCTGTGATAGCCATTTGAACCTATTAAAACGTTTTTTTTTGTTTTGTTTTCTTTTTTTCCACAAAACTGTTTCTGAATGAGTAGCACCTTTGCTCAACATTGTGCGCCTCTTGGGTTTTTATACCTTGAGCACGCCATCCTTCGGATAGGTAAGTCTATTTCGTTGGAAGGCAGGATGAGGGGGATAGTATTTTTTATATTCTTTATTCGAGCTAACTCGTAAAGTCAGTAATCTAGCAGATACGAGACTAACCCGCATAGAAATAAAAGACGTCTCCCCAGTTTTTTTTTTGACCAGAACCGGTTTTCAACGTAACAGCGACATCATCAGTGGTACATCCCACCTACAGAGCGTAGCGGTTAAAGGACGACTGGCCAGTCTCTAAACCGCCTCTAGCTACTATCCGGGCAACGCCTGGGTAACCTGCAAGTAAATAATTAAAAATACCAACAAATAAAAGGGTACTCAATAGAAAGATAAGAGATGCAGGAGGCAAAATGACAGACCATCAGCTAATGGACGTTTAGAATGAAATGTTTAATTTGAGTAATGGACCTATTGGACAGAGTCCTATCGCTGTTTGACTCAAGACATTCAACGATTCAAGATAATTATTCGACGGATTGTAATCAATTTTAGTTTAAACTGATAGGAAACAGTCACAAAACGTAATTATGTAATTGATTTTAGAGAAATTTTCTGGAGTGTGAGCCACAGACAGCAGTTCAAGGGAAGGCAGAAAGTCCTCCAGGCACTGTCAACAATCCCAGGTCACGATTTTATGCACAAAAAAAAATATATTTCGGTTTGCAGAACCGTGTATTACTTCCATGTTTCTATCCTAAATATTTTTTTATGAAATATGAATAATAATAGGAAGAAATTACCAAATGTGAATAATTTTTTTCGGAACTCTAATAAAATTTAAGTCCCTAATGAAAACATAAAATGTATTATAACTATTGTTCAGTTTTCTCAGTGGGATTAGCAAGAGCCCATAAGATACTTAGACGATATTCATGTTGAGGTGACATTGAAATAGGTTCGAGTAGCACTAAGTCGAAGTAATGTAAGTATTAGTTGTTTGTTTTTTAACATTTTTAAAGTTTTACACATTTTTGTATGTTTGTATTTAGTTTTGTTAAGATATAATATTTTAGTTTTGTTTAGATATAATATTTTAGTTTTGTTTAGATATAATATTTTAGTTTCATATAGGTGTAAATGATTTAAAAGTTATTTTGGGTAAGTCACAGTTTTAATGTTCATATATTTTACTCAAATCTAGCTACATCCACATATACCAATAAAGGCCCTGAAGAAGGTACACTCCGTGCCGAAAGCTTGGCAGAAATTCCACAAGTTTGTTTTAATCGACCACAAGCCTCATCTCTCCTCCTTCCTATTACATCAATGGTCTATCCTTCCTTAATATATATACATACATATCCAGAACTAAGACAAATGTTTACATAGAATGAAAGTAGAAATAGTATGTAATATGGTAACTTTATCATTAAACTAACAGAACTTTCAGTAACTATAAAAACAACCAATTAATAAGGTCAGTTAGTATTTTTGTAGTTTAAAATATTTAATAACGTTATTTATATTAAATTAAAGACGAACTTCGTAATGCTGGTTATAAAATATTATATAAAAATTTAGAAACTGATGATGGGAGAATATATCCCAGACGTGTTTAGAAGCTGTGAAAATAATATAGCTGCGACATGTATTATTATAGATTGAAAATAATATAGCTGCGACATGTATTATTATAGATTGAAAATAATATAGCTGCGACATGTATTATTATGGATTGAAAATAATATAGCTGCGACATGTATTATTATAGATTGAAAATCTTCTTGGATTCCCGGAGTAGAGTCAGCTCATGTCACCAGAGCGCTCTGATAATAGGCGATATGACCTCGAAGTTGAAGCCGGGGCATGAACTAAAAAAACAAAATAAAGCTAACAATTGATTTAACAGGATATTTCTAGAAGTTCGATTTGTTCATTCTTTGGCTAACTTGACTGAACTTGTATGTAATCCAAGAAGACTAGCATTTAAGAGAGAGAAAGTAGAGTTTCTTAGGCTTCTCTGGTCTGTCCTTAGTACATATTGCAGACAATGTTCATGCAGAATGTCCCTCCTCAGATCAGGCTTCTCTGGTCTGTCCTTAGTTCATATTGCCGGCAATGTTCATGCAGAATGTCCCTCCTCAGATCAGGCTTCTCTGGTCTGTCCTTAGTTCAGACTGCCGGCAATGTTCATGCAGAATGTCCCTCCTCAGATCAGGCTTCTCTGGTCTGTCCTTAGTTCAGATTGCCGGCAATGTTCATGCAGAATGTCCCTCCTCAGATCAGGCTTCTCTGGTCTGTCCTTAGTTCAGACTGCCGGCAATGTTCATGCAGAATGTCCCTCCTCAGATCAGGCTTCTCTGGTCTGTCCTTAGTTCAGATTGCCGGCAATGTTCATGCAGAATCTCCCTCCTCAGATCAGGCTTCTCTGGTCTGTCCTTAGTTCAGATTGCAGGCAATGTTCATGCAGAATGTCCCTCCTCAGATCAGGCTTCTCTGGTCTGTCCTTAGTTCAGATTGCAGGCAATGTTCATGCAGAATGTCCCTCCTCAGATCAGGCTTCTCTGGTCTGTCCTTAGTTCAGACTGCCGGCAATGTTCATGCAGAATGTCCCTCCTCAGATCAGGCTTCTCTGGTCTGTCCTTAGTTCAGATTGCAGGAAATGTTCATGCAGAATGTCCCTCCTCAGATCAGGCTTCTCTGGTCTGTCCTTAGTTCAGACTGCCGGCAATGTTCATGCAGAATGTCCCTCCTCAGATCAGGCTTCTCTGGTCTGTCCTTAGTTCAGATTGCCGGCAATGTTCATGCAGAATGTCCCTCCTCAGATCAGGCTTCTCTGGTCTGTCCTTAGTTCAGACTGCCGGCAATGTTCATGCAGAATGTCCCTCCTCAGATCAGGCTTCTCTGGTCTGTCCTTAGTTCAGATTGCAGGCAATGTTCATGCAGAATGTCCCTCCTCAGATCAGGCTTCTCTGGTCTGTCCTTAGTTCATATTGCCGGCAATGTTCATGCAGAATGTCCCTCCTCAGATCAGGCTTCTCTGGTCTGTCGTTAGTTCAGACTGCCGGCAATGTTCATGCAGAATGTCCCTCCTCAGATCAGGCTTCTCTGGTCTGTCCTTAGTTCAGATTGCAGGCAATGTTCATGCAGAATGTCCCTCCTCAGATCAGGCTTCTCTGGTCTGTCCTTAGTTCAGATTGCAGGCAATGTCCATGCAGAATGTCCTCATCAGGTTTCTTGGCTCCCACCTTTTCAGGTTAGTCATAACCTCTGGAAGAACAATAGCAGAAATATGAAACATAAAACACGTTGTTCAAATGGGCTAAAAAACTGAAAATAGAAGTCAAGTACACTCAAGACGAATGCATCGTACGGCGAGATGTCAGTAGCGCTCGGCGAACGAAGTGTATTAATAATATCTGAAGACTGCCCTTCCATTTGAATGCTAAATATTATAAAATTAACAGATGACTAACAACAAACGACGCCTTACCATGTCTCTGAGATAGTCCAGGGTGTAAGTCAAGGCGGCATTAGAAGACGCGGAGTCGGAGCGTGGCTAAGCGAGCGAGCGACGCGCGACAGCAAAGAGGAACGACAACTGAGCGAGATGGGGTAACCTGGCGTATTATAGAGAGGGGACATGGGGGGGAGGAGGAGGCGCATGACTGCGGTCTTCACTCCACACCAGAGGCGTAGGCAAGGAGAACCTCCCCCATCTCCCATCATATTGGTAAAACCAGGGTATTCAATTCTGTTGGAATGTTGGCACTAAAATAGTGAGATTTTGCAAATTTTCGGTATTTCCTACCCAAAATGAAATCGACTCACAATTTGATCTCACTGATTTAGGGACAGGATTCAAAAATGAAAAAACACGTATTACAACAAATTATTTTATTTTTTTACAGAAAATACCAAATATACAAATCATATAAAAATATCTATCAAAATTATTAATTAAGAATTGTTTTTTTTTTAAGTTTATACGCAGTCAAGTAAATATGAATTGAATAAGGAACAGTTTTTAAATACCCAATTAATTCTATGAACAATTATGTAATTATACCAATTCGGATCCCTCACAATCCCACCGCCCATTCATATGACACAGGGTTTATGATTGAACCGGACTTACAAGAATGCAACATAACAAATATTGAACAAGCGTCAAAGAGCTAGCAGGTATTTTATACTTCCAAGGGTCCATTACTCACTATCTCTTGAAAGACCCTGCAAATTTCGTGAATATATAAAGTCGTTTTCCCGTCAAGTTCAAACAAACATATGTACATACAAAAATTGAAAAGATGATCTCTACGACCTTCATATAACATGGATCGGATGTCTGACCCTGTTCTGAGAAAACTTTAATATTGTATTATATATATATATATATAACAGACGCTAGTCGAGAAAAAAAAAAACATTCTTCAGACAGAATCTGGTAGTCTATCTTCCTCATTTATATCTTCAACTGTGGAACCCTAGTCTTGAAAAATGTGCGTTGAACAAGTTTGAGAAAGTTCTGCTAGCTTGGACTTGATCCGGAGGCCATAATGTCTATCTCTTCATAGTAGTTCTCTTCGGAGATCTGGTCCCCGCTCATCTGAACAACATCCTACAACACAAGAAATATTTTCAATAAGAAATATCTGTAAGGAATATACACTGTATTTAATAAATACAGTTGAAGGAATATACACTGTATTTAATAAATACAGTTGAAGGAATATACACTGTATTTAATAAAACAATGTCTATCTCATATAAATAGAGTCAGTCCAAGTCAACTTGATGTAATTATTTACAACTTCCCCTTTATCTCATAAACATTTACATCTAAAAATCTTTAAAAATGACTTGTTTCCAAATACAATGTGTGCTATAATGTAAGAATGCCGCAAATAGAAACAAGAAGTAATTCAATTGAAAAAAAAAAAATTTAATAATATTGTGTCACGTTCACTCCGCGGTTTGGTGTGAATATAATACAGGAGTGGGTTGAATAATCTTGGGCGACCGAGAGCTTACTCCTCAAGATCGGGGGTTCGAAACCCGGCCCAGGCCCCGAGTTTATTTTATCTGGGAGGTAAAATAAACTTAAGCACGCTGTCCTTCAGTGACAGGGAAATAGAGACAAGGAGTGAGTCAAGGTCCTTCAACTGAGCTAGAGACGAAACGCTTGTCAAAATTGTCTAAAGTGAGCAATCCGAGAACTTAGAACATGTCATATATCTAAAAAAAATAATACAATGAACGGTTTCAAAAACACATGAAAATATATGTGTGTTGCCAATTGAAAATTCCCGATGCAATGATAAAATTTCAAAAAAAGTCAGAGAATCTGATTAGTTGGTTATTAGATATGTTAATACAAATATTCATGTAAATCCACTCACTGCACTGCGCGCACGAGGTGCGCGACTCAACTGCCAACTTAGGATGGACCAACACTCCGACAAGGCTGGGTAGAATGTTTTTAGTTAGAGCTCATCCTCTCCGTGGATGTCACTTCACTCCACGTCAAATATCTCTTTAATATTTCATAGTTGAGAGTCTCACAAGGACTCACTAATGTAGCTCCATTAATATTAAACACTACATTATTTGTAAGAGGAGCTTCACCTGAACCTGCGACGAACAATAAAACATCGTCGGTCAATGAACATCACCAGCTCAAATATTTATGTTCGAATACATTTTTTGCGTTCTGTGTTGATATAGTGGAAATATTAATAAATAAAATAAAATGATAGATAAAACACGTTTTGAATACTTATATTGTCTAATTGCACAAACATAGTTTGTATGTTTGTGCAATTAGACAATATAAGTGTTCAAAAAAGTGTTTTATCTATCATTTTATTTTATCAAATATTTATAATCGACTAAGTTTTTACTCCATTTTCTTCTTTGGCAAACGTTGCTCAACATCAATCCATGTCTTTATTCAGGGACTTCTGTATAAATTTGATTCTCGATACATTTATTCATTACGTCAGCAAACATTAGAGTTTTTGACATAAAGTTACCCTTTAATTTATGGTTTCCAGATTCGTCACTACCTAAAAACCCCCTCCATAACTCTACCTTCTAGCCTGTCAACCATTTTTGTCAGTTTATAAGTGACTGTTGATAATGTCTTAACACGGCGAAACTAGTTGAGTATTTGAGAATATATAGTGAAGTTTGACAAAGAAATTGTGTATTTTAATTATCTACTCCTAGGTTACCCTTTGCTTTTGGCTGATTCGGCAAAAAGTCCTCATGAAGTGGAACAACAAAAGTAAGATTTTGCGTCGATACATTCATTACACCGGCAGTTATTAGGGTTTTTTAAATTAAGCGACTCCCCTCCTCTCTGTTCCCGTTTTCAGTCGTTATATTTATTCTGTCGGAATTCAAAGTGTCCATGGACACAAACAGTAGAGACAAGCATTTTTTATTCATGTTTGAATTGGGGGGGGGGGGGGGGGGGGGGGGGGGGGGGGGAAACATGAAATTCCGGGGAAAACACAATATCAAATGTTATTTATAACCGTTATTTTAACTTCAGAGTAAAAATGTATGAAACAAAGAAATGCTTGAAATGGAAATGTCTTTCATATTATTTCGTTATTATTTCTGGAAGAACAAATTCAAAATATGATGTTTCCTTGAAACGTGTTCAGCCATTTCCAGTGATAATGTGATAATGGAACAAAGAGACACTAAAGCTAAAAAATGGTTATATTTTGATTGTCTTAAGACTGTCAAACATTGCAATAGAAGTTACGCCCTCATAAAGTCCAACATACCTACACAAAAGTAGTCATATAAACATTTAATGTGATTTAAAGGAGATAACTAATATTTATTGGCTGGGCACTTTTGTAAGGAGTCATGAAGGGCCGTCAGTCCTTCACGGGATAATTCAAAGTTTCATTTCGTATCTGAGTGGTCACCTCAAAAAGGACCTTTGGCTAGTCTAAGGAGATTTTGAATTTATATATGTATAATATATTTAATTCAGCTCTACAAATCTCCCATTATTTTTTTGGGATTTGCAAGCAAGCAGTTAGAAAAGTACTCTCATCATCAGTATCTAAATGTAGTCCCGAGCCTGTGCCATGTCAGGTACATCAAGTCTCATCATCAGTATCTAAATGTAATCCCGAGCCTGTGCGATGTCAGGTACATCAAGTCTCATCATCAGTATCTAAATGTAGTCCCGAGCCTGTGCCATGTCAGGTACATCAAGTCTCATCATCAGTATCTAAATGTAGTCCCGAGCCTGTGCGATGTCAGGTACATCAAGTCTCATCATCAGTATCTAAATGTAGTCCCGAGCCTGTGCGATGTCAGGTACATCAAGTCTCATCATCAGTATCTAAATGTAGTCCCGATCCTGTGCGATGTCAGGTACATCAAGTCTCATCATCAGTATCTAAATGTAGTCCCGAGCCTGTGCGATGTCAGGTACATCAAGTCTCATCATCAGTCTCTAAATGTAGTCCCGAGCCTGAGCTATGTCAGGTACATCAAGTCTCATCATCAGTATCTAAATGTAATCCCGAGCCTGAGCCATTTCAGGTACATGTTAAAGACCCCTTCCTAAGGTAACTAAACTTGGCTAGACAAAATTTAGGACTCCCAAATAGAGCTAACAAGAAAGAGATAAGAGCATTGGATGCTTAGGTCTCTAGGTGTACACACCAGCCTTCCCAATATATCTATCTAATTTATTCCGTCGACCTCAGTGTTGAAACGTCAATTCAAGACTGATTATTTGTTATGAACGGATTGGAGATGGATTTGTTATCTAATTAATTCGAATCAAATGTTTATATTCTATAATATTTATCCAATTGTGTATATAAATAAATATAATATTTATCATATTGTAATTTGAGACTGAATGATATATAATTATGATTGGAAATCCATATAATTGGGGGGAAGAGAAGCAACACTTTCCTAATAATCTTGATAAACTGTTTAGACCAGCGACGTGTGCCGCGCGAGCAAGTTCCCAGAAATATTGAGAAAAACAATTAAGAAAATATATTTTTTCAAACCAAATTTATCTATGAGTTGACAGAGTAGATCTACAGAAATATTTAGACTGTATAATTAAAATATCTGATATGGGGGACCATAACACAACACGACTTTCTTATACTCACCAGATGGCGTATGCCTCCGGCAAATTGTGTACAAAAACGCTTGAAAGGAATCGACACTATTGAAATCCATCCTACTAAACTAAGTCCCAGGTTGTGTATTTTGAAAAATTGTTTTCATCGAAGCTATATCCCCCGGCCCGCTTCAGGCCCTGTTAACATTCTGAGTTTAACAAAAATCGACCATTTGGAAAGGGGGTGTATAATGGTATCAAAGAGACGTATGGACGACCAGCGATACGACAAGAATACAAAGAAATTTTTTGAAAACTCGATGACGTTTTGGCAGTCCAATTTCCCTGTTTCTGCGATGTAATACAACAGTTCACCTATTATCTAATAGGTGGTGAACTAAAAAAAAATATCTCAAAATGTGTTACATCCACTACAATTTAAACATTACTTTGAACTTATATGTGGGTCATTTTTTGAAGTGCTACAACTTTTTTCGTATTAGTC
Organism: Aradus depressus; assembly: GCA_963662175.1. Taxonomy (NCBI): domain Eukaryota; kingdom Metazoa; phylum Arthropoda; class Insecta; order Hemiptera; family Aradidae; genus Aradus; species Aradus depressus. The sequence goes on from OY759222.1 coordinate 40,425,479, forward strand.
GTATCTCAAATCTCACGACATTCGGTTCGTTGGAAATTTTATAATAACCGATTTTCCAATAGGATTAACGTTTTTAGAAATTTACACGTAAATCAAACAAACAACTAAAAATATTTCAAGGTGTAATTTCGAGGTTTTCGGTAAATGTTTCGGAAGCTGGGCGGACCTTCGAAAAGATTTATTTAATAAAAAAATGTGCCATACCGTTTCCCCTACTCTTTCAATTATCATAAAATGTAGTTAGTTAGGTCCTGAAGTAAAGGAGCCATACCATAATTTTCATCCGATGGTCAAAATCTAATCAAATCTAAGTTAGTCACGTGACCTCATCTCAAATTTCAAGTTCATTCCTACAAATCGTTTCGAGAGTGCTCACGAAGTTCTAATCACACACAAAAATACATCATCGATAAAATAGTCAAATCGAATTCAGGGGATCTCAAAATGTAATTACTTTGAAAAGTTTATTTCGATTTTTTTTTTTTGCGATTACGTAAGGTGTAAGGAAGTAAAATCCTTAATTCATGAACGTTGAAAAAAGAGCAATATCTTACAAAAAAAAACACAATTTCCATTTTTGACCCAAGTTCCCTTTTCGTGACCACTCGCATGTTTAAATTGTTGCTGTTCTACTCCAAAAAATGAAGATATAATGAAAACTTTTTATTGAAACTTTCATTTTTATCTATTTTCCAGATAAGCCAGCTTACTCGGTGGTGTGGTTGCTCCTTCAGCCACGAGGGCTGCACCTTAATGCACGACAGGCGGTAAAGGAGGCACGCCACTGTCTACCCCTCCCTACCCACATCCAGGCCACAGTGGTTGTTCCGACTACATAAAATAACCACACATGGTGGCTTACACAACGGTATTAACCAGACCGCAACCTAACCACTTAGCACAATAACCTTACCTCTTACTTCTCCTAACTTCATGAATAATTAGATAAGTTGAAGTGTAATATTTCCACTGCCGCCATACCCAGAGAGACTGCTTCGTACAAGGATATTTATTTAGGGTTTCCTAGGTACTGAAGACCGTAAAACACAACCGTTATATCCCATGAAACCACAATTTTGTGAAGGATTTTCGGAAAACATTTTCGTCTGTCAGATTCAAACAAATGGAAGAGCCTGTTTAAAAAGAAACCTCCCCCCGCGACAATGTAAAAACCTCCCCCCGCGAAGTTCAAGGTACAAACCTCCCCCCGCGAAGTTCCAAAGTACAAACCTCCCCCCGCAAAGTTCAAAGTACAAACCTCCTCCCGCGGAGTTCAAGGTACAAACTATTTTACTTCCCGAGTTATCCGAAGAATAAAGAAAGTTGCAATAGGTCAGAAATTTCATGTTGAGTTTTCACAGAAATGATATCAAAACCACCAGAAGTCAAAATGAAGAAAAAAAAAGTCAGAGAATCTACCAAAGATGACCAGGACCAAAGAACAGGGGTTATACTTAAAACTTTAATGAATGCATGTCTAATGATGTATCGATACGAAATATGTGTATGCGGGACACAACAAGGACGACACCTGTTGATTTTCAGAGAAATCAGCCAAATGTATAAGGAAGGATTACAGGAAGCTGAACTCAACTCCAGATAGAATGGATGTATCGACACGAAATTGTATCTGTTCCCAGAACCCCAGAAGGACGAGACCTTTTGATTTTCAGCCAAATCGGCCAAAGAGAAAGGAAGGATTAGGGGGCGGCTTAACACAAAAACTTGTTTCAGAGGGGTGTGAAAACGTAATTGATTAATTCTTTCTGGGGAAGTACATTGTCGATGATTTACAGACGACCTTTTATAAGGAAGCATTTGGAGATCTATTTCTATAGAAACTTTTTTACATGAAATTAAATTTCCTGTAAGATGCTCACCTGAGGGAGAGCAGACTTCTTAACCTCCTCGTAGACATGAAGTGGAGGCGGAGGACTTAGACGAAGTCCGAACTGGAGAAGTCTGTCGATTTGGTCGGAGTACTGAGGGCCATGGAAGGAGGTGGAGATCTCGAAACAACGGTCCAGAGTCTGCAGACAAGAAAAACATCTGGTCAACATGCAACTTTGTATGGTTCATAGAGATTGTGCAGGCAGGAACTAATTACTCCATTGATGCACACTTGAGGCCAAGTCACACTTGATAGAGTAATATTGTCACCTTCCCTTCTAAAGGTTTTCTCTTGGGGTGGAATAAGGGCAGGAAATAAATAAAGAAAGTTAAGAAAATATACTGTCAAATAAAAAACATGTGTGCAGTTGACACGCGGTAGAAGTGAAACCTTCAGAAAACGAAACTGCGAGAGAATGAGACGAATGCAGTATCAGGAGTGAGATAATTATAGGGTTTATTTATTATAATATTGGTACCAAGTTTAAAAATTATTTTATATTTTATTATTCAAATTCCATGTTTTTAATTTCAACAAATGACATGAGTGGCTTATGGTAACTTAAGTATGAAATAAATGTTTCCTTAATAAGTTCTTAAAAGTCTAAAAAAATTCACAATGCCAAACTTTTCGAAGGGAGAGGAGGAGGCGATGGAATTTTTCATGATTATCTTTTTTGTGTCGCAAGACTAGAGAAGAAGCATTATCGACAACTTTTTTTCTCTTCACTTTCAGTTACAAGAAGTCCTTATGTTAGTAATTCAAAGATGACTAAATATGTATATATATATATATATATATATATATATATATATATATATATATATATAGATAAGGCAATAGTGTCGCTTTTTCGTTTCATCGAGTTTCAAATCACAACGGTGCTAAAGAAGTTTTCACTTCAATAAATTGTATTTTAACTTAAATGAACATATAACTTATTGCTCCCAGTAAATAATAATCATATGTATAAAGCTGAAAATGTCTGTGCGTTGTACCGCTATAACTCACGAACGGCTTGATGGATTTGATTAATTTTTTTTTTAATTTGTTCGTCATCGTCTGCGGAAGGTTATAGGCGTATTAGTACCTCAATATGTGGTCCATCCCAGCATCCACCCACGCAATCTTTGTAACTCAAAAACCACTGCAATGATTAATGAGGAATCTTTTTGAATAGATAAGTTTTATCTACCGGAAGGTTAAGGTCTATTTTTTAATCAACCCCTGGTCCATCCCAGCATCCACTCACGCAATCTTTGTAATTCGAAAACCATTGCAACGATTAATGAGAAATCTTTTTGAATAAATTAGTTTTAGCTCCAAAGCTAGCGTTACTACAGTTGAAGGTCTATAAGCCTTATTCCGTATGAATAATTGAAAATTATAACATCATGAATGTACTGTCGAGGAACTGAATAGTCTTATAGGAGATATTGGGAGAAAAGTCAAAGTTCCCCGGGCAACGCCGGGTATTACTGCTAGTGTAATAATAATAATGATTGATACCCTGGTGGTTTGGTTTGAGCCTCCTCCTATCTGTCCTGCCCAAGCCTCCGAACGTTCCTGTCTGCCCCCACCAGATCTCACCGCCCATACCCTCTCCCTGTCCTCTCAAGTGAGAGGGGGGACAGGGGGTGTTCACGGAAGCCCTAGGGTCCGTGACACCATCCCCCTATCGAAAGGACTGACCAATGCTGAAAGTGGGATGTCTCATGGACAGACAGTTGATCGTTCCTGGGCAATGAGGGCCAGCCAGAACCCAGGGGCGACCCCAAGGCTTTGCCCACACCTCGTCTGAAATATATATTTCAATAAGCTGGCGTGATATCCCAGGCTGTGAGGCTTCATGATTTTCTTCGCACACTAGGTTGTGCTGGAGGAGACTTATACCAATTTTCTTGTAAATCAAAATTTCTAGAAGAAAATATAAAAAAAAAATTATATTCCTCCATAACAATCCTGAATAATGGGAGTCTTAATGTTCACAATTGTTTACCTAGGTTTACAAATATATATACAACATTGCTAAAAGAAAAATGTCAATGTTAATAAGATGCTAAAAGTCTTTAATATCCTCACAGAAGATAAAATCGGATGCTAAATTGATTTGAACATATCGCACCCTCTGCGTCAAAATTCATTTTTGAGTTATATACATGTTAAGATTCTTCATTGTAAACTCTATACGGTGCTATAGTATTGCAACTCAAAATGTAATATTTCACTATTATTATTTACAAAAAATAGTATTACATTAATAAATTTCTCTTAAATTGTTTTGTGCAATAGTATCGGATTTTGAATTACGCTAGTCTTGAATTTATGTATCACATGAATGAAGAGCAAGACTATCCGAGAAGGTGATGTCACGTGAAGAGAAAAAGAGAGATATAGAAAAAGGTAGAAGAAATAAAAATCTTAAATCTTGTTTTCCCACAAACTAGCTTTTTTGAGTTACGATAGTCTTGAACTGGGGGTGAGATATAACCAAGAACTTTTTATAATGGTACAATAATAGATACAACCAGTCATATTAAATATTTACTAGGAAAATAAATAGGTATATCAAAATGTACATAGATGACAATAATAAAGAGAGCTATATTTCAACTATAAATGGTAATAATAACACAAAAAGTTAACAACAATTAGGGGCTTCGGTCAATAAATAAACAATACAATAATTGTATTGTTTATTGTATATTGTAATATGATTTCATTTTTCAGACACCATTTGAATTATTCAAATGGTGTCTGAAAAATGAAATCATATTTATAGCTATTTATAAAAAAAGATGTCGCTGAACCGCAGGCAATCTACTTTCCCAACACGAATTAATCAACTAAGAGTTCGCTCTCCCTCCAGAACCAAGATCATTTGGGCCAATCAACATCGGCAGTTATTAGAGTTGTTGAGTCGAGCCCTCCTTCCATTGACCACCCCTTCACTTCGGCCGATTCGGCAGAAAATTGATAGATGCCCACCTCGAGGGATTCTGGATGAACATATAAAATTTCATGTCGATACATTCATTCTATCGAGAATTATAGCGTTCACAGGCACAAAGAATTTTTTTTTTTTTTCATTTTTGGATTCAGGAGGTTGGTAAACATGAAATTCCTGTGAAAACTGAACATCAAATTTCTGACCGATTACATAACTTCCCCTATACTTCGTATTTCGGGAGAAGTTGAAAATGTTAACCCTAATCAATGTTGGGTCGTCAAAGGAACACTACTCACTTCACCAACATAAAGATTTTAACCTATTATCTAGTAGGCGGTGAACTAAAAAAACATATTTTAGAATGTCTTGCCTTTAGTTAAAAATTAAACATTACTTTGAACTATTTACAGAAATGTATTGTACGTTCGGAGCGCTATAACTTTGTACAAGTCATTTCTCAAATCTGAGGAAATTTTTAAAGAAATTTAATAAGGCTATATTTTTATAAGCATACATTTTTCGATTGGTCAAACTGTTTTCGCATCAATCAAGTAAGCGTATAAAAAAAAAGGTTTCAAGTTGTCAAGAAGATGATGAAAGGTCAAATCGTATTCAGAGGACCTTAAAATGAGAAAATTTTGTTGAAAAATCGATCTCAAATTTTTGCACGATTACAATCCTCTTGTTATTTTAGGTTATGGTAAAAAAAAAAAATGAAATATTCTTTGAGAGGTAATAAAGTACGATTATCAAATAGTTTCATGCAAGTTACCCCAGCGAGTGCATCTCGATGCAGTGAGGATATGCATCCGAGGTTCTTGAGGAAGAGCAGTCTGTTGTAAGGTAGGAGAGCTCGTTCACAGTGCAGCTCGGTGCAGTAGACCACTGTCGAGTCACCCTTCCGATCCCTGCAACAAAAATTATTATTATTATAATTATTCCCATTAAACCAAAACAAGGTAATTGGATACGTCATACAACTGTATACATCAAAATAGCATATAGATTATAAACATGAGCCGATAATAAATTTTAAAATACGAAAACACTTCAAATAAACAATTATTGTTTAAAATTAATAATAGTAAATAATAGAAGATAAATTAATATGTATGTAAAATTCCTAATATTAATAAATACAATTATTTTTTTAATTATAAATATTTTGAATTTATATTTTTTAAGATGTCTTCTTTCAGGAGGATATTCCGGGGCGATTATGTGCCCCTATTTCAGGTCTTGTAGAGAGAAATATAGAAAGGAAGAAAAAATATAGAGAGAGAGGACTGAAGAAGGATGGCCCAACTTGTATGCCACGTCCATTTCCAGACGGTTGCAGTTACGAACATGAAACAAACAGAACTTTTCAATATGTTTTGTTCTGACTTTAAATCCATCACCTCCTCCCCTTGGGGAGCAACGCCCCCGACCCAAACCTTAAATCCATCATTGAACCTCCTTGGGGAGCTATAGCGAAAATAGATTTTTGAAAAACGGAAATAACACAAAAATTATATTTATATTATAAGTATTCCTGGAGATATTCAGAATAGGCTACAAATTCCATATTTCTCCCAGATCTTACTTCTACAGATAAGAAATAGATACTATTTTCATCATTTGTTGTCCTAATTTAAATCGGCCATTTCCTTCGTGAGTCAAAACTGTCTGTGTGAAAATAGGATACCTACATGTATTATTTTTATTTTTTTAATGTTATTTCTATTATTTAAAATATTATTTTTATGTCATTTTTCTTTACAAAAATCTAATTTCAGAGTCAGTGGAGGATCAGAGGATGGGGAAAAAACAAATGTATCAATACGAAACTTAGTATGATGACTCACGAGTCCATGAGTAAGACACCTATAATTGTTAAACTGAATTTAGAGGGAGAGCAAAAAAAGTTAATTAATTGGCGCAAGTAAAGTTCAAATGGTGACACATAGCAACGAATTTTAAAATAGGGTTTATTATTGCTATTTTTTATACTTTTGTTCATGATTAATTAATACTTTTTTCAATGATAGCCGGTTTATCCGTGATTTTCGAATAACCGAGCTAATCTACAAACACAGGCTGGATGTCTACAAACTTCAATGTTTCAAATTTCCTGATTTTTCCCAATCTAAAACAAACTTAAATTTAATGACATAATGAATAACCAGTAGTGGAAAGAATAATCATATCAAGTGGACTTGGGTTCCGCATTTGCACTCTCCACAACGACCTGATCTCCTCCAAAGTTGTGAACAAAAGTCAGCCAGATGTACGTACATTTCTCTCCAGAGCAGCTGTCGTGCCTCGTCCAGGCAATCTGTGTAGGAGACACAGAGGACGGAGTGCCATACGCTGGTAACATGCTCCGTCAGCTTGTGAAGTTTGGATCCTCTCGACTGGACATCTTCCAGCAGTGAGCAGGCGATCTGACTGTCCTTACACACTAAAACACAAAACAAACATCTTAGTATACATCCCATATCTCAGAACAACATAACTTTCCTACATTTGCTCCCAAACAAATGTACACAAAGATAACAAGGGACTATGATCAGGTCACATGTTCGTGATAACGACCCTTTGATTAATAATGCATTATTCATCTATAGAACCATATTCATAAAAAAAGGAAACTACCAACCGTCGTTGTTTTAACTGCTGGTACACATTAGCGCTAAGACTAAAGCTGGTGAAACAGTCGGTTATATATTTAAGTGTACAAGAATGTAATAAAATGTATTTATTATACATTTTGTACTGGAAGATTATCCTTCATCAGATCCCATTGACGACAACCTCGAGTCCTGCCTCTACCTGCATATAGTCTGTCTTCTGGAAGATATCTTTATGACCTTTCTCCTCTTTGACACTCCGACTCTGCTCCAACAGATCAATTTAAATGTTCCATCCCGCAAGTTCAGGCAGCCCGTTCTCTTCACCACAAACTGACATACAACTAACTAGGTGTTCCTTCTAAGCTCCTGTCCATGGAATGCGGTTTCCAACACCTGACAACGCACATCTTTTCCATATTAATTAACATTCCCATTTTGAAACGAGAATTTTACTTGAACTTCGTTTAATGTTTCATTTTATATATATATATTTTTTTTTTAAAGATTATCTATATCTAGTATTAATGTGTCGTCCTTACTGGATCGTCGATCCACAAACAAATACGCGTCAGAACATCATTACCTAAGCAGTTATCAGACTTTAACCCCTCTATTCATATTGTACTTTGTTTTGATACATTCGTTACATCGACAGGTATGATGGTTTTTGAGTTAAGCCTCCCCCCCTCTCTTTTTGGCTGCAAATCAAAGGATATCCTTATGATTTCTGGATACATGTAAAATTTCATGTCGATAAAGTCACCGGGATTTATGTTTCCAAGCAGACCAAGATTTCATTTTTAGAAACAAAGGTCAGGTCTAACATGAAATTCTTTAACACTTCTTTGGGATAGTTGATTCGTTTTTTAATCGACATAGAATACTTGTAATTTTAATTTGAAATCTGGGAAAAAAACATTTTTCACAATTTTAACTGCATTTAAAGTACACCCAAAGAGAACTTAGAATATGAATAGCTTCGTGAGAAAAATTACATTTTCACTGAAAGCAGTGTCAAATCCAATTTCAAATTAAATCAGCCCGTTGCAGAATTATATGTATAAGAAAGCATGTTAATGTTCTTACCTTACAAGAACGAATTTGGCCGAAACAGGTCCTAATCCAATATCTAATTTACGAAAGAATATGCCATTGCAAAGATGTTTAAAATCTGTCTGAAAGCAAGGTCACATGGATTCATTATTTGGTCTCAAAGTTCTTATGTGATCAAAATTTGATGTTTCCTTCAGAACAAAGCACGTTTTCTCAGATAAGCAACAGGCAATCACACATGAAATTTCCAAAAATATGTATTTATTTTCAGTGGATTTACTCAGTAAAAACATAGTAGGATAAATAAGTGAAAAATATCAATCAATAATCAATGGGGGCAACTATTATACATATAAAAAATGGATGACAGCAGCTTATCTAGTAAGGATGATCGATTACAGATACTTGTTAAAATCGATTAAAACTGGATGAGTTTACAAATGTTTGTGACAGAGAAGTTTCTTGAAAACTATGTAACTCAATAAAACTACTATTATTATAAACAATTCATATCTATTTTATAACTTTTTCTTCTCGGACTTCGTATCAATATTTCGAAGCATATGGCCTTGATATTAATTAAATTTTTCATAATTACTATCTTTATTTTTATTTTTTATTAAATTATTATTATTACGTGAGGCTGTAAATAAATTAGGTAGGCGATATTCATAAATTGTTTTTCAACCATACAACTGAAACATTTTAAATTCGAATTAAAATAAATATTTATTTTTCATAGCAACCATGATTTCTCAATGTGACAAATCCTGACAATATCTTCTTCCAACTAAAAAATTGATGATGTCATGAAATTACATTTAGAATTCAAAGAATGTTATGTTACGTAGGACGAAGGGAATAGAAGAGGGGGTGCATCAAGAGCCACCTAAACTGTCTGTACATTTCTTCTTCGAATATTTTAGTTGGGACTAACTAGAATAGATGTTTGCTAGCGACTGTAGAATTCAAAATTCTGGGGGTATTGAGGGTCAGTCAATGATGAAAACACTATTCAAATGCCAACGTTTCGATATATTTCATATCATCATCAGGGCCTAACAAAAACAAATTATATGTGTATGTTGTTAGTGTATATTTATGTACCTATATATAATTTTAATCGATCACTCATTATATTTTTCCAATCTTGATTCCCCCATGTTTGTCTTGTTTTTGTTAGGCCCTGATGATGATATGAAATATATCGAAACGTTGGCTCTTGAATAGTGTTTTCATAATTGACTGACTAACTAGAATATTTTTTTTATCTACATTGATATCATAATACCTGGATGGAGCCAATATTCGGGTTCGAATCCCAATCAGTCATATCAACCTACTTTACAAATAATTCACGGTATCAACCCAGGGGTCCTGCGTTCTAAATCCAATCAGTATTTTTTATGTTAACTTATGTTTGACTAACATCATATCCTGGTTCGTCTACTGACATTGTTGCTTTAATGACTTTTTCCAAAAAATGTTGGTGTTAATCGAATGAGCTGCTTTGGCAAATTCCACTGACATAGGTTAACAATTATATTGTATAGAATATACCTTGTGATAATATGAAGAGAGGGTTTAAGTGTTAATCTTAAATAAATGATAAATAAATAATAATTGAAATAATGATAATTAAATAAACAATAAAAAGAATAAAGAATAAATTACCATATTTCCTGTAGAAATTTTATTTTTTTTCTTTTACTAAATTTTGATTTCTACAGTAGTTTTTCGAAAAAGGGTCATAGAATAGAATTTTCGAGAACAAATATTGGGTTTATTTTCTTAAATCTACATTACTAAATAAAAAAAACTGAACATTGAAACAAACAAAAATAAAAAGAAAAATCTTAAAAACTAAGTCCTTAAAACTAATTCCATCTCTTTTGTTTTATATTTTGGCCATTTTTAAAATTTAAGTTATATTTTTCTGGGCATATATTCTGTACATATAAACAAACAACTGTACCTTGTTTGAGGATCAATTTCATCGTCAATTCACTCCTATTTAGTTCAATACATTTTAAGCCTAAACACCACTGTCCATCTTCACTCAGATCGTCGCCATTCAACACAGGCCTCGACACTACACTACACTAATTAAAACAGCTGATGGCCGTTTTTTTTTTCATTTGTTTTAAAAGAAATTTGCTTTTTATAAAAAAATAAATATAATTAATTTTTTTTTATATTAATACTTAATTTGTGTATCCTTTTTATACATCACAACCTATTCCGGAAACACATTGACGACGTGAAATATCACAGAACCAGTACCTATGAAAGATATTTTATTGATTTTTCGTTCCACACATTTTTTTCGCTAAAGTTAGAAATAACTAAAATCAATAAAATTTTTCGAGTATCGAAAGAGGTGGAGAGATAGCGAGAATAAGATCTTTATTCTCTGGCAACGCTGGCTAACCTGCTAGTTAAAAAAAAATTATAGAAATCCACTAAAATTTATTCATGGATTGCTTAAGAAACAACTATATATACGAATAATACTAATATTCCCATTTTTAATTTATAAAATACTTGAGAAAGTTAATGCCAAATTACAAATTAATTGTTTCACTCCAGTGTTGCCAATGTTTTTGACATTAACCCGAACCTAGATAGTTTTAGTTGCTACTTGAAAAATATTTCATTATATAATTATATAATAGTAATAAAATAGTATAAAAATGCTTTATTTTCTCTCAGAATCTACGTGAAATGTTAGAGGAAGCTATAAAAATCAGTTTAATAAATGTTTTTCTTACGTTGCTACTTAGGTTAATGCACTAACAATTATTGTTGTCCGCTACAGTTTAACATGTATTCATTTGTTAAAATTATTTTTACTTGCATGACCTTAATGAATTTTCAAATATTTTTTTAAAAAAGATTGTTATCTTAATAACAGTGATTTTTTTTTTAAATTGGCCTTGTGCAAAGCACATTAGCCAGGTCCCTTTTGTATCTGGGGACGAGATGCGGGGAAGGGCCGCCGGGACCCCCGACCCCCTGGGGGAGACCGAACCGCAACCCCCAGCAGGCGAAACCCCCAGGCGCACCTATTAACATCTTACACTTACGGAGGTCGCAACGGGGGATGTGGATAGAAACCATTTGACATCGAGATCCTACGTGGAAGAGTCCACATCCCCGCGAGCTACGGGGCTAACGCGCCCAGGGAGCCAGGCGTGTTTCACCCGCAAGGGGCACCAATCCGGCCCACCCCGGACCATCAAAAGTCCTACCCGCCCCACACCCGCACCCCTATCCCTCTATGTAATCATAGATGATGCAAAAAGACTCTAAATGAGGATTTCGTGCTCAGAGATATATTTATACAGAGTGTCCAGGACGTTTATTGTATCAATATGCGATACTATTTGTTGAATGTTGGTTGGGAGAGGTATACCTAGACTAACTAACTCAGTGAGTAGGAGGTTGCGTCCATCGGATGTGAATGGACAGGAGAGGATGAGATGGTTGGAGTCTGCGATGGGACTGTCGGGACAGGAACAGTAAGGAGAGGGAAGAATGTTTATCTTGTGGAGATGAGCCGAGGTTTGGGCATGGTTGAAGCGGAGGCGGATGATGGTAGAGAAGAACTTTCTGGGTCTGTCAACACTCGAAAACCAAGGTTTGATTGGGATGGTCTGCTGGATAGCGGTGTAGTGGCGTCCCTTGACCTGCCCCGCTGCTTGGTATGCATTCTTCCAAATTCTGTGAGTCACCAACTTGAAGTGCGCCTTAATGTCGTCTGTCGTTACCACATTGTAAGTTACTCCGGAGGTCACCGCCTTCTTGGCTAGCTCGTCCACTTTATTATTGTATATGTTAGTTTGGTGACTTTTTACCCAAATGAGGTATACAGATTCTTTAAGATGTCGGAGCTCTGTTAAGCGGATTACGATTTCCTGTATGATTGAATTGCGACACTCCCTGGAGTTTTTGAATGCAAGCAGGACGCTTTTACTGTCGGAAAATAAAACTATTTTTGGATGAGGTTGTAGTGATGAATATTTTAAAGCTTCAGAGATGGCTACACCTTCCGCTGTGTAAATGGAGCATACATGAGGGAGCTTGATTTGCTCAAAGTAATCTAAACTTGGCACGTAGAATGCTGCTCCGACTCCGTTCACAGTTTTTGACCCGTCCGTATAGATAGTGAACGCTTCGTTGCTCATCCCCCGGATGCAACTCTGTCGCAGAAACTCTGGTGCTTCTGAGAGCCGCTCAAGGTCTTCTATGGAGGTGATTATGTTGTGCGAGTTTAATGGAGGATGTCCGGTCATATCGTTCACAGACTGTTCTTTGACTCCCAGGGTGATGTAGGCTTGAGTATCAAATGTCTTTACCATGAGCAGGACGGTTTTATTATTCCAATATCGTTGTGTATGGAAACATGTACTTAACTCCTTGAGGGTTTGTCTTACAGGATGCTCATTTTTAAGGATCCTGCTGGCCACGTATCTTCCTGCTAATAGTTTTCGACGGATGTGGAGTGGCATTTGTTTAGCTTCCGCTTGCAGAGCGTTGATTGGTGTAGACTGCATAGCTCCAAGACATATCCTCAAGGCTTTATATTGGATGCTATCCAATTTTTTTAGGTGTGTTTTAGCAGCATCCGCGAAAAGCATACAACCATAGTCCATTCTTGACAAAATTAGAGCCTTGTATAAGTTCAGAGTTATAGCAGGATGGGAACCGTAACTAACTCGAGTCACACAGCGCATTATATTCAGGCCTTGCTCACACGTGTTAACCACAGAACTAATGTGACTTCTCCAAAGGAGTTTATGGTCAATGTGCAAGCCTAGAAGTTTCTGTTCAAGAACGTACTTAATTTTGTAAGGACCCAGGTTAATTGATTCGTTAATAGGAATTCTCCTTTTTTTTACTAAAAATCATCGCAGAACTTTTACATTCCAAAACGGCGAACCCAAGGTTAGTATTCCAGATGTGCAGGTTGTTCATGGCCACTGCCATGGATCTCTTTGCTTCATCAAGAGTTTTCCGGCTGGTGTAAATTGTTACGTCGTCAGCAAACTGGACTAAAGAAATCTTATCAGTTAACAACCTCTTGAGTGACGTAGTGTAGATGTTAAAGAGGACTGGACTTAAAACCGCTCCTTGAGGCAGGCCAGTCTGTGCTAATCTTGGTCCATGGAGTGCATTTTGTACTCGGAGGTATATCCTTCTGTGAGAAAGTAGGCGTATGCAGCTGCTGATTATTCTTGTTGGGAGACCATAGTCTATCATAACTTGCATGAGTATCTTAATGTTTACGCAATTAAAAGCATTCTCCAGGTCAAGAAAAACTGCAAGTAAATAGTTGCCTGAAGAGATGCTCTGCTTGATGTCAGCGATCAGGGTTGTGAGGCAGTCCATGGTGCTGTGTCCTTTCTGAAAGCCATGTTGATATTCGGGGATAACTCTATTGATATACAACCATCTTTCGAGTCTTCCTTTGACGATCCTTTCGTAAGTCTTAGCGATGCAGGATGAAAGCGCTATGGGCCTGTAGGAAGACGCCTCTGATGGGTTTTTGTTGGGTTTGCACACGGGGTTTATAATCTGTGTCTGCCAGTCTTTGGGGATGTTAGCAATCCTAACCCAGATGTCATTGAATAATTTAAGCATCGTCGTTTGGGCGTTGATTGGGAGGTGTTTTAACATAGCGTAGTGAATATTATCAATGCCTGGCGAGGTATTGCTGTTAGACTTCATGGCTTGCTGGAGTTCTGAGAATGTAAACAAGGAATCAAATTCTGCACTCGTTCCATCCCTATTAGGAATATCCAAATATTCAGAAGCGGTTTGTGGTGTTATTGAATGCAAGAACTCTTCAGCCAAACTCGAACCAGTAGTATTCTGTAGAATCCTAGCTTCACCTGATTTCAGCCTTTTGACTTTTTCCCAGACGGTTTTTATTGGAACAGTGTTATTAAGAGACTCGCAGAATGAGATCCAGCTCTGTCGTTTGTGTTTCTTAAATAAACGTCGACAGGTTGCTTCCGCCTTATTCAATGCAATTAAATTTACGTAAGTGGAATGCTGTTTATAAAGGTGATACGTGCGCTGCTTCATGACCCAGGCTTCCCTGCAAGAGTCGTCCCACCACATCTTGCACTTGCGCCTTCTGGAAGGATGATTGGAATAGGCTGGAATGGCTCGACCTGCTGCGTAATTAATAACTGACAAAAACTCCTCATAACTCTGAGGTTTATTGAAGTCAATAATGTTGCTAATAATAGTTCCATAGAGGGGCCAGTCAGCCTTATCAATTTTCCATCTTAGAGGGGAGGTTCTGGGAGAGTCCACTAGGGTACAATTTCTAAAACAGTATTCAAATAGTATACTAAGGTGGTCCGAGCCTAGATATTTGTCTAAGACCATCCAAGAACAGTCTGCGGCTAATTCCGGGGATGTCAGCGTGACGTCTGGTGCTGAAGGTCGTAATCCTGGTCTTTGGACTTTGGTAGGGCTGCCGTCGTTGAGAAAGCATAAATTGCATTGCTCTATACAGTCTTGAAAGGCTCGACTCGCAGCGTCCTCATAGGAACTCCCCAGGAAAGTTAAATGGATGTTCAAGTCTCCCCCTAAAATAAAAGGAGGGGCGAATTGCCTGAGAACATTGATCCATTGGGCTGAACTGATTTTACTATTAGGTTGTAAGTAGGCCGATATAACTGGAACCACTTTGTCCATGATTTTGAGAGAGACAGCACAGATTTGGAGATTGTTGTGGGGGTTATGAGTCATCTGTACAGGTGAATAGGACAGACCATGCCGAACCAGGATGCAGCTACCTCCATAGCCGTCCGGCCTGTCATCACGAATCATGATATATCCACGAATACTGTAGTTACGGTCAGGTAGCATCCACGTCTCGGAAAGTAAAGCAATATGAATATTGTGACTAGCTAATGCTACTTCTAAGTTAGGTTAGGTTAGGTTTTATGACTCATGCCCGGGCTTTAACTACGAGGTTATATCGCCTACTACCAGAGCGCTCTTTCGTCACTCTGGTGGACATGAGCCCGACTCTACTGTGGGAGTCCTAAATTTTGCCTACCCTAAAGCTACTTCTAAGTTATTTTTGTTTGCATTAAATGATCTCATGTTCCACTGAATGAAGCGTAACTTATGTAAAGGTTGAGCAGTTCTGTTATTGTGACCTGGTCCTGTCCAGTTCATGGGTATCATATGTATTAGTTGTGTATTTATTTTTTCTACTATAGGTTCGTTTTTGCTTAAAATATTGTAAAATACATACCCTATATTATCAATGGCTTTTTCATGTGACATATTAGGCTCTGACTTTAGAGTTTCGAGCAGCTTAGACAAGGTCTGAACGTAATTCTCGGGGGTCGATGTCTTATGTGGGTTATGAGTTATCGGCGCCATTGGACCAGTGGGGGTTTGCGGAGAGGGTAGGTTAAAGGTTGGGCGTGAGAAAGGTTGAAATCGGTTGGATCTATTTTTTGTCCTAAAGGTGTTTTGGCTAGAAGTTGGCAAGGGTGGGAAGTTCTCCTTGGGGGTATCTTTACTAGCCCTTGATTCAGAGTCTAGGGGGGTGTCAGGGTTCAGTAAACTAAACTTATTGGAAGTTATGTCAGAATAAGTAACCTGGGTGAATTTTTTTTTATTTTCATCAACCTTGGCCAAGTATACGGGGCAGTTCCTATCATTAGATTTGTGTGCAGCTTTGCAATTAGCACAAACAGGATGGCCATCTATGGAAGGACAGTCTTTAATCAAGTGGTCCATACCACAGTGTAAACACTTCTGACGGCTTCTACATTGGGCGGAGGAGTGAGAAAAACGGAGGCAGTTGACACATTGTCTGACTGGCGGGACATAGGTATTGACAGCACAGCGAGCACCGTAAATAGAGACATAGTCTGGCAGTGCTTGGCAGTTGACACATTGTCTGACTGGCGGGACATAGGTATTGACAGCACAGCGAGCGCCGTAAATAGAGACATAGTCTGGCAGTGCTTGCCCAGCAAAGGTGACGAAACAAGTTTACAAAGGAAAAAATTTAATGAGGTCATCCTCCCTAATCTTACGAGTCAGTCTCCTGACCCTCAGCGGTGTGACAGGGGAACGAATGACAGAAAGAATTTCTTCTTCTGATAATGTTACATCAACGTTCCTAAGTACGCCTACCCTGGTTGTAAGGTGCTCCGGAATATAAGCAAAGTATTTGTTGTCCTCGAACTTTTTGGCTCCAGCTAGAGCGTTGGCAGTATGGTAGTCTTTTATTTCCAATTTTACACGGTTTTTACCCGCTATGAATATATTGATAATATCGTCTCGCTTGAGTTGAAATTCTTTAAATAGCCATTTACCAAAAGACATATCATGGTACTTACCTATGTTGTCCTCTATTCCTTCCACATAAACATGGTAGGGACCTTTAGTGTTAGGACATTCTATATTTCTTCTTCGACTATTTTAGCTGAAACCAACTAGAACATTTTGTGAATATAATGTGTTCCTTCTGATCACTCCTCTCTTCCATGTTCTTACGTCACTGTCACGGATCCATTCACTTTGTTTCTTTTTTTTTGTCATGCAGAAGTGAAAAAAAACATTCTGCTCTGCCAATATAAACAGACGACTGAAAGGAACACTAGCGCGGCATCTGGGTGACAGAGTGAAGGCTTGGATCTCCTGTTTGGTTTCTGGCCAAGATCCAAAACAAGATTTGTGAGGGGGGGGGGGGGGGGGGGGGGGTAACGAGAGCCCCATGTCAGGTCCAACAATGGACCCCCCCAGATGATGTTACGCTCGACTCCTTCTATTGTTTCCGCGGTGTGCTCTCCCTTCTTACCTCCCTTCGCCCTGAAGGTTGGCTTTCAGACCTTCATCTCCCTTCTGCCTCCCATTGCAAACAAAGAACAGTATTAACTAACAATCATTGACAATTGTTCTCAAATCCAAGCTCCTTGTCAACAACGCGCAACCTTCCTATCACAACGTTCCAACTCCCTTGAAATACGTCCAAAGACCATTTTACCAACTTAACTTATTACTTACCTACTTTTCATTATTTTTTTTTAACTTGAAGGCGATGGCTCCTTCCAAGAAATTTGGATTTGTAATTTTATTAAATATTTTTGTATTATATTGTATTTTTAAAGTTAGTTAATCTTTTTATTGTATTTTAAAAAATATATCCCTAAGCAATACATAAGGTTTGTTAAATACATATGTATGCACGAACTATAGTTCATTTAAAAGATAATTATTTTTTATAATGCTTAAACTGTAAGTTGCTTGTAAACTTATTATAAGCACATTGTAAAAAATAAAGAATTATTGATAACACACATCTATGGCAAATACAAAAAAACTCATATCAATTAATATATGTTTGCTGTGCGGATTTTCCAAACAATAATCTTATTGGTTCTATTTCATGAGGGCGCCACAAGCTCAGAGATAGGGTGCTGGTTTACTGAGCTCAACATCGCGGCACCGAGGCCCTCAAGCTTCTTATCTAGCAAGTGAAAAACTTTAAGCACGCCGTCCTTCGGATGGGACGTTATATGATTGACCCGAGCCTGTACGATGTCAAATACTCGTTAAAGACCCCTATCCTATGGTGAATAAACCTAGGTAGGCAACATTTAAGACTGCCACTGACGAAAGAGCGCTCCGGTAGTAGGCGATATGACCTCGTAGTTAAAGCCTGGACATGAGTCATGTTAGTTAATACTAACTTCTGTTTCACCAACCCAAAAAAAATAAAATTTTATTTTAAAGAACTGTATAATATACAGTTCTTTAAAATAAAATTTTAAAATTATATGCAGTGTATATAGGTATTCATAAATTCATACTACGCCTTTGTGACTACGCTAATATCTCCTCAAACACTTGGCAGAGTTGTAATTGAAACTTGCAAAGCCAGAATTTGTTTATTAGAAGGGGAAAAAATTATCCAGTTAATATACATTTTTAATGATTTATTTATAACGTAATTTATCATTTTTTTCCGCTGACAGTTTCTTAAATTTAATAAGTACCTAATCTTTTTTTTTTTAGTTGCCCCAAAACCAAGAAGAATGGTTTTTGTTCTTGTAATTATCACTTTTCACTTTCCAAAGCACTGGTAAACTTCTATATTTCTCAATCAAACTTCTCCACGATTCATTATTTATAATTGTGGTCATTTTATGAGGTTTGGACCATATGCAAAAAAAAAAAAAAATGATATCACCACACCAAAATAAACCTGCCTGTTATCTTCCATGTCAACAACTAATGTTGTGGAAGTAAAGTTGTACAAACTAGCCCGTACCCGTTGAAACATGCCTCTACAACAATACGCCACGCCCACAAAATATCTACGAGGTTTTGATTTTATCCAACTGTTTCTACAACCGGATGGGGCTCGTAACGCATGCGCTCTTGAGCCCACATGTTATCTTTTGGCGTGGTTTTGTTTTAATATATGACGGGGTTAGAAACAAAATGATCCAAGTGACATTTTTGAAAATGTTTCGTTACGTGTATAATCGGGTACCAAAATGATAGTTCTGTTCAGGAAAAAAGTAGTTCAAGTGAAATCCTAGCCAGTGCTGAGATCTAGTGGCAAATCGCTTATACCATTTTGGTGACATGAACAAGTAACTTAAACATATCAATAGTGAACTTGAAATTAAGATTTTTATTCAATTTTATGGTTCGCTAACAGCAACTTTCACCATAAAAGCAGAAGACAAAATATTTCCGGTTTCGATAAATTATAGACTTTTTAAATCCAAATTATAGAATTTTTGAATCCACTTTGATTCTAACCCCGTCATATGTTTTGTTTGTTCTAGCAAGTTACTATTTAGAATTAGTAATAATCCAATAACAATATGAAATGAGACTCTCCGTCATTCTACTAGAGAGCAGCACTAGTTCTCGCTAGATAATGTTACTAACTGACAATAGTCGTCAGATAACATTATTTCGTAGATAGAACTCCCTCCCGGGGCCATGGATGTCGTAAATAACTATATATAAACACATTGACATGGCTAATATGCACCGATCATAAGGGCAAAAAAAAAAAAAAAGATAACATCTTATTCTAAAATTTTATTTACCCGTTTCAGGTCAAACAAAGACCATACAAGTGCTTTTTAGCTTTCGTGTCTGTTTGTTTTACCATCGCAGGAAAACAGACAAACATATTTTAACCAAAATTAATATATTTAATCTGCCTGTACAGAACTAATATTTGATATTCTTATGATTTCAGAATCAGTGAATAGCGCGGTTGTTATTGAAGACAGAGGAGGTTATTTAAGTCTCAGCTATTATATTTTCCATGGGAGAAAGTTATTTAAGCCTCCTCAGCTACTGTATGTTCCACGTGAGAAAGTTACAGAATCAGTAAGTATAATAAGTTACTAATTTCAATAGAATAGAGATGACATCTTGTTCTAAAATGAGATTTTAATGAACGTTTCTAAATTAGATCATTTTGATTACTATTTGCTTAGGTTAAAAGTTCAGAAATAATAATAATAATAATGTAACAACTATTTGCCTACAACATATGTACATACATTTTTTGGAAAAGTTAACTAGTGTAGATATAATTGATTTATTTATGTAACATTACAGGAAACAGGCAGTCCGAGTGAAAACCGAGATTTTGATCGTTATAATACCCTTTAGAAACATGACAAGCACTACACTTAAAATGAGTTTTGTCTATTCCTGAAGTCTGTCAGCTGCAACCCGATAATTTAAAGGTAAGAACGTGGCACTTACAATTTGAATATACATATATTTTTACCCCTGAAGTTGGAGTTGAGATAACCAGGATTACATCTGTGTGGTTTAAATGGAGGCTGGGAGAATGGGAAATAATATATAAACAGGGATTAAAAAGAATTAGAAATTTTAGGAATTCAAAAATTAATTAAAAACTTGAAAAAATAAATATTTCTCATATCTTTTGACTTTTATATACATAAAGCGAGCAGATGTACCGTTCTCGGGGGCACTTTTAGTGTTAATGTATTGTAATCGTGCAAAAACATTTGCAGGTTGTTTTTCTACGAAATTTTACTTTTTAAGGTCCCATGAACACCCTTTGAACATTTTCGCAAT
Source organism: Aradus depressus (assembly GCA_963662175.1). Lineage (NCBI taxonomy): Eukaryota > Metazoa > Arthropoda > Insecta > Hemiptera > Aradidae > Aradus > Aradus depressus. The sequence continues at coordinate 40,446,114 of OY759222.1, forward strand.
GATGTCTGTCTGTGTGTGATTGGAATTTTGTGAGCGGTCCAACTCATTTCGAAAATGAAATGAGAATTTTACTTATATTTTCAACTAGCAGTAATACCCGGCGCTGCCGCGGGAACATTGACTTTTCTCCTAATATCTCTCGTTCGAATTCTATTCAATTCTTATACACATTCTTATGTACATTCACGATGTTATAATTTTCAATTATTCATATGGAATAAGGCTTATAGTCCTTCAACGGCGGACTGCTTTGCAATGGCGGACTCCACAGCTAGTACTTAGTTACTACTACATGTGAAATTCCATGACCACTCGACCATTCGTTAATGAGCCAACACTATCTATGCATATGCTAAGGCCTACCCCCACAACCCTCCCTCTCGTTCGGAATATTGATCACAATCTTTTTTTCTTTTTGGCCTTTAAGAATTCTACATGTTAAATTTGATGATAATCCAACCATTAGTTAATGAGCTTCCGGTATCTTTGTATTTAGGCCTACCCCAACAACCCTCCCTCCCGTTCAAAATTTTGAGACGTCACACCCCCTATTTTTCTTTTTGGCCTTTAAGAATTCTACATGTTAAATTTGATGATAATCCAACCATTAGTTAATGAGCTTCCGGTATCTTTGTATTTAGGCCTACCCCAACAACCCTCCCTCCCGTTCAAAATTTTGAGACGTCACACCCCCTATTTTTCTATTTGGCCTTTAAGAATACTACATGTTAAATTTCGTGACAATCCGACAATTAGTTAATGAGCTAGCATCATATTTATTCTTATAACGTCATAACGGCCGATGTAATGAATGTATCAACATCAAATTTCATATTTGAAATTAACATCTACTGCGGACATGACCAGTCAAATTTCAGCGATATCGGTTGAGGGAAGGAGGGAGTTCCGAGGTGGGGGCCCTTTGCAAAAATCCCAATAACTGCCGATGTAATGAATGTATCAACATCAAATTTTGTATTTGAAATTAACATCTACTGCGGACATGACCAGTCAAATTTCAGCGATATCGGTTGTGGGGAAGGGGGAGTTCTGGGGTGGGGGGCCCTTTTCAAAAATCCCAATAACTGCCGATGTAATGAATGTATCAACATCAAATTTCGTATTTAAATTTAACATGTACTGTGGACATGACCAGTCAAATTTCAGCGATATCGGTTGTGGGGAAGGGGGAGTTCTGTGGTGGGGGGCCCTTTTCAAAAATCCCAATAACTGCCGATGTAATGAATGTATCAACATCAAATTTCGTATTTGAAATTAACATCTACTGCGGACATGACCAGTCAAATTTCAGCGATATCGGTTGAGGGGAGGGGGGAGTTCCGGGGTGGGGGCCCTTTGCAAAAATCCCAATAACTGCCGATGTAATGAATGTATCAACATCAAATTTCGTATTTAAATTTAACATGTACTGTGGACATGACCAGTCAAATTTCAGCGATATCGGTTGTGGGGAAGGGGGAGTTCTGGGGTGGGGGGCCCTTTTCAAAAATCCCAATAACTGCCGATGTAATGAATGTATCAACATCAAATTTCGTATTTGAAATTAACATCTACTGCGGACATGACCAGTCAAATTTCAGCGATATCGGTTGAGGGGAGGGGGGAGTTCCGGGGTGGGGGCCCTTTTCAAAAATCCCAATAACTGCCGATGTAATGAATGTATCAACATCAAATTTCGTATTTAAATTTAACATCTACTGCGTACATGACCAGTCAAATTTCAGCGATATCGGTTGAGGGGAAGGGGGAGTTCCGAGGTGGGGGCCCTTTTCAAAAATCCCAATAACTGCCGATGTAATGAATGTATAAACACCAATTTCGTATTTAAAATTAACATCCACTGCGGACATGGCCAGTCAAATTTCAGCGATATCGGTTGAGGGGAGGGGGGAGTTCCGGGGTGGGGGCGTGAAAGGTTTTTTATTAAATATATTTACTTGTTGCCTTTCACAATAAATTAAAAAATGAATAAAATTTTGAATAATAAAAAAAAATTTAAGTTAATTAACTCTATAATTTTAAAAATAAAATAATCTACCATATGGTTGAGTGAAGCTCTTAAAAAAATGAAAAACATATGTTATAAATAACTCTGTAAAATTTTCAAACTACGTTACTTGCACCAATCCAAAAATCCAAAAGTCTCCCGGTGTGATTCTGAAAATTAAGATTATTAAATATTGTGTCCCGATAACGATTGGCGCTTATCTCAAAGGTGTTGATTCGCAAGGCCTATGAGTTTTGAAATGTGAATTTCATTGAGAGAGATTTTGGGGAATTAAAAAGAGATTAAAACATGGTTATGAATTTACAAATATTGGAAAAATTTATTTATAATTTGCTGATCAGCCATTTAAAAAAAAAATATAAAGGTTACTCACGTTCATGACGCCATTGAACTAAATTAAAAATTAACATTATTTACATACAAATATTAAACAAAAAAATTTACATCCTCCATCAGTTCGCCTCTTTTCAATGTTACTTTACATTCTATTCCACTTTCCACCACTTTTTCAAGAGTTATAACTTTTAAATTAGACACCTCGGAACACAGGTTTGTCCTATACAAAGACTGGAGGACAACTGCCTTACACCTTCGAAATGGTAGCTTGATATTGTCTTTCCGTCGCTGTTTTGTTTTCTTGAACTTGATAATTTTCAACTTTACAAAGTTTTTTTGCGTCTTCTTCCTTCGTTTCTTTTTCTTCTTTCTTATTAAATATTCTTTTAATTTTCTGCGGTTTTGATTTTCAATTGGACTCCTACTTTTTTCAAAAACAGTATTCAAACTTCGGTGAAATACACTTTCGGATCATTCTACAGCCTTGGATTGGATCCGTCCTCTATGATTGGATCATTTTTGGAACAGGCTTCCTTTTCAAAATTTTGAGCTGGCTTTTCTTTCTGATGTGGGCAGTTTTTCTCTTCTTTTTCTTCTTTAATCTTTTCTTAATAATTAACTGTCTTGTTCTAAAAATTTTCAAAGCCTTCTACCGACGAGTTTTTTAACTATTGATCTTTTTTTTAATTTTGCTCATAACTTCCTGAAATTTTCTTCATTCCTTCTTCTTTTAGCTGTTTCATTTTGTTTCTGGGTGCTAAATTAATCCCTTCTGAAAATTTAGTTTCCTTTTGAAGTCGGTGGTTCTTGTAATCATTATTTAAAATGTTTGTTGATGACTGTAAGGTTAGGCCTTCAGCCACCTTTTCTTCCTTTTAAAGTTATTCTTACTTTCTTCTTAAACTTGTTTTGTTCTTCAGATTTCCATTTTCTTTTCTTCTTTCTTAATTTTCTTTCTTCTTTTACTTTCTTTTCGTCTTCTAAATTCGGTTTAAAATAAATGTATAGTGGCTTCTAAATCCGTTGCCTTGGCAACGGGCTTGTTTATATTACATTGCCTTCTCCTATTTTTTCTGGAACGAAAATTGTGTTTCTAGAATCACAATTTTTGTTCCAAAGGTTCCCTCTTCATCTGTTTTATCCTGGTCCTTTTTTCGCCTTCATCCACTCCTGTCGTCCTCCAATTGGTCGTCGTGAACCGGCACTTTTGGGTGTCTCTACGCTCACAAACCACCTCAACAAAAATTCATCTCGCACCTGTCACTTCACTTCATTCCCCACTGTCATTCAAAAAAAAAAATTTTTTTTTTTTTTTTTTTACATCCACAAAAAAAATATCCTTACAACTAATTATACTGTGCTCAGTCCTTTACAATTCGGACGAGCGGAAGACAAATAAAATTGTCTTTTAAATTTCATATATAAAAAAAATATTGAACATATTATTACCTAACTGCAAATTTTACTGTAATTAATATCCTTTGGACATATGTCCCAAAACAAACCAAATTTATATTTAATTATAATATTGCCGCTTCACCACTTAATATCTTTTCTTACTTTCCATCTTTCTTTCTATCTTAATCTCAAAAAAAATTTATATTCTACTTCAAATCATAAATAAAAAAATAATAATTGGGTTGCTTTTCTAAATTCAGTTCCTCATTCCTCATCATCATTTTCTAAATATTTCTTCACATATCTTTGGTTCAAATAAAATTCAACTTCCTATGTCAACTTCTCAAGTTACAAAATTCCCCCTTACAAAGTATAAATATTCCTTATCCCATTATTTCGACGTTACCTAGGCCTTCGCCCATTCCCTAACTCCTCCTATAGCTCAAAAAAAAAAAAACTTCAACTTCCTAATCTCAAAAAAAATCCCTAATAACTTTTTATATCATCGTAGATTATTATTCTCCTATATCGTCGCCGAAAATGTGGATCCTCCCTTCCTTGGGTAGGCTATCTCACAAAAAATAAATATCTAGCTATCTATTCTCTAATAGCTCTAACTTCCTCAATAACTTCCTCAAAATCTAAGTTTTCAGTAACGTCTTGTAAGTCTCAAAGAAAAAATTATCCCCATGTATTCTTATTATTTTATTATTAATTATATTACATCCCCTTTTATCTCAAACAAACATATCTAGATGAAACTATTTATAAAATTCTTAATTATTCCCGCGAATAATCATCATCTTTTCATTCTCTACCCTTAAAAAAAAATCGTCGACTCCGTATATATTAACTTGCCATCATATCCACCTATCTTTCTTTTCCTACGGTCTTACATTTTTCATTAAATCCTAATTCAATTGTTACATATTTAGTTCGAAACACAAAAAAAATTTTATAATATAATTATTTTAAAGTAAACAAATTCCTACATACTATCGCGATCATCCACTCTTAATCCTTTTATACTAGCATACATTCCTCTAAACCTAAATTAACACATCTACACTATATACAAATAAAATCATAAAAAAATGCAAAATTATACAAAATCCCCTCCTGTGTATTGTGTAAGTTGAGTAATGTAAAGTGATTTCGTTTCTTAATGTTGTGTTGTCCGTACGGTGTAACATAAATGTATCAAATAAATCATAAATCCCCGTAATAATGTATGTTTTATGTGTATTAGCTTTGTCTAAATGTTCCTGAGATTGGCTGGGTTCGGCTCCCACAGGATCAGCTAAAAATCCTTCTCTGGCCCCCAGTTGGACCGTTCCTTCCAGATGCTGACCCCCAATGCCAAAGAGAGGAGGCAATCTGCACTCCCTCTCTCCGACACCAAGCGACAGCTCTGTCGGGAACCAGTCCTGTGACTCGACATACAGGAAGCGCGTCAAGCTTCGGAGAGTCCGGGCTCGTTCTCTGTCTACTGTTTCTAGGCTGGGCAAGTGCAGACGCCAAATACTGCAAGAGATCTAATTGTCTCCACTTGCTTATTGGCAGGGGATCAATTAGTCTCCGCTTGCTTATTAACTACAAAAAAAAACTAATATACTTCATTTATTCTACTCTTTCATTCTCGATTTAATTACTACATATAATATTAAATTTTAAAAAAAAATTCTAATAAAAAATCCTATATATATCTTTAATTACATGAAAATCGGATATCCCTATTCAAAAGTACGGTTACCGGTCACTAATTGAACGGTTCACTTTATGAACCAGGTCGGTCACCTTCTGTACTAGTTCGGTCTCGTTCATCATAAATTAACTAGTTCGGTCATGTTTATAACCTCTCCATGGGATGTTACCTTCTCTCTACCCCTTTGTTTACAAACACCATTTCGAAATAAAATTAACATCATGATTACATTCTATTAACCTAATACAAGCCCTTACATTAACATATTATAAATTCAACAACAACACACGTATGTATTCCAAATAAACTTCATTCATACAATATTCATTTATTCTTTTATCAATTGCAAATATCATTTATCCGTAGTTTTCTGTCTAAAGTTTTGCTCAGTTCGTCTGTCTGTTATTGTCTATAACTCATTCGAGTTTCAAAAATAGTTACTTACTGTAAGTTCGGCTGATGCAATTAAATAATTACAGAGCCTTATACTAATTGCATATATTTTTTTTCCTAATACCTCGCCGTATAATGTCTTCAAATATCTTCCCCCCTACACTAAATAGAATTTTACGTAGTCTGTCTGTCAGTACTGCGTCATTTTTCTCATTTCCCCTTATTTCATAAATTTTCACTTCAGTTTTTCTGTATTGTATTCTAAAAATGTCTTCCACCTGGTAACTAGTCTCATGTAAATTCTTTCTTAAATAATTTTTCCATTCATGCACAACAGTCATACTATCATATTTTCTTAATTCTACCTTAGTTTGCACTAACTGATAATTCATTATAATTTCTCCCTTGGAAAGAAATTTTCTTACTGATTTTACTCTACTTTGGAAATTCCTTTTAACTGTTAAATCTGTCCTTTCACTTTCTAAGCTATTTCTAGAACTAATTTCCGAGACTATTTTGACTTCCTCTACTAAATTTTCTAAGTTTGTTTCCTTTTCTACTTCTACAGTTTGAACCTTTCTCTCTTTGCTCTTATTTTCAATATTTTCTACATTTTTTTGATCTTCTATATTCTCTATACTATTATCACATCTTTCGTTTACATTCAGATTCCTTTCGGAATTGCCTATGCTCCTACTTGAATTTTCCCTCACATTTTCTATGTCTTTTCTACTTTCGTTAATCATCCTACTTAATATTTGATTCTGTTCGTCAATCTTACTACTTAAATTTGTCTCTACCCCACTCAAGTTTGTCTCTATGTTTCTTAATTTGTTCCCCATTTCCCTATTAAGATTCCCCATATCCCTATTAAGATTCGTCTCTAAATTTGTCAATTTCTGGGTTAAAAATTCCATAAATCTATCCATCTTGTCTGGTTTCTCTTCTACTTTCTCTTTCGTCTCTATCTCTATCTCTTTTTCCTCCTCAACAGTCGCAACTATGTATTTATCTACCCCCTCCATTTCTCCCTCAAAACTATCTGTATCAACTCGCGAATCATCCGATCCTACCGTGCTATCTTGTTCGGCCTCTACTTCCAACATTCTCTTACTCTCGCCTCTCGTGGTTGGCATTTTTTATAATTAAATATAACTAAAAAAAATTAATAAAAAAAAATATTGCAGCAGCAAAAAGAAATGAGGTTCAATATTATTATTTATATGTAATAAGAATTCATATAATATATTCCCCACTCTCTCAACGAAACTCATATCTCCTCATGGCCTTGTTTTTCCTGATTTTAAATAAATGCATCTTTTAGGCATATTTAATCGTTATTAAAGAAAATGTTTCGTTGACTCTATGCGAGTTATTTATTGATCAAAGAATGCAAAATAAAAAAAAACAAGAAATTATCCTCACAAGGAGATGCCATAATGAAAGGTTTTTATAATGTTTTAAATGAGGTTACTATTGTTATATATTACTTTAGTATATAAATGAATTGAATTTAATTTCCCCACAAGGGATGCCATAATGAAAGGTTTTTTATTAAATATATTTACTTGTTGCCTTTCACAATAAATTAAAAAATGAATAAAATTTTGAATAATAAAAAAAAATTTAAGTTAATTAACTCTATAATTTTAAAAATAAAATAATCTACCATATGGTTGAGTGAAGCTCTTAAAAAAATGAAAAACATATGTTATAAATAACTCTGTAAAATTTTCAAACTACGTTACTTGCACCAATCCAAAAATCCAAAAGTCTCCCGGTGTGATTCTGAAAATTAAGATTATTAAATATTGTGTCCCGATAACGATTGGCGCTTATCTCAAAGGTGTTGATTCGCAAGGCCTATGAGTTTTGAAATGTGAATTTCATTGAGAGAGATTTTGGGGAATTAAAAAGAGATTAAAACATGGTTATGAATTTACAAATATTGGAAAAATTTATTTATAATTTGCTGATCAGCCATTTAAAAAAAAAATATAAAGGTTACTCACGTTCATGACGCCATTGAACTAAATTAAAAATTAACATTATTTACATACAAATATTAAACAAAAAAATTTACATCCTCCATCAGTTCGCCTCTTTTCAATGTTACTTTACATTCTATTCCACTTTCCACCACTTTTTCAAGAGTTATAACTTTTAAATTAGACACCTCGGAACACAGGTTTGTCCTATACAAAGACTGGAGGACAACTGCCTTACACCTTCGAAATGGTAGCTTGATATTGTCTTTCCGTCGCTGTTTTGTTTTCTTGAACTTGATAATTTTCAACTTTACAAAGTTTTTTTGCGTCTTCTTCCTTCGTTTCTTTTTCTTCTTTCTTATTAAATATTCTTTTAATTTTCTGCGGTTTTGATTTTCAATTGGACTCCTACTTTTTTCAAAAACAGTATTCAAACTTCGGTGAAATACACTTTCGGATCATTCTACAGCCTTGGATTGGATCCGTCCTCTATGATTGGATCATTTTTGGAACAGGCTTCCTTTTCAAAATTTTGAGCTGGCTTTTCTTTCTGATGTGGGCAGTTTTTCTCTTCTTTTTCTTCTTTAATCTTTTCTTAATAATTAACTGTCTTGTTCTAAAAATTTTCAAAGCCTTCTACCGACGAGTTTTTTAACTATTGATCTTTTTTTTAATTTTGCTCATAACTTCCTGAAATTTTCTTCATTCCTTCTTCTTTTAGCTGTTTCATTTTGTTTCTGGGTGCTAAATTAATCCCTTCTGAAAATTTAGTTTCCTTTTGAAGTCGGTGGTTCTTGTAATCATTATTTAAAATGTTTGTTGATGACTGTAAGGTTAGGCCTTCAGCCACCTTTTCTTCCTTTTAAAGTTATTCTTACTTTCTTCTTAAACTTGTTTTGTTCTTCAGATTTCCATTTTCTTTTCTTCTTTCTTAATTTTCTTTCTTCTTTTACTTTCTTTTCGTCTTCTAAATTCGGTTTAAAATAAATGTATAGTGGCTTCTAAATCCGTTGCCTTGGCAACGGGCTTGTTTATATTACAGGCGATATCCATTTATACTGAGGGCCCCCACAGCCCCCCCTCCCGTTCAAAATTTGTTGACGCCACAGAGCCTTTTTTTCAATTTGGCTTTTAAGAATATTACATGTGAACTTTCATGATAATCCGTCCATCCATTAAAGCGCTAGAGCAAATTTTATGCTTAGGCCCCCTCCGTACAACCCCCTTCCCCTTCAAAATTTTGGGACGCCACATAGCCTATCATTCTCTCGGGGTCTAAAGGATGCTACATGTGGCATATCATGAAGATCCGTCCATCGGTTTGGGCGTGATGCTGGAGCAAACCCGCAAACAAACCCCGTTTCAGCTTTATTGTTATAGTTGCCCGGGGAACTTTGACTTTTCTCCTAATATCTGTCGTTCGAATCCTATTCAATTTTTCAACAGTAAATTCATGATGTTATAATTTTCAATTATCCATACGGAATAAGGCTTATAGTCCTTCAACGGCAGACATCCCAGCTAGTAAGTTTTTAGGACCTCTGGGCACCATAGCTAGCACGCGCCATTCAACGGCGGAACCACAGCTAGTGAATACTTAGCGTCACTGGACGTTCTAGCCAGTGCGTACTTAAGAACGCTTGTGACCACGCTAGTATGTGCTTTGCAGCGGCGGACCCCACAGCTAGTACGTAGTTAGAAACGCTGGGCACCACAGCTAGTATGTACCTTGCAACGGCGGGCCCCACAGCTAGTATGTAGTTAGGAACGCTGGACACCACAGCCAGTATGTACCTTGCAACGGCGGATCCCACAGCTAGAACTTGGTTAGGAACGCTGGGCACCACAGCTAGTACGTAGTTACTACTACTACATATGAAATTTCATGAGAATCCGATTACCTTTAATGAGTCAGTATTATTTTTATGCTTAGTCCCCCCCCCCCCCCCCCCCCTCCCGTTAAAATTTTTGAGATGTCACATAGTGTAATTTTCTATTTCGCCTTTAAAAATAATTCCATGACAATTCGATCATCTGTTAATGACCGATCACTATCTTTATATTTAGGCCTACCCCCACAACTCCCCTCACGTTCACAATTTTGTGACGTCACATCCTATTTTTTTATTTAATAATATTACAAATGAAATTCCATGACGATCCGATCATTCGTTCAAGACTTAGCACTATCTTTATATTTAGGCCTTCCCCCACAACCCCCACTGCCTTTCAAAATTTTGAGATTTCACATAGCGTATTTTTCAATTTGCCTTCTAAGAATACTACATATGAAATTCCATGACAATCCGATCATCCGTTAATGACAGCACTATCTTTATTTATTTATTTTTTTTTTATTTTTTTTATTTTTTTTTTTTTATTTTTTTTTTTTTATTTTTTTTTTTTTTTCGGGTGCTCCGGTAAATCACCCGGCCCGCTTATCGTCGGGGAAGGAGGAAGTACATATATATATATATATATATATAGTATGGTTTTATTTACTGTTGCTGTGGGTGTCCGGGGGCGACAGCCTTTGGTCCCTTACGGGACAGACTGGCGCTCCCGGGCCCCCTTGAGATGCGGCTGCCTGGTGGCGCCGAGAGAGCTCGAGATCGGTGGAGTGGGGCTGCTTCTACATCGCGGTCGCCGGGGGTAGGACTCGGGCCCGGCCCGTCAATCGCCCCCGGCGCCGGGTCAAAGGGCCTTTTTCTGTTCCCGCCAGGAGGTGACAAACCGGCCGAACGCCGGATAGTTCGACTCCGTTATCAACTCCGGCAGGGTCAATCCCAGGTACGATCCTGTCGCGCGGATCAACTCCACCCTAGACCTGTCGTACAGGGGACAATCGAGGACCACATGTTCTGCAGTCTCTATGCCGCCACACGAACAGTTCGGGCTATCCTTCCTCTTGAAGAAGAAGAGTTTGGAGTTGAAGTCACCGTGACCTGAAAGTACCTGAGAAGTCCAGTGATCGGGTTGTACCCAAGTGGAGCGCAGGCGGACCCGGACGTCAGGTAGATACGTGAATGTCGTTCGCCCGTCGGAGGAGTGCGACCATCGTTGTTGCCACCTGTCCATTATCCAGTATCCAGTATCTTTATATTTAGGCCTACCCCCACAACCCCCCCTCACGTTCACTATTTTGTGACGTCACACACCCTATTTTTTTATTTGTCCTTTAAAATTACTACATATGAAATTCCATGACAATCCGATCATCCGTTAATGACTTAGCACTACCTTTATATTTAGGCCCCCCTTACAACCCTCCCTACCGTTCAAAATTTATGGACGCCACATAGCCTTTTTTTTAACTTGGCTTTTAAGAATACTACATGTGAAATTTCATGATAATCCGTCCATCCGTTAATGCGCTAGAGCAATTTTTGTGCTTAGGCCCCCCCCCATTTCAACGAATATTTGAAAAAAAAAATAGCCGAATTGGTCCAGCTGTTCTCGATTTTTGCGCTTAGCAAAATTTAGCATTCATTTTTATTATACAGGGTGTAACAAGGCGAGAGGGCGATACTTGGGGATCTCATAGTAAATTTATTTCTGAACGAAAAAGTTCATATAAACATAGGTCCGCAAATGCTTTGTTTAAAAGTTATAATCAAAAAACTGCAGGGCAAAGAAAGAAATACCTGCAATTGGTATAAGAAATTTAGGCCATAACTGAGATAAAAAAAAAAAAAAAATAGGATCTGTATAGGGTTCAAAGTTCAGTACCATTCATGTAGCCTCATCTGTCCTTGTCTTGCACAGCAAAATTAGCCAGTCATTTTTATTATATAGACTAACAGTAATACCCGGCGTTGCCCGGGGAACTTTGACTTTTCTCCTAATATCTGTCGTTCGAATCCTATTCAATTTTTCAACAGTAAATTCATGATGTTATAATTTTCAATTATCCATACGGAATAAGGCTTATAGTCCTTCAACGGCAGACATCCCAGCTAGTAAGTTTTTAGGACCACTGGGCACCATAGCTAGCACGCGCCATTCAACGGCGGAAACCACAGCTAGTGAATACTAAGCGTCACTAGACGTTCTAGCCGCCAGTGCGTACTTAAGAACGCTTGTAACCACAGCTCGCCTTTCCCGATACATCTGAATCTTTCTTTGGTTGACCATCTTCGTTTCTGGATGCTGCCTATCTACCAACATAGCTGTATTAATTTGTTTTTCAGAAAATATGTCAAAACGGTACCTCAAAGCTCACTTATATTCCACATTTTTTCCTTTCGAGGGCCTTTTCGTATGTCAGGTACTCGATAATGAGTGGTATGTTATGTATCTAAACCTGGGTAGTTGAAATTTCATTTACGTTAAAAATAACTTGAGCACGTCGTCCTTCGGATTGGACTTGACTTCAAGCTATGATCAAGGGCTTTTTGGTATGTCAGGTACTGGATAATGAGTCGTATGTTATGTGTCTAAACCTGGGTAGCTGAAATTTCACTTAGGTTAAAAATAACCTTGAGCACGTCGTCCTTCGGATGGGACTTTCCCGATATATCTGAATCTGTCTATCAGTTTTGAAGAATGGTATTCAGCCCGACTTTTTTCGAAAAACATTTTTATTTCGATTTTTGTGTAGGATTCAGATATCCCGGTTGTTCATCAGTTTTAACAAATATTAAATCTAAAAACCGTTTAAAAGCTAGAAATTTGAAGAATGGAGTCTACCGAGCTCAGGATCGCCATTTAGAAATCTAGCCAAGTCACTTAGGTCAGATGTTTTAATCGGGAAGATAGAAATAAATTTGAGCACGTCGTCCTTCGGATGGGACTTTCCCGATATATCTGAATCTGTCTATCCGTTTTAACAAATATTAAATCTATAAACCGTTAAAAAGCAGGAAATTTGAAGAATGGTATTTAGCCCGACTTTTTTCGAAAAACATTTTTATTTCGATTTTTGTGTAGGATTCAGATATCCCGGTTGTTCATCAGTTTTAACAAATATTAAATCTAAAAACCGTTTAAAAGCTAGAAAGTTGAAGAATGGAGTCTACCGAGCTCAGGATCGCCATTTAGAAATCTAGCCAAGTCACATAGGTCAGATGTTTTAATCGGGAAGATAGAAATAAATTTGAGCACGTCGTCCTTCGGATTGGACTTTAAGCTATGATCAAGGGCCTTTTCGTATGTCAGGTACTGGATAATGAGTCGTATGTTATGTATCTAAACCTGGGTAGCTGAAATTTCACTTAGGTCTAAAATAACCTTGAGCACGTCGTCCTTCGGATGGAACTATCCCGATATATCTGAATCTGTCTATCAGTTTTAACAAATATTAAATCTATAAACCGTTAAAAAGCAGGAAATTTGAAGAATGGTATTTAGCCCGACTTTTTTCGAAAAACATTTTTATTCCGATTTTTGTGTAGGATTCAGATATCCCGGTTGGTCATCAGTTTTAACAAATATTAAATCTAAAAACCGTTTAAAAGCGAGACATTTGAAGAATGGAGTTTACCGAGCTCAGGATCGCCATTTAGAAATCTAGCCAAGTCACTTAGGTCAGATGTTTTAATCGGGAAGATAGAAATAAATTTGAGCACGTCGTCCTTCGGAGGGGACTTTCCCGATACATCTGAATCTTTCTTTGGTTCACCATCTTCGTTTAAGGATGCTGCCTATCTACCAACATAGCTGTATTAATTTGTTTTTCAGAAAAAATGTCAAAACGGTACCTCTAAGCCCACTTATATTCCACATTTCTCCCTTCATAATTGTAGTTGGAACCAAACGGTAACTTATTTTATCATACATATGGAGTCTATCGAGCTCAGGATAGCCATTTAGAAATCTAGCCAAGGCACTTAGGTCAGATGTTTTAATCGAGAAGATAAAACTAAATTTGAGCACGTCGTCCTTCGGATTAGGCTTTAAGCTATGATCGAGGGCCTTTTCGTATGTCAGGTACTCGATAATGAGTGGTATGCTATGTATCTAAACCTGGGTAGTTGAAATTTCATTTACGTTAAAAATAACTTGAGCACGTCGTCCTTCGGATTGGACATGACTTCAAGCTATGATCGAGGGCCTTTTCGTATGTCAGGTACTGGATAATGAGTCGTATGTTATTTATCTAAACCTGGGTAGCTGAAATTTCACTTAGGTCTAAAATAACCTTGAGCACGTCGCCCTTCGGATGGAACTTTCCCGATATATCTGAATCTGTCTATCAGTTTCAACAAATATTAAATCTATAAACCGTTAAAAAGCAGGAAATTTGAAAAATGGTATTTAGCCCGACTTTTTTCGAAAAGCATTTTTATTTCGATTTTTGTGTAGGATTCAGATATCCCGGTTGTTCATCAGTTTTAACAAATATTAAATCTAAAACCCGTTTAAAAGCTAGAAATTTGAAGAATGGAGTCTACCGAGCTCAGGATCGCCATTTAGAAATCTAGCCAAGTCACTTAGGTCAGATGTTTTAATCGGGAAGATAGAAATAAATTTGAGCACGTCGTCCTTCGGATTGGACTTTAAGCTATAATCGAGGGCCTTTTCGTATGTCAGGTACTGGATAATGAGTCGTATGTTACGTATCTAAACCTGGGTAGCTGAAATTTCGCTTAGGTCTAAAATAACATTGAGCACGTCGTCCTTCGGATGGGACTTTCCCGATATATCTGAATCTGTCTATCCGTTTTAACAAATATTAAATCTATAAACCGTTAAAAAGCAGGAAATTTGAAGAATGGTATTTAGCCCGACTTTTTTCGAAAAACATTTTTATTTCGATTTTTGTGTAGGATTCAGATAACCCGGTTGTTCATCAGTTTTAACAAATATTAAATCTAAAAACCGTTTAAAAGTGAGAAATTTGAAGAATGGAGTTTACCGAGCTCAGGATCGCCATTTAGAAATCTAGTCAAGTCACTTAGGTCAGATGTTTTAATCGGGAAGATAAAAATAAATTTGAGCACGTCGTCCTTCGGATTGGACTTTAAGCTATGATCGAGGGCCTTTTCGTATGTCAGGTGCTCGATAATGAGTCGTATGTTATGTAACTAAACCTGAGTAGCTAAAATTTCACTTAGGTTCATTAAACCTTGAGCACGTCGTCCTTCGGATGGGACTTTCCCGATATATCTGAATCTGTCTATCCGTTTTAACAAATATTAAATCTATAAACCGTTAAAATGCAGGAAATTTGAAGAATGGTATTTAGCCCGACTTTTTTCGAAAAACATTTTTATTTCGATTTTTGTGTAGGATTCAGATATCCCGGTTGTTCATCAGTTTTAACAAATATTAAATCTAAAAACCGTTTAAAAGCGAGACATTTGAAGAATGGAGTTTACCGAGCTCAGGATCGCCATTTAGAAATCTAGCCAAGTCACTTAGGTCAGATGTTTTAATCGGGAAGATAGAAATAAATTTGAGCACGTCGTCCTTCGAATGGGACTTTCCCGATACATCTGAATCTTTCTTTGGTTCACCATCTTCGTTTAAGGATGCTGCCTATTTACCAACATAGCTGTATTAATTTGTTTTTCAGAAAAAATGTCAAAACGGTACCTCTAAGCCCACTTATATTCCACATTTCTCCCTTCATAATTTTAGTTGGAACCAAACGGTAACTTATTTTATCATACATATGGAGTCTATCGAGCTCAGGATAGCCATTTAGAAATCTAGCCAAGGCACTTAGGTCAGATGTTTTAATCGAGAAGATAAAACTAAATTTGAGCACGTCGTCCTTCGGATTAGGCTTTAAGCTATGATCGAGGGCCTTTTCGTATGTCAGGTACTCGATAATGAGTGGTATGCTATGTATCTAAACCTGGGTAGTTGAAATTTCATTTACGTTAAAAATAACTTGAGCACGTCGTCCTTCGGATTGGACATGACTTCAAGCTATGATCGAGGGCCTTTTCGTATGTCAGGTACTGGATAATGAGTCGTATGTTATTTATCTAAACCTGGGTAGCTGAAATTTCACTTAGGTCTAAAATAACATTGAGCACGTCGTCCTTCGGATGGGACTTTCCCGATATATCTGAATCTGTCTATCCGTTTTAACAAATATTAAATCTATACACCGTTAAAAAGCAGGAAATTTGAAGAATGGTATTCAGCCCGACTTTTTTCGAAAAACATTTTAATTTCGATTATTGTGTAGGATTCAGATATCCCGGTTGTTCATCAGTTTTAACAAATATTATATCTAAAAACCGTTGAAAAGCGAGAAATTTGAAGAATGGAGTTTACCGAGCTCAGGATCGCCATTTAGAAATCTAGTCAAGTCACTTAGGTCAGATGTTTCAATCGGGAAGATAGAAATAAATTTGAGCACGTCGTCTTTCGGATTGGACTTTAAGCTATGATCGAGGGCCTTTTTGTATGTCAGGTACTGGATAATAAGTCGTATGTTATGTATCTAAAACTGGGTAGCTGAAATTTCACTTAGGTCTAAAATAACCTTGAGCACGTCGTCCTTCGGATGGGACTTTCCCGATATATCTGAATCTGTCTATCCGTTTTAACAAATATTAAATCTAAAAACCGTTTAAAAGTGAGAAATTTGAAGAATGGAGTTTACCGAGCTCAGGATCGCCATTTAGAAATCTAGTCAAGTCACTTAGGTCAGATGTTTTAATCGGGAAGATAGAAATAAATTTGAGCACGTCGTCCTTCGGATTGGACTTTAAGCTATGATCGAGGGCCTTTTCGTATGTCAGGTACTGGATAATGAGTCGTATGTTACGTATCTAAACCTGGGTAGCTGAAATTTCGCTTAGGTCTAAAATAACATTGAGCACGTCGTCCTTCGGATGGGACTTTCCCGATATATCTGAATCTGTCTATCCGTTTTAACAAATATTAAAACTATAAACCGTTAAAAAGCAGGAAATTTGAAGAATTGTATTCAGCCCGACTTTTTTCGAAAAACATTTTAATTTCGATTATTGTGTAGGATTCAGATATCCCGGTTGTTCATCAGTTTTAACAAATATTAAATCTAAAAACCGTTGAAAAGCGAGAAATTTGAAGAATGGAGTTATGGAAAGTTCCGGGGTGGGGGCGATATCCATTTATACTGAGGGCCCCCACAGCCCCCCCTCCCGTTCAAAATTTGTTGACGCCACAGAGCCTTTTTTTCAATTTGGCTTTTAAGAATATTACATGTGAACTTTCATGATAATCCGTCCATCCATTAAAGCGCTAGAGCAAATTTTATGCTTAGGCCCCCTCCGTACAACCCCCTTCCCCTTCAAAATTTTGGGACGCCACATAGCCTATCATTCTCTCGGGGTCTAAAGGATGCTACATGTGGCATATCATGAAGATCCGTCCATCGGTTTGGGCGTGATGCTGGAGCAAACCCGCAAACAAACCCCGTTTCAGCTTTATTGTTATAGTTGCCCGGGGAACTTTGACTTTTCTCCTAATATCTGTCGTTCGAATCCTATTCAATTTTTCAACAGTAAATTCATGATGTTATAATTTTCAATTATCCATACGGAATAAGGCTTATAGTCCTTCAACGGCAGACATCCCAGCTAGTAAGTTTTTAGGACCTCTGGGCACCATAGCTAGCACGCGCCATTCAACGGCGGAACCACAGCTAGTGAATACTTAGCGTCACTGGACGTTCTAGCCAGTGCGTACTTAAGAACGCTTGTGACCACGCTAGTATGTGCTTTGCAGCGGCGGACCCCACAGCTAGTACGTAGTTAGAAACGCTGGGCACCACAGCTAGTATGTACCTTGCAACGGCGGGCCCCACAGCTAGTATGTAGTTAGGAACGCTGGACACCACAGCCAGTATGTACCTTGCAACGGCGGATCCCACAGCTAGAACTTGGTTAGGAACGCTGGGCACCACAGCTAGTACGTAGTTACTACTACTACATATGAAATTTCATGAGAATCCGATTACCTTTAATGAGTCAGTATTATTTTTATGCTTAGTCCCCCCCCCCCCCCCCTCCCGTTAAAATTTTTGAGATGTCACATAGTGTAATTTTCTATTTCGCCTTTAAAAATAATTCCATGACAATTCGATCATCTGTTAATGACCGATCACTATCTTTATATTTAGGCCTACCCCCACAACTCCCCTCACGTTCACAATTTTGTGACGTCACATCCTATTTTTTTATTTAATAATATTACAAATGAAATTCCATGACGATCCGATCATTCGTTCAAGACTTAGCACTATCTTTATATTTAGGCCTTCCCCCACAACCCCCACTGCCTTTCAAAATTTTGAGATTTCACATAGCGTATTTTTCAATTTGCCTTCTAAGAATACTACATATGAAATTCCATGACAATCCGATCATCCGTTAATGACAGCACTATCTTTATTTATTTATTTTTTTTTTATTTTTTTTATTTATTTTTTTTTTATTTTTTTTTTTTTTTTCGGGTGCTCCGGTAAATCACCCGGCCCGCTTATCGTCGGGGAAGGAGGAAGTACATATATATATATATATATATATATAGTATGGTTTTATTTACTGTTGCTGTGGGTGTCCGGGGGCGACAGCCTTTGGTCCCTTACGGGACAGACTGGCGCTCCCGGGCCCCCTTGAGATGCGGCTGCCTGGTGGCGCCGAGAGAGCTCGAGATCGGTGGAGTGGGGCTGCTTCTACATCGCGGTCGCCGGGGGTAGGACTCGGGCCCGGCCCGTCAATCGCCCCCGGCGCCGGGTCAAAGGGCCTTTTTCTGTTCCCGCCAGGAGGTGACAAACCGGCCGAACGCCGGATAGTTTTAATGAATATTTTATGAATAAAAAGTAATTTTTTTTATTATAATCTAATATCATATATATATTAGATATATATCAAGGTGTTTGAGAAACAAAACAAGAAAACATATAAAAAACAGCTGTGAAATAGTGTTAAATGTAATGGAGTCGTGAGCTAGCTCTAAAACGGTGCATGTGGTTTTGAGATGTTTTAAATAAAATGAAGTTGAACAATTAGTGAAGAGTTGACGGGGTCTGGTTTTTGTGGCGTCGAGAAGGTACAATTAATAATATCTATTTTCAATATGCCCAAATAAAAAAAAAGAAATAGTTTTTTAAGTATTAATTTAAATGATTTTGTTGCTTTGTTTTTCTTTTGCTTAGTTCAATGTTTAGTTGTTTTTATTAGAATGTGCAAATAAAACAAATAACCCAAATATTTGTCCTCTTCAAATTCTATCCTATTCATCTTCCCTGTTGTCCCAGTAGTATCATTTAAAAAACCTTTGGATTAGAAATTAATATTATTTAAAATTATTTAAAAATTGGTATCTCTTTGTGAATCCAAGTGTAAAGTTTGTTTAATTTTTTTCGTTGTATACGTGTACTTTCTTAAAAATTGCACGTCTTAAATTATTGATAATATTTTTTTAGGGCAATTTTCGGCAAACTACTGTAGAAATCAAAATTTAAATAAACAAAAGAGATCAAATTTCTACAGGAAATGTGGTAGCAAACAAGCTTTTATCACATTTTTGGCATATCCCTTGTGTGGACGATTTTCGCCACAAAGCCCCATCATATTTTGGCAAAACCTTGATGGGAGAATTTTTTTTATATTAATTAAAGTAGGGAAACAGGTTGAAAAAGATGAAAAAGATAGAATAGAGACAAATAAGGGTTACATTTAATTTTGAGAAATAATATTTTTTTTTGCCAACTTCAAAAGAAGGTTACTATTTTATATAACATTGTTTTTGTTTAGTAATTATATATTTAGTAAAGTAAGAAAATGCCAATTACCAGAGGACAAGCGAGAAGATTAGAGGAGGAAAGTAGAGAGGAAGGGTCAAGTTCGGAGGAAAGATCCGATATGGAGTTATCGGAAGATAGAGAAAGGGAGACTCCAGCCGCAATGGAGTCCATGCAGGGTACAGGTGAGGAGTCGCAAGGGGAGGGGGTAAATAAAGATAAAGAAAAAGAGGGCATTGCTGCTCCTGATATGGAATGGCTCCGTGTTGTGTTGACAAAGTTAACTGGGGATATTGGAAATATCAATCAAAAAATAGAAGAACAGGGAAAAGAATTAAGGGGGGATATTGGAAATATCAACCAAAAAATGGAAGAGCAAAGTAATAAATTAGGAAATTTAGAGACAAATTTAAAAAGGGAAATGGGGGACAAATTAGGAAAATTAGAGACAAATTTAAGAGGCGACATTAAAAATTTGGAAGCGAGATTAGATAAAAAGGTGGACAATTTGATGAACCAATTAGAGAAAATTCAAATAGAAAATGAAAGAGTTGAAAGTAGGATAAATAAAGCAGGAGAAAACTTAGAAAAGCACTTTATTCAAAAAATTAACAAGTTGGATGAAGGGAATTCTGAAGTAGAAAAAGAGGTTCTTATTATTGACAGTCAGTCACAAGTTGATGAGGTAGAAGGAACAGAGAATAACAGTGGGGAGGAACAGACCCAAATTTTAGAGAAAGATGTGGAGGAAGAGAGTCAAAATGTAGAAAAATTAGAATTAAGTGAAATTCAAGAAAATATGATTAATATTGATGTGGATGGACAGAGTGAAAGGAACATTTTGATGTTATTAGACAAAACAAACGAACAGACTGAGGACAACAAACAAAAGACAAATTTTAATTTTAAAGAAAATATAGTTAAAACTTACAGACAAACTGGAAATAGAAAGGAGGCTAATAAAAGTTATAAGAACAATTTTAAAAAGAGAGTAAAAGCATTCAAACAGGTATTAAGGACAAAATTAACACTGAACAAATATTTAGAGAAGGGGGAGGGGATTTTTAAAGACATAATTCGCCGGGGCATCCGGAAAAAGATAAAATTAAATTTGGGCTTTGCAATATAATTGCATTAGCCACTTTTTATAGTGAACCTATTTTTTTTTGCAACTCGGATGAGTTTGAGGAAATGACTGACAGACTAACATGACAGAATTAGGATTAATTTAAAATATGACGAAGTGACATTGGACTAATATAATAGTATGAATGATACATTTATTTTTGGATGAGAGAATTTTGGTATATGAAGAGTATGGATGAATTTTGGTATAGTTCTGCGTTTAAATTAATTAGGATTTACATTTTTTTTAGGATTAGATTATATGAAAGGATCAGTATAAAATTATCTGAGAATTATATTTAAGGATTAGTCACCCAAATTTAATATGTGAAAGTTTTTTATTTAGAAGTTACTTATTAATAACGATTTTATTGAAAATTAAAACATATATATATACAGCTGATTTTGAACGAACATAATATGGAAGAAGATAGATTTTTTTTTTATTATATTTTTTATTACAAAATGTTAGAAAGATAATCAGCAGGCTGAGAGATGCCTAGATCTCTTTGGAGACATGACGAACTTCCTGAGGCCGAGTCAAGGGGACAGATTTTCTGTTTCGGAACTGTTCAGCTAGGATACCGGACGTGACTAAATCATAATAATATTATAAATTAGAAAGACGAACGAAACTGTATAGAAGCCTTGAAAGGATAATATATTTTATAAATTGTATGTATGCATAGGTTATTAAATTTTTGTTATTATAAATTCTATTATTTAGACAATTTCATTTATTATTCTGAGTAACATGTTTTTCTACGTAAATTTGTTTAATAGAGAGAGTAGATGGGAAGAGTTGTAGGAGCAAATTATATAACTTTAGGAATAGGAACAAACAAAGGGTAATATTAATTAGAGAAGTTTTGAATTAATTGCTGATGACATTCTTTTAGACGTCGGGATTATATAGATTTGTTTTGGGAGATATTATTTTTAATTCTAGTAAGAGCTAGTGATTAATTAGAGATATATATTTTTTTTGATCTGTGGGAGATGATTTTTTTTGTGTGTCGACTAGAAAGAACTAGCGATATATTGGAGATATATATTTTTTTTTCTGTGTGGAAGATGATTTTTGTGTGTCGACTAGAAAGAACTAGCGATATAATGGAGATTTATATTGTAATGTTGGTTGCCTACCTGAGATAGGAGGAACCGTATTTTTGCTACGTCAACGATGAAGTTATTATTATTAGGGAGTTATTAGTAGAGAAGGAAGTTGAAGTAAAAATATATGTGAGATACATTTTTTTTAGTTAGGAAGTATGAAGGACGTCTCAAAGAATTTAATACCTCAAAAGACAAGTACTATATATATATTAAATAAATTAAATTTGTATTCCTTATTACCCGGCGTGAGGCCTAATTTTGATTGTTTAGTAATATTTTGGAAGTGTGATGAAGTAAAACCGAAGGATTTATTTAATTTTTATTTCAAGTAAATTTTTTATATACAATCTTTTTATATAATTATTTTGAATACATACAATTGTATATTGATGGTAAAGGCGGAAAGTAAAATTAATTGGCAATTTCTTAAATCTATATGCAACTTGATTATTTCCAAACTTGATTTAATGACTATGACTGATCCTGTAAATATGTAAAAATTTAGTATGTTATTTTTTTTTGATGTTCAATTAGTTCCAATTTTTATAAATTTAAGTTAACATTTTCTTTAGGTTAAGGATTAATTGTAAATTTTTAGATTAATATTTGTTTTTGTTTATTAGAAATTAGGTACGTATATATATAAGTTTAATAATTGTAAATAGTTATAAAAATATAAAAAATGGGCATATATGTATAAAAAGAGCGTCGAATTGGGCATATAAAAAATAAAAATAAATCAGTGAGTGTAAGTGAGAGAGAGACTTCGATACATCGTTGAGCAATGAGTTGAAGACACCAAGGAGCCAGCCAACATGTGCGTTTGAGGAGGAATCTACCTGTGTATTGGAGGAAGACGTTAATCCATCTGTGTATTGAAGGAGGAAGCCTATGTGGATTCGAGGAAGAAGCTAATCAACCTGTGTATAGGAAGAAATTAAATCTAAAAGAACTTATAAAAAAAAAAAAAAAAAAATTTTTGTGAACAAACATTTTTTTTTAAAAAGAAGGAAAAGGCAAATGTGATGTACACTACGGAACATTTTTTTAATGAATATTTTATGAATAAAAAGTAATTTTTTTTATTATAATCTAATATCATATATATATTAGATATATATCAAGGTGTTTGAGAAACAAAACAAGAAAACATATAAAAAACAGCTGTGAAATAGTGTTAAATGTAATGGAGTCGTGAGCTAGCTCTAAAACGGTGCATGTGGTTTTGAGATGTTTTAAATAAAATGAAGTTGAACAATTAGTGAAGAGTTGACGGGGTCTGGTTTTTGTGGCGTCGAGAAGGTACAATTAATAATATCTATTTTCAATATGCCCAAATAAAAAAAAAGAAATAGTTTTTTAAGTATTAATTTAAATGATTTTGTTGCTTTGTTTTTCTTTTGCTTAGTTCAATGTTTAGTTGTTTTTATTAGAATGTGCAAATAAAACAAATAACCCAAATATTTGTCCTCTTCAAATTCTATCCTATTCATCTTCCCTGTTGTCCCAGTAGTATCATTTAAAAAACCTTTGGATTAGAAATTAATATTATTTAAAATTATTTAAAAATTGGTATCTCTTTGTGAATCCAAGTGTAAAGTTTGTTTAATTTTTTTCGTTGTATACGTGTACTTTCTTAAAAATTGCACGTCTTAAATTATTGATAATATTTTTTTAGGGCAATTTTCGGCAAACTACTGTAGAAATCAAAATTTAAATAAACAAAAGAGATCAAATTTCTACAGGAAATGTGGTAGCAAACAAGCTTTTATCACAATATATAGTATGGTTTTATTTACTGTTGCTGTGGGTGTCCGGGGGCGACAGCCTTTGGTCCCTTACGGGACAGACTGGCGCTCCCGGGCCCCCTTGAGATGCGGCTGCCTGGTGGCGCCGAGAGAGCTCGAGATCGGTGGAGTGGGGCTGCTTCTACATCGCGGTCGCCGGGGGTAGGACTCGGGCCCGGCCCGTCAATCGCCCCCGGCGCCGGGTCAAAGGGCCTTTTTCTGTTCCCGCCAGGAGGTGACAAACCGGCCGAACGCCGGATAGTTCGACTCCGTTATCAACTCCGGCAGGGTCAATCCCAGGTACGATCCTGTCGCGCGGATCAACTCCACCCTAGACCTGTCGTACAGGGGACAATCGAGGACCACATGTTCTGCAGTCTCTATGCCGCCACACGAACAGTTCGGGCTATCCTTCCTCTTGAAGAAGAAGAGTTTGGAGTTGAAGTCACCGTGACCTGAAAGTACCTGAGAAGTCCAGTGATCGGGTTGTACCCAAGTGGAGCGCAGGCGGACCCGGACGTCAGGTAGATACGTGAATGTCGTTCGCCCGTCGGAGGAGTGCGACCATCGTTGTTGCCACCTGTCCATTATCCAGTATCCAGTATCTTTATATTTAGGCCTACCCCCACAACCCCCCCTCACGTTCACTATTTTGTGACGTCACACACCCTATTTTTTTATTTGTCCTTTAAAATTACTACATATGAAATTCCATGACAATCCGATCATCCGTTAATGACTTAGCACTACCTTTATATTTAGGCCCCCCTTACAACCCTCCCTACCGTTCAAAATTTATGGACGCCACATAGCCTTTTTTTTAACTTGGCTTTTAAGAATACTACATGTGAAATTTCATGATAATCCGTCCATCTGTTAATGCGCTAGAGCAATTTTTGTGCTTAGGCCCCCCCCCATTTCAACGAATATTTGAAAAAAAAAATAGCCGAATTGGTCCAGCTGTTCTCGATTTTTGCGCTTAGCAAAATTTAGCATTCATTTTTATTATACAGGGTGTAACAAGGCGAGAGGGCGATACTTGGGGATCTCATAGTAAATTTATTTCTGAACGAAAAAGTTCATATAAACATAGGTCCGCAAATGCTTTGTTTAAAAGTTATAATCAAAAAACTGCAGGGCAAAGAAAGAAATACCTGCAATTGGTATAAGAAATTTAGGCCATAACTGAGATAAAAAAAAAAAAAAAATAGGATCTGTATAGGGTTCAAAGTTCAGTACCATTCATGTAGCCTCATCTGTCCTTGTCTTGCACAGCAAAATTAGCCAGTCATTTTTATTATATAGACTAACAGTAATACCCGGCGTTGCCCGGGGAACTTTGACTTTTCTCCTAATATCTGTCGTTCGAATCCTATTCAATTTTTCAACAGTAAATTCATGATGTTATAATTTTCAATTATCCATACGGAATAAGGCTTATAGTCCTTCAACGGCAGACATCCCAGCTAGTAAGTTTTTAGGACCACTGGGCACCATAGCTAGCACGCGCCATTCAACGGCGGAAACCACAGCTAGTGAATACTAAGCGTCACTAGACGTTCTAGCCGCCAGTGCGTACTTAAGAACGCTTGTAACCACAGCTCGCCTTTCCCGATACATCTGAATCTTTCTTTGGTTGACCATCTTCGTTTCTGGATGCTGCCTATCTACCAACATAGCTGTATTAATTTGTTTTTCAGAAAATATGTCAAAACGGTACCTCAAAGCTCACTTATATTCCACATTTTTTCCTTTCGAGGGCCTTTTCGTATGTCAGGTACTCGATAATGAGTGGTATGTTATGTATCTAAACCTGGGTAGTTGAAATTTCATTTACGTTAAAAATAACTTGAGCACGTCGTCCTTCGGATTGGACTTGACTTCAAGCTATGATCAAGGGCTTTTTGGTATGTCAGGTACTGGATAATGAGTCGTATGTTATGTGTCTAAACCTGGGTAGCTGAAATTTCACTTAGGTTAAAAATAACCTTGAGCACGTCGTCCTTCGGATGGGACTTTCCCGATATATCTGAATCTGTCTATCAGTTTTGAAGAATGGTATTCAGCCCGACTTTTTTCGAAAAACATTTTTATTTCGATTTTTGTGTAGGATTCAGATATCCCGGTTGTTCATCAGTTTTAACAAATATTAAATCTAAAAACCGTTTAAAAGCTAGAAATTTGAAGAATGGAGTCTACCGAGCTCAGGATCGCCATTTAGAAATCTAGCCAAGTCACTTAGGTCAGATGTTTTAATCGGGAAGATAGAAATAAATTTGAGCACGTCGTCCTTCGGATGGGACTTTCCCGATATATCTGAATCTGTCTATCCGTTTTAACAAATATTAAATCTATAAACCGTTAAAAAGCAGGAAATTTGAAGAATGGTATTTAGCCCGACTTTTTTCGAAAAACATTTTTATTTCGATTTTTGTGTAGGATTCAGATATCCCGGTTGTTCATCAGTTTTAACAAATATTAAATCTAAAAACCGTTTAAAAGCTAGAAAGTTGAAGAATGGAGTCTACCGAGCTCAGGATCGCCATTTAGAAATCTAGCCAAGTCACATAGGTCAGATGTTTTAATCGGGAAGATAGAAATAAATTTGAGCACGTCGTCCTTCGGATTGGACTTTAAGCTATGATCAAGGGCCTTTTCGTATGTCAGGTACTGGATAATGAGTCGTATGTTATGTATCTAAACCTGGGTAGCTGAAATTTCACTTAGGTCTAAAATAACCTTGAGCACGTCGTCCTTCGGATGGAACTATCCCGATATATCTGAATCTGTCTATCAGTTTTAACAAATATTAAATCTATAAACCGTTAAAAAGCAGGAAATTTGAAGAATGGTATTTAGCCCGACTTTTTTCGAAAAACATTTTTATTCCGATTTTTGTGTAGGATTCAGATATCCCGGTTGGTCATCAGTTTTAACAAATATTAAATCTAAAAACCGTTTAAAAGCGAGACATTTGAAGAATGGAGTTTACCGAGCTCAGGATCGCCATTTAGAAATCTAGCCAAGTCACTTAGGTCAGATGTTTTAATCGGGAAGATAGAAATAAATTTGAGCACGTCGTCCTTCGGAGGGGACTTTCCCGATACATCTGAATCTTTCTTTGGTTCACCATCTTCGTTTAAGGATGCTGCCTATCTACCAACATAGCTGTATTAATTTGTTTTTCAGAAAAAATGTCAAAACGGTACCTCTAAGCCCACTTATATTCCACATTTCTCCCTTCATAATTGTAGTTGGAACCAAACGGTAACTTATTTTATCATACATATGGAGTCTATCGAGCTCAGGATAGCCATTTAGAAATCTAGCCAAGGCACTTAGGTCAGATGTTTTAATCGAGAAGATAAAACTAAATTTGAGCACGTCGTCCTTCGGATTAGGCTTTAAGCTATGATCGAGGGCCTTTTCGTATGTCAGGTACTCGATAATGAGTGGTATGCTATGTATCTAAACCTGGGTAGTTGAAATTTCATTTACGTTAAAAATAACTTGAGCACGTCGTCCTTCGGATTGGACATGACTTCAAGCTATGATCGAGGGCCTTTTCGTATGTCAGGTACTGGATAATGAGTCGTATGTTATTTATCTAAACCTGGGTAGCTGAAATTTCACTTAGGTCTAAAATAACCTTGAGCACGTCGCCCTTCGGATGGAACTTTCCCGATATATCTGAATCTGTCTATCAGTTTCAACAAATATTAAATCTATAAACCGTTAAAAAGCAGGAAATTTGAAAAATGGTATTTAGCCCGACTTTTTTCGAAAAGCATTTTTATTTCGATTTTTGTGTAGGATTCAGATATCCCGGTTGTTCATCAGTTTTAACAAATATTAAATCTAAAACCCGTTTAAAAGCTAGAAATTTGAAGAATGGAGTCTACCGAGCTCAGGATCGCCATTTAGAAATCTAGCCAAGTCACTTAGGTCAGATGTTTTAATCGGGAAGATAGAAATAAATTTGAGCACGTCGTCCTTCGGATTGGACTTTAAGCTATAATCGAGGGCCTTTTCGTATGTCAGGTACTGGATAATGAGTCGTATGTTACGTATCTAAACCTGGGTAGCTGAAATTTCGCTTAGGTCTAAAATAACATTGAGCACGTCGTCCTTCGGATGGGACTTTCCCGATATATCTGAATCTGTCTATCCGTTTTAACAAATATTAAAACTATAAACCGTTAAAAAGCAGGAAATTTGAAGAATGGTATTCAGCCCGACTTTTTTCGAAAAACATTTTAATTTCGATTATTGTGTAGGATTCAGATATCCCGGTTGTTCATCAGTTTTAACAAATATTAAATCTAAAAACCGTTGAAAAGCGAGAAATTTGAAGAATGGAGTTTACCGAGCTCAGGATCGCCATTTAGAAATCTAGTCAAGTCACTTAGGTCAGATGTTTCAATCGGGAAGATAGAAATAAATTTGAGCACGTCGTCTTTCGGATTGGACTTTAAGCTATGATCGAGGGCCTTTTTGTATGTCAGGTACTGGATAATGAGTCGTATGTTATGTATGTAAAACTGGGTAGCTGAAATTTCACTTAGGTCTAAAATAACCTTGAGCACGTCGTCCTTCGGATGGGACTTTCCCGATATATCTGAATCTGTCTATCCGTTTTAACAAATATTAAATCTATAAACCGTTAAAAAGCAGGAAATTTGAAGAATGGTATTTAGCCCGACTTTTTTCGAAAAACATTTTTATTTCGATTTTTGTGTAGGATTCAGATAACCCGGTTGTTCATCAGTTTTAACAAATATTAAATCTAAAAACCGTTTAAAAGTGAGAAATTTGAAGAATGGAGTTTACCGAGCTCAGGATCGCCATTTAGAAATCTAGTCAAGTCACTTAGGTCAGATGTTTTAATCGGGAAGATAAAAATAAATTTGAGCACGTCGTCCTTCGGATTGGACTTTAAGCTATGATCGAGGGCCTTTTCGTATGTCAGGTGCTCGATAATGAGTCGTATGTTATGTAACTAAACCTGAGTAGCTAAAATTTCACTTAGGTTCATTAAACCTTGAGCACGTCGTCCTTCGGATGGGACTTTCCCGATATATCTGAATCTGTCTATCCGTTTTAACAAATATTAAATCTATAAACCGTTAAAAAGCAGGAAATTTGAAGAATGGTATTTAGCCCGACTTTTTTCGAAAAACATTATTATTTCGATTTTTGTGTAGGATTCAGATATCCCGGTTGTTCATCAGTTTTAACAAATATTAAATCTAAAAACCGTTTAAAAGCGAGACATTTGAAGAATGGAGTTTACCGAGCTCAGGATCGCCATTTAGAAATCTAGCCAAGTCACTTAGGTCAGATGTTTTAATCGGGAAGATAGAAATAAATTTGAGCACGTCGTCCTTCGAATGGGACTTTCCCGATACATCTGAATCTTTCTTTGGTTCACCATCTTCGTTTAAGGATGCTGCCTATTTACAAACATAGCTGTATTAATTTGTTTTTCAGAAAAAATGTCAAAACGGTACCTCTAAGCCCACTTATTTTCCACATTTCTCCCTTCATAATTTTAGTTGGAACCAAACGGTAACTTATTTTATCATACATATGGAGTCTATCGAGCTCAGGATAGCCATTTAGAAATCTAGCCAAGGCACTTAGGTCAGATGTTTTAATCGAGAAGATAAAACTAAATTTGAGCACGTCGTCCTTCGGATTAGGCTTTAAGCTATGATCGAGGGCCTTTTCGTATGTCAGGTACTCGATAATGAGTGGTATGCTATGTATCTAAACCTGGGTAGTTGAAATTTCATTTACGTTAAAAATAACTTGAGCACGTCGTCCTTCGGATTGGACATGACTTCAAGCTATGATCGAGGGCCTTTTCGTATGTCAGGTACTGGATAATGAGTCGTATGTTATTTATCTAAACCTGGGTAGCTGAAATTTCACTTAGGTCTAAAATAACATTGAGCACGTCGTCCTTCGGATGGGACTTTCCCGATATATCTGAATCTGTCTATCCGTTTTAACAAATATTAAATCTATACACCGTTAAAAAGCAGGAAATTTGAAGAATGGTATTCAGCCCGACTTTTTTCGAAAAACATTTTAATTTCGATTATTGTGTAGGATTCAGATATCCCGGTTGTTCATCAGTTTTAACAAATATTAAATCTAAAAACCGTTGAAAAGCGAGAAATTTGAAGAATGGAGTTTACCGAGCTCAGGATCGCCATTTAGAAATCTAGTCAAGTCACTTAGGTCAGATGTTTCAATCGGGAAGATAGAAATAAATTTGAGCACGTCGTCTTTCGGATTGGACTTTAAGCTATGATCGAGGGCCTTTTTGTATGTCAGGTACTGGATAATAAGTCGTATGTTATGTATCTAAAACTGGGTAGCTGAAATTTCACTTAGGTCTAAAATAACCTTGAGCACGTCGTCCTTCGGATGGGACTTTCCCGATATATCTGAATCTGTCTATCCGTTTTAACAAATATTAAATCTAAAAACCGTTTAAAAGTGAGAAATTTGAAGAATGGAGTTTACCGAGCTCAGGATCGCCATTTAGAAATCTAGTCAAGTCACTTAGGTCAGATGTTTTAATCGGGAAGATAGAAATAAATTTGAGCACGTCGTCCTTCGGATTGGACTTTAAGCTATGATCGAGGGCCTTTTCGTATGTCAGGTACTGGATAATGAGTCGTATGTTACGTATCTAAACCTGGGTAGCTGAAATTTCGCTTAGGTCTAAAATAACATTGAGCACGTCGTCCTTCGGATGGGACTTTCCCGATATATCTGAATCTGTCTATCCGTTTTAACAAATATTAAAACTATAAACCGTTAAAAAGCAGGAAATTTGAAGAATTGTATTCAGCCCGACTTTTTTCGAAAAACATTTTAATTTCGATTATTGTGTAGGATTCAGATATCCCGGTTGTTCATCAGTTTTAACAAATATTAAATCTAAAAACCGTTGAAAAGCGAGAAATTTGAAGAATGGAGTTTACCGAGCTCAGGATCGCCATTTAGAAATCTAGTCAAGTCACTTAGGTCAGATGTTTCAATCGGGAAGATAGAAATAAATTTGAGCACGTCGTCTTTCGGATTGGACTTTAAGCTATGATCGAGGGCCTTTTTGTATGTCAGGTACTGGATAATGAGTCGTATGTTATGTATGTAAAACTGGGTAGCTGAAATTTCACTTAGGTCTAAAATAACCTTGAGCACGTCGTCCTTCGGATGGGACTTTCCCGATATATCTGAATCTGTCTATCCGTTTTAACAAATATTAAATCTATAAACCGTTAAAAAGCAGGAAATTTGAAGAATGGTATTTAGCCCGACTTTTTTCGAAAAACATTTTTATTTCGATTTTTGTGTAGGATTCAGATAACCCGGTTGTTCATCAGTTTTAACAAATATTAAATCTAAAAACCGTTTAAAAGTGAGAAATTTGAAGAATGGAGTTTACCGAGCTCAGGATCGCCATTTAGAAATCTAGTCAAGTCACTTAGGTCAGATGTTTTAATCGGGAAGATAAAAATAAATTTGAGCACGTCGTCCTTCGGATTGGACTTTAAGCTATGATCGAGGGCCTTTTCGTATGTCAGGTGCTCGATAATGAGTCGTATGTTATGTAACTAAACCTGAGTAGCTAAAATTTCACTTAGGTTCATTAAACCTTGAGCACGTCGTCCTTCGGATGGGACTTTCCCGATATATCTGAATCTGTCTATCCGTTTTAACAAATATTAAATCTATAAACCGTTAAAAAGCAGGAAATTTGAAGAATGGTATTTAGCCCGACTTTTTTCGAAAAACATTTTTATTTCGATTTTTGTGTAGGATTCAGATATCCCGGTTGTTCATCAGTTTTAACAAATATTAAATCTAAAAACCGTTTAAAAGCGAGACATTTGAAGAATGGAGTTTACCGAGCTCAGGATCGCCATTTAGAAATCTAGCCAAGTCACTTAGGTCAGATGTTTTAATCGGGAAGATAGAAATAAATTTGAGCACGTCGTCCTTCGAATGGGACTTTCCCGATACATCTGAATCTTTCTTTGGTTCACCATCTTCGTTTAAGGATGCTGCCTATTTACCAACATAGCTGTATTAATTTGTTTTTCAGAAAAAATGTCAAAACGGTACCTCTAAGCCCACTTATATTCCACATTTCTCCCTTCATAATTTTAGTTGGAACCAAACGGTAACTTATTTTATCATACATATGGAGTCTATCGAGCTCAGGATAGCCATTTAGAAATCTAGCCAAGGCACTTAGGTCAGATGTTTTAATCGAGAAGATAAAACTAAATTTGAGCACGTCGTCCTTCGGATTAGGCTTTAAGCTATGATCGAGGGCCTTTTCGTATGTCAGGTACTCGATAATGAATGGTATGCTATGTATCTAAACCTGGGTAGTTGAAATTTCATTTACGTTAAAAATAACTTGAGCACGTCGTCCTTCGGATTGGACATGACTTCAAGCTATGATCGAGGGCCTTTTCGTATGTCAGGTACTGGATAATGAGTCGTATGTTATTTATCTAAACCTGGGTAGCTGAAATTTCACTTAGGTCTAAAATAACATTGAGCACGTCGTCCTTCGGATGGGACTTTCCCGATATATCTGAATCTGTCTATCCGTTTTAACAAATATTAAATCTATAAACCGTTAAAAAGCAGGAAATTTGAAGAATGGTATTCAGCCCGACTTTTTTCGAAAAACATTTTAATTTCGATTATTGTGTAGGATTCAGATATCCCGGTTGTTCATCAGTTTTAACAAATATTAAATCTAAAAACCGTTGAAAAGCGAGAAATTTGAAGAATGGAGTTTACCGAGCTCAGGATCGCCATTTAGAAATCTAGTCAAGTCACTTAGGTCAGATGTTTCAATCGGGAAGATAGAAATAAATTTGAGCACGTCGTCTTTCGGATTGGACTTTAAGCTATGATCGAGGGCCTTTTTGTATGTCAGGTACTGGATAATGAGTCGTATGTTATGTATCTAAAACTGGGTAGCTGAAATTTCACTTAGGTCTAAAATAACCTTGAGCACGTCGTCCTTCGGATGGGACTT
Organism: Aradus depressus; assembly: GCA_963662175.1. Lineage (NCBI taxonomy): Eukaryota > Metazoa > Arthropoda > Insecta > Hemiptera > Aradidae > Aradus > Aradus depressus. Next base: position 40,478,756 of record OY759222.1, read on the forward strand.
TCCCGATATATCTGAATCTGTCTATCCGTTTTAACAAATATTAAATCTATAAACCGTTAAAAAGCAGGAAATTTGAAGAATGGTATTTAGCCCGACTTTTTTCGAAAAACATTTTTATTTCGATTTTTGTGTAGGATTCAGATATCCCGGTTGTTCATCAGTTTTAACAAATATTAAATCTAAAAACCGTTTAAAAGTGAGAAATTTGAAGAATGGAGTTTACCGAGCTCAGGATCGCCATTTAGAAATCTAGTCAAGTCACTTAGGTCAGATGTTTTAATCGGGAAGATAAAAATAAATTTGAGCACGTCGTCCTTCGGATTGGACTTTAAGCTATGATCGAGGGCCTTTTCGTATGTCAGGTACTGTATAATGAGTCGTATGTTATGTATCTAAACCTGGGTAGCTGAAATTTCACTTAGGTCTAAAATAACCTTGAGCACGTCGTCCTTCGGATGGGACTTTCCCGATATATCTGAATCTGTCTATCAGTTTTAACAAATATTAAATCTATAAACCGTTAAAAAGCAGGAAATTTGAAGAATGGTATTTAGCCCGACTTTTTTCGAAAAACATTTTTATTTCAATTTTTGTGTAGGATTCAGATATCCCGGTTGTTCATCAGTTTTAACAAATATTAAATCTAAAAACAGTTTAAAAGCTAGAAATTTGAAGAATGGAGTCTACCGAGCTCAGGATCGCCATTTAGAAATCTAGCCAAGTCACTTAGGTCAGATGTTATAATCGGGAAGATAAAAATAAATTTGAGCACGTCGTCCTTCAGATGTAAGAACGCCGGACACCTTAGATAGTATGCGCCTTGCAACTCCGTGCAACCAGGTATTAATAAGTTCTTAGGAACGCTGGGCAACACAGATAGTATGTATGTAGTTAGGAATGTTGGGCACCGCAGCTAGTATGTGCCTTGCAACAGCGGATGCCCTAGGTATTTTGTGCTAAACAACGCTGGTGATAGCTATTATTTACAGTGCAACGGTGGACCTCCTAGGTAATACATGCTTAGGAAACCCAACATATTAAAATTAGGGCTATATCCCATCTTTAAGAAAGCTCCATGTGAGATTCATTCTGCATTAATGCACCCCCCCCCCCCCCTCCGTCCAAAGGGTCACAGCCAATTTTTAAATATTTCTTTTGAAACTACCATTCAGGTATATGGTTGCCCCCCGCATAACCTCCTCCCGTTGACAATTTTGAGACGTCACATATCCTTTCTTTGTTTTTGTCTATTATGAATACTACATGTGAAATTCCATGACATACCGATCATCCGTTAAAGACCTATCACTACCTTAATATGTAGGCCTACCCCACAACCCCCCCCTCCCGTTCCAAATTTTGAAATGTCACGTAGCGTATTTTTCAATTTGGCCTAGAATAGTACATGCCAAATTCCATGACTACCCGATCATCCGTTAATGACAGCACTATCTTTATATTTAGGCCTACCCCCACAACCCCCCCTCACGTTCACTATTTTGTGACGTCACAAACCCTATTTTTTTTATTTGGCCTTTAAAAAAACTACATATGAAATTCCATGACAATCCGATCATCCGTTAATGACTTAGCACTACCTTTATATTTAGGCCCCCCTTACCACCCCCCCTACCGTTCAAAATTTATGGACGATACATAGCCTATTATTCAATCGGGCTGAAAAGAACGCTACATGTGAAGTTTCATAAAAATCCGTCCAGCCGTTTCGGCGTGATGCTGGAACAAACATCCAAACAAACACACAAACCCCGTTTCAGCTTTATTAATATAGACTAGCAGTAATACCCGACGTTGCCCGGGGAACTTTGACTTTTCTCCCAATATCTCCTATTAGGCTATTCAGTTCCTCGACAGTACATTCATGATGTTATAATTTTCAATTATTCATACGGAATAAGGCTTATAGTCCTTCAAATGTAGTAACGCTAGCTTTGGAGCTAAAACTAATTTATTCAAAAAGATTTCTCATTAATCGTTGCAATGGTTTTTGAGTTACAAAGATTGCGTGAGTGGATGCTGGGATGGACCAGATATTGAGGTACTAATACGCCTATAACCTTCCACAGACGATGACGAACAAATTTAAAAAAAAATAATCAAATCCATCAAGCCGTTCGTGAGTTATAGCGGTACAACGCACAGACCGAAGTCACTAAAAGTTACGATTAGTGACTCTTGGCACGTCCTTTCTGTGCACAAGACATCAACATTTTATTGAAAGTAATTAAATGTACACTCTGACATCCCATTGCCATTTGACTTAGTCAAAGCCCGGGCATGAGTCAGAAACAAACAACACAATATACAATAGTCAGAGAAGAAAACGAAACTAACAAAAAAAAGATGTTTTGAGAGTATATTTTTAGCCTATTGAAGGTTGAAAAAGGGTCAAATGAATCACAACTGAGACGAATTGAATGAGGAAGTGACATCATTGGAGCGCTGTCCGGGGGAAAGACATCTCTCCTTGTCTCAACGGAACAGACATTAAACTACCCCAGCAGTACAAAGTATAGGACAAGTTATGTAATCGGTTAGGGGTGGGTGAAACACCGACAATGTACTTCCCCAGCAAATTAAGTTTTCGCGCACCCTCCCAAACCAGTGAACCATTTGGACTAAAAATCAATAACTGATTTACATAGGATATATATGTATATTAAATCGGCAGCTGTTAGAGCCCTGTGAACACGATAACTCCCGATACAAAATGAATCCATCGACATGAAATTTTTTATGCATCCAGAATCTCCCCTAAGGACCAATTGATTTTTAACCAAATCAGGCAAAAGAGAGGAGGGACTTTACTTTTTTTCATCAATTTTTCTTAAATTAATTTTATTGCAAGCCTGGTCTAGATTTCCTCCCCCTTCATAACCTTCATTTGTATATTGTTTTTACATTTATTTTATCTTATTCTATATATTCATTTAGACACATTTATTTTCGTATGATTTCTTCATAATGAAGCTGTTAATTTAATTATCTTTGTATTATTATTTTATTTATTTATTTGTTCACTTATTTCATCACTAGCAGTAATACCAGGCGTTGCCCGGGTAACTTTGAATTTTCTCCCAATATCTCCTATAAGTCTATTCAATCCTTCGACACCACATTCATGATGTTATAATTTTCGATTATTCATACGGAATAAGGCTTATAGTCCTTCAACTATAGTAACGCTAATAAGTTTTTAAGACCCCGGGGCACCACAGCTAGTATGCGTCTTTCAACGGCGGAAACCCCAGCTAGTGAATACTTGGCATCGCTGGGCCCCACAGCTAGTACGAAGTTAGGAACGCTGGACATTACAGCTAGTATGTGCCTTGCGACGGCGGACCCCACATCTAGTACGTAGTTAGGAACGCTGGGCACCACAGCTAGTAAGTGTCTTGTAACGGCGGACCCCACAGCTAGTGTTAGGAACGCTGGGCATCTCAGCTAGTATGTGCCTTGAGACGGCGGACCCCACAGCTAGTACGATATTAGGAACGCTGGGCACCATAGCTAGTAAATGCCTTGCAACTGCGGACCCCACAGCGAATACATAGTTACTACTACTACATGTAAAATTCATGACAATCCGATTACCCCTACGATTTGCCCTCCCCCTCCCCCCCCCCTCCTGTTCAATTTTTTAAGATGTCACATAGTGTATTTTTTTATTTGCCCATCAAGAATACTACATGAGAAATTCCATGACAATCCGATCATCCGTAATTGATCTATCACTATCATCAAATTTAGGCCTACCCCCACAACCCCCCTCCCGTTCTCAATTATGTGACGTCACACCCTATTTTTCTATTTGGCCTTTATGAATACTATATGTGAAATTTCGTGACAATCCGATCATCCGTTAATGACTTATCACTATATATATACTTAGGCCTCGATCAACCCACCCTCGACTTAGCACTACCTTTATATTTAGGCCCCCCCTACAACCCCCCCTCCCGTTCAAAATTTTGGGACGCCACATAGCCTATTATTCAATCGGGCTCAAAAGAATGCTTCATGTGAAGTTTCATGAAGATCCGTCCAGCCGTTTGGGCGTGATGCTGGAACTAACATACAAACAAACAAACCCCGTTTCAGCTTTATTAATATAGACTAGCAGTAATACCCGGCGTTGCCCGGGGAACTTTGACTTTTCTCCCAATATCTCCTATAAGGCTATTCAGTTCCTCGACAGTACATTCATGATGTTATAATTTTCAATTATTCATACGGAATAAGGCTTATAGTCCTTCTACTGTAGTAACGCTAGTATGTTTTTAGGACCCCTGGGCACCACAGCTAGTATGCGCCTTTCAACGGCGGAAACCAGAGCTAGTGAATACTTAGCATCGCTGGACATCCTAGCCAGTGCGTACTTAAGAACGCTTGTGACCACAGCTAGTATGTGCCTTGCAACGCTGGGCACCACAGCTAGTATATAGTTAGAAACGCTGAGCATCACAGCTAGTATGTGTTCTGCAACGGCGGACCCCACCGCTAGTACCTAGTTAGAAACGCTGGGCATCACAGCTAGTATGTTTTTGCAACGGCGGACCCCACAGCTAGTACGATATTAGGAACGCTGGGCATCACAGTCTTGCAACAGTGAACCCCACAGTGAATACATAGTTACTACTACTACTACTACATGTGAAATTCATGACAATCCGATTACCCTTTAATCATTCAGCATTATTTTTATGCTTAGCCCCCCCCCCCCCCCCTCCCAAATTTTTAAGATGTCACACACCCTATTTTTCTATTTGGCCTTTATGAATACTACATGTAAAATTTCGTGACAATCCGATCATCCGTTAATGATTTATCACTGTAGTTATACTTAGGCCCCCATCAACCCACCCTCCCGTTCAAAATTTTGTGACATATACACCCTATATTTCTATTTGGCTTTTAAGAATACTACATGTGAAATTCCATGACAATATTAATGAGCAAGCACTATATTTATACTTAGCCCCCCCCCTCCCCCCCCTTCGCAACAGAGGACCCCACAGCTAGTACGAAGTTAGGAATGCTGGGCATCACAGCTAGTAAGTGCATTGCAACAGCGGACCCCACAGCTAGTACGAAGTTAGGAACGCTGGGCATCACAGCTATTAAGTGCCTTGCAACAGCGGACCCCACAGCTAGTACGTAGTTAAATACGCTGGGCATTACAGTTAGTAAGTGCTTTGCAACAGCGAACTTCACAGCTAGTACATAGTTAGGAACGCTGGGCACTACAGCTAGTAAATGCCTTGCAACAACGGACCCCACAGCTAGTACGATATTAGGAACCCTGGGTATCACAGCTAGTATGCTTTTGCAACGACGGACCCCACAGTTAGTACGTTTTTAGGAACGCTGGGCCCTACAGGTAGTAGGTGCCTTGCAACTGCGGACCCCACAGATAGTATGTAGTTAGAACCACGGGGCATCACAGCTAGTATGAGTTTTGCAACGGTGGACCCCACAGCTAGTACCTACGTAGTTAAATACGCTGGGCCACACTGCTAGCGCCTTGCAACAGCAGACCCCACAGCTATTACGTAATTAGGAACGCTGGGCATCACAGCTAGTAAATGTCTTGTAGGTGCCTTGCAACAGCGAACCCCACAGCCAGTACATAGTTAGGAACGCTGGGACTGAGCACTACAGCTAGTAAGTGCCTTGCAACAGCGGACCCCACAGCTAGTACGATATTAGGAACGCTGGACATCACAGCTAGTAAATGTCTTGCAACAGTGAACCCCACAGCGAATACATAGTTACTACTACTACTACATGTGAAATTCATGACAATCCGATTCATGACAATACGATGAACCGTTAATGAGCTAGCTCTATATTTATACTTAGTCCCCCCCCCCTCAACCCCGCCACCCGTTCAAAACTTCGGGACGCCACACACCTTATTTTTCTATTTGGCCTTTAGGAATAATATATGCGAAATTTCGTGACAATACGACCAACCGTTAATGAGCTAACTCTATATGTATATTTAGCCCCCCCCCCACAACCCTCCTTCCTGTTCAAAATTTTGGGCCGTCACACACCTAATATTTCTATTTGGCTTTTAAAAATACTACATGTGAAATTTCATGACGATTCGCCCATTAGTTAATGAGTTAGCTCTATATTTATACTTAGGCCCCCCCACATCCCCCCCTCCCGTTCAAAACTTTGGGACGCCACACACCTTATTTTTCTATTTGGCCTTCAGGAATACTCCATGTGAAATTTCGTGACAATCCGACCAACTGTTAAAGAGTTAGCTCTATATTTATACTTAGGCCCCCCCACAACCCCCCCTCCCGTTCAAAACTTTGAGACGCCACACACCTTTTTTTCCTATTTGGCTTTTAAAAATACTACGTGAAATTTCATGACGATTCGCCCATTAGTTAATGAGTTAGCTCTATATTTATACTTAGGCCCCCCCACAACCCCCCCTCCCGTTCAAAACTTTGAGACGCCACACACCTTTTTTTGCTATTTGGCTTTTAAAAATACTAGATGTGAAATTTCATGACGATTCGCCCATTAGTTAATGAGTTAGCTCTATATTTATACTTAGGACCCCCCACTACCCCCCCCCCCCCGTAAAAAATTTTGAGCCGTCACACCGCCTATTTTTTTATTTGGTCTTCAGGAATACTACATGTGAAACTTCGTGACAATCCGACCAACTGTTAAAGAGTTAGCTCTATATTTATACTTAGGCCCCCCTTACAACCCCCCCTCCCGTTCAAAACTTCGGGACGCCACACACCTTATTTTTCTATTTGGCCTTTAGGAATAATATATGCGAAATTTCGTGACAATACGACCAACCGTTAATGAGCTAACTCTATATGTATATTTAGCCCCCCCCCCCACAACCCTCCTTCCTGTTCAAAATTTTGGGCCGTCACACACCTAATATTTCTATTTGGCTTTTAAAAATACTACATGTGAAATTTCATGACGATTCGCCCATTAGTTAATGAGTTAGCTCTATATTTATACTTAGGCCCCCCCACATCCCCCCCTCCCGTTCAAAACTTTGGGACGCCACACACCTTATTTTTCTATTTGGCCTTCAGGAATACTCCATGTGAAATTTCGTGACAATCCGACCAACTGTTAAAGAGTTAGCTCTATATTTATACTTAGGCCCCCCCACAACCCCCCCTCCCGTTCAAAACTTTGAGACGCCACACACCTTTTTTTCCTATTTGGCTTTTAAAAATACTACGTGAAATTTCATGACGATTCGCCCATTAGTTAATGAGTTAGCTCTATATTTATACTTAGGCCCCCCCACAACCCCCCCTCCCGTTCAAAACTTTGAGACGCCACACACCTTTTTTTGCTATTTGGCTTTTAAAAATACTAGATGTGAAATTTCATGACGATTCGCCCATTAGTTAATGAGTTAGCTCTATATTTATACTTAGGACCCCCCACTACCCCCCCCCCCCCCCCCGTAAAAAATTTTGAGCCGTCACACCGCCTATTTTTTTATTTGGTCTTCAGGAATACTACATGTGAAACTTCGTGACAATCCGACCAACTGTTAAAGAGTTAGCTCTATATTTATACTTAGGCCCCCCTTACAACCCCCCCTCCCGTTCAAAACTTTGGGACGCCACACACCTTTTTTTCTTATTTGGCTTTTAAAAATACTACATGTGAAATTTCGTGACAATCCGACCAACCCTTCATGAGCTAGGACTATATTTATACTTAGGCCCCCCTTACAACCCCCCCTCCCGATCAAAACTTTGGACGCCACACACCTTTTTTTCCTGTTTGGCTTTTAAAAAGACTACGTGTGAAATTTCATGACAATTTGACCATTAGTTAATGAGTTAGCACTATTTATATACTTAGGCCCCCATACAACCCCCCCTCCCGATCAAAATTTTGGGACGCCACATAGCCTATTATTCAATCGGGCTCAAAAGAATGCTACATGAGAAGTTTCATAAAAATCCGTCCAGCGGTTTGGGCGTGATGCTGGAAGAAACATACATACAAACAAACAAACAAACAAACCCCGTTTCAGGTTTATTAATATAGTTAAGGAGAAATATAAACAGTGCAATAACACTTGTATATTTTATATTCAATAATAATACATTAAGACGACACCAGGTGGCAGGTAATGAGATGGACCACAACGTCACCCTCTATATTAGTTGATGTAGAGCTACTGTAAAGATTTGACCCTGTTCAATATTTACCAAGAGGTGGCCTCCCGTCCAGTATCCTTGTTTTGTGGATATTTTCAATGTCGACCCATGACTAATGGGCTGATCTCACCGAGTCAAGATCACGGACCTCGCCCGATTGTCATTGAACATTTTGTCTCCACTTTGATCATTGTTTCTAGGGCATTCCACGCCAAAACATAAAAAAAAAAAAAAAAAAAAAAAAAAAAAAAAACATCAATTGATTTTAACGAAATTTGTAGAGGATGTTTGGTCCAGGTTCAAACTAAAAAATACAAAGAAACAATTTTTGATCATTATTTTTTATAAACGAGTGGTGGACCCGCCGGAGACGGTTCAGCTTTGTCGAGTGAAGTGGAGGGAATTGCTTCCGATAAAAAAAAAAAAAGTGAGGATAATCCCGAACCCTGCTACCTATATCCCAACTTCAAAAAACACACTTTTTCTAAAAAAATTATCAGCAAGTCTTAGTTGATTTTTTTTCTTGTTCTGGTGCAATAAAACTGAGTGGCAAAAAAAATGAACAAACAACTAAATACTTACAGAAATAAATAATGGCTGTTGAATCATCTTCCTTTACTTGTAAAATTAATAGGTGAACCTTGAATTTCGGATATTAGGGTTAGGATAGTATATCAAAAATTATTAATATCATATTTTTTTTCTCAGACCAAGAGAAAAAAAAAATATATATTATTAATTTTTGATATAGGTACATCCTAACACTAATATCCGAAATCCCAGGTTCACCTATTAATATTAGAAGTAAAGGAAGATGATTCAACAGCCATTATTTATTTCCGTAAGTATTTAGTTGTTTGTTCATTGTTAAATATTAAATTTATTACTTGTTATAATTAAATATTATATTACCAGGGTAACTGGCACCTAATAATTCAATAACAAGACATCCCTCTACTATGTAGTACTCAGTTAACTTGAATCTAACCTTAGCAACTGGTCTACAACTCACCCAAATGATCCCTGTCCTCTTCCTTTTCTTATCGTCTTCTTGGCATCTATCCCATATTTTTAAATTTTTAAGCACGCAATTTTTCTGAAAAATGAACTGAGGACTGTTTGTCGATTCCTCTTCATTGACATTTCTGAGGTTCCGTTCCACAAATGGTAAAAACGGAGTCGTTATGGAAAGTTTACGGTGTCTGTCCATCATTCTGTCACCACATTAGATATTTATTTTTTTCCTGTGTGATGTATAAAATTACACACATTGTAATTATTAATAATATATTATAACATTAATTATATTTATTGGTATAAAAAACTGAACAAAAAAAAGCTGTTAGAAATGAAGTAACTTAATTATTGAATAAATATATGAAGTCGCATTTTGTTTTAAAAAGGAACCAATGAATGAAGTACAAAAGACGACGATCAGCTGTTTTTAATAGAGTGGAGCAGTCTAAGTTGGGTTGTGGAGGTTGAAGTCTGGGAGAGATGTGAAGATGGACAGGCTAGGAGTGAGAGAAGTGTTTAGGCTTAAGGTGTGGTGAACCAAAAAGGTGTGAAATAACATGGAAATAGATGCGCAAAGGAGGTACTTTTATTTATTTATATGTACATATATAGGGTGGCCCAGATAAGCGGGCCACCCTACTACATGTTACTACTACATGTGAAATTCATGACAATCCGATTACCCTTTAATCAGTCAGCATTTTTTTATGCTTTGCCCCCCCCCCCCCTGTTCAATTTTTGAAGATGTCACATAGTGTATTTTTCTATTTGGCCATCAAGAATACTACATAAGAAATTCCATGACAATCCGATCATCCGTAAATGATCTATCACTATCTTCAAATTTACGCCTACCCCACAACCCCCCTTCCGTTCAAAACTTTGGGACGCCACACACCTTTTTTTCCTTTTTGGCTTTTAAAAATACTACATGTGAAATTTCATGACAATTCGACCATTAGTTAATGAGTTAGCACTATTTATATACTTAGGCCCCCCTTACAACCCCCCCTCCCGATCAAAATTTTGGGACGCCACATAGCCTATTATTCAATCGGGCTCAAAAGAATGCTACATGGGAAGTTTCATAAAAATCTGTCCAGCCGTTTCGGTGTGATGCTGGAACAAACATACAAACAAACAAACAAACACACCCCGTTTCAGCTTTATTAATATAGACTTTATTAATATAGACTAGCAGTAATACCCGGCGTTGCCCGGGGAACTTTGACTTTTCTACTATTATCTCCTATAAGTCTTTTAAATTCTTCAACAGTACATTCATGATGTTATAATTTTTAATTATTCATACGGAATAAGGCTTATAGTCCTTCAACGTCAAACACCCCAGCTAGTAAGTTTTTAGGACCCCTGGGCATCACAGCTAGTATGCGTCTTTCAACGGCGGAAACCACAGATAGTGAATACTTAGCATCGCTGGACATCCTAGCCAGTGCGTACTTAAGAACGCTATTGACCGCAGCTAGTAAATGCCTTGCAACAGCGGACCCCACAGCGAATACATAGTTACTACTACTACATGTGCAATTCATGCCAATCCGCTTACCCTTTAACAGTACATTCATGATGTTATAATTTTCAATTATTCATACGGAATAAGGCTTATAGTCCTTCAACGTCAAACATCCCAGCTAGTAAGTTTTTAGGACCCCTGGGCATCACAGCTAGTATGCGTCTTTCAACGGCGGAAACCACAGATAGTGAATACTTAGCATTGCTGGACATCCTAGCCAGTGCGTACTTAAGAACGCTATTGACCGCAGCTAGTAAATGCCTTGCAACAGCGGACCCCACAGCGAATACATAGTTACTACTACTACATGTGCAATTCATGCCAATCCGCTTACCCTTTAACAGTACATTCATGATGTTATAATTTTCAATTATTCATACGGAATAAGGCTTATAGTCCTTCAACGTTTGGGAGGGGGGGCAGCATGAAAATAATGCTGAATCATTGAAGGGTAATCGGATTGTCATGAATTTCACATGTAGTAGTAGTAACTATGTATTCGCTGTCACATAGTGTATTTTTTTATTTGACCATAAAGAATACTACATATGAAATTTCGTGACAATCCAATCATCCGTTAATGACCTATCACTATCTTCAAATTTAGGCCTACCCCCATAACCCCCCTCCCGTTCACAATTTTTTGACGTCACACACCCTATTTTTCTATTTGGCCTTTATGAATACTTCATGTAAAATTTCGTGACAATCCGATCATCCGTTAATGACTTATCACTATACTTATACTTAGGCCCCCATCAACCCACCCTCCCGTTCAAAATTTTGTGACATATACACTCTATATTTCTATTTGGCTTTTAAGAATACTACATGTGAAATTCCATGACAATACGACCAACCGTTAATGAGCTAGCACTATATTTATACTTAGGCCCCCCCTCCACAACCCCCCCTCCCGTAAACAATTTTGAGCCGTCACACCGCTTATTTTTCTATTTGGCCTCCAGGAATACTACATGTGAAATTTCGTGACAATCCGATCATCCGTTAATGACTTATCACTATACTTATACTTAGGCCCCCATCAACCCACACTCCCGTTCAAAATTTTGTGACATATACACCCTATATTTCTATTTGGCTTTTAAGAATACTACATGTGAAATTCCATGACAATACGACCAACCGTTATTGAGCTAACACCATATTTATACTTAGGCCCCCCCGCCACTACCCCCCCTCCCGTACAAAATTTTGAGCCGTTACACCGCCTATTTTTTTATTTGGTCTTCAGGAATACTACATGTGAAACTTTGTGACAATTCGACCAACCGTTAATGAGCTAGCTCTATATTTATACTTAGGCCCCCCCGCAACCCCCCCTCCCGTTCAAAACTTTGGGACGCCACACACCTTTTTTTCCTATTTGGCTTTTAAAAATACTACGTGAAATTTCATGACGATTCGCCCATTAGTTAATGAGCTAACTCTATATGTATATTTAGCCCCCCCCCCCCCCCCCACAACCCCCCCCCCCCCCGTTCAAAACGTTGGGACGCCACACACCTTTTTTTCCTATTTGGCTTTTAAAAATACTACATGTGAAATTTCATGACGATTCGCCCATTAGTTAATGAGTTAGCTCCATATTTATACTTAGGCCCCCCCACTACCCCCCCTCCCGTAAAACATTTTGAGCCGTCACACCGCCTATTTTTTTATTTGGTCTTCAGGAATACTACATGTGAAACTTCGTGACAATCCGACCAACTGTTAAAATATTAGCTCTATATTTATACTTAGGCCTAGCAGTAATACCCGGCGTTGCCCGGGGAACTTTGACTTTTCTCCCAATATCTCCTATAAGGCTATTCAGTTCCTCGACAGTACATTCATGATGTTATAATTTTCAATTATTCATACGGAATAAGGCTTATAGTCCTTCTACTGTAGTAACGCTAGTATGTTTTTAGGACCCCTGGGCACCACAGCTAGTATGCGCCTTTCAACGGCGGAAACCAGAGCTAGTGAATACTTAGCATCGCTGGACATCCTAGCCAGTGCGTACTTAAGAACGCTTGTGACCACAGCTAGTATGTGCCTTGCAACGCTGGGCACCACAGCTAGTATATAGTTAGAAACGCTGAGCATCACAGCTAGTATGTGTTCTGCAACGGCGGACCCCACCGCTAGTACCTAGTTAGAAACGCTGGGCATCACAGCTAGTATGTTTTTGCAACGGCGGACCCCACAGCTAGTACGATATTAGGAACGCTGGGCATCACAGTCTTGCAACAGTGAACCCCACAGTGAATACATAGTTACTACTACTACTACTACATGTGAAATTTCGTGACAATCCGATCATCCGTTAATGATTTATCACTATATTTCTATTTGGCTTTTAAGAATACTACATGTGAAATTCCATGACAATATGACCAACCTTTAATGAGCTAGCACTATATTTATACTTAGCCCCCCCCCCCCCCCCCCCTCGCAACAGAGGACCCCACAGCTAGTACGAAGTTAGGAACGCTGGACATCACAGCTAGTAAGTGCATTGCAACAGCGGACCCCACAGCTAGTACGGAGTTAGGAACGCTGGGCATCACAGCTATTAAGTGCCTTGCAACAGCGGACCCCACAGCTAGTACGTAGTTAAATACGCTGGGCATTACAGTTAGTAAGTGCTTTGCAACAGCGAACTTCACAGCTAGTACATAGTTAGGAACGCTGGGCACTACAGCTAGTAAATGCCTTGCAACAACGGACCCCACAGCTAGTACGATATTAGGAACCCTGGGTATCACAGCTAGTATGCTTTTGCAACGACGGACCCCACAGTTAGTACGTTTTTAGGAACGCTGGGCCCTACAGGTAGTAGGTGCCTTGCAACTGCGGACCCCACAGATAGTATGTAGTTAGAACCACGGGGCATCACAGCTAGTATGAGTTTTGCAACGGTGGACCCCACAGCTAGTACCTACGTAGTTAAATACGCTGGGCCACACTGCTAGCGCCTTGCAACAGCAGACCCCACAGCTAGTACGTAATTAGGAACGCTGGGCATCACAGCTAGTAAATGTCTTGTAGGTGCCTTGCAACAGCGAACCCCACAGCCAGTACATAGTTAGGAACGATGGGGCTGAGCACTACAGCTAGTAAGTGCCTTGCAACAGCGGACCCCACAGCTAGTACGATATTAGGAACGCTGGACATCACAGCTAGTAAATGTCTTGCAACAGTGAACCCCACAGCGAATACATAGTTACTACTACTACTATATGTGAAATTCATGACAATCCGATTCATGACAATACGATCAACCGTTAATAAGCTAGCTCTATATTTATACTTAGTCCCCCCCCCCCCCCCTCAACCCCGCCACCCGTTCAAAACTTCGGGACGCCACACACCTTATTTTTCTATTTGGCCTTCAGGAATAATATATGCGAAATTTCGTGACAATACGACCAACCGTTAATGAGCTAACTCTATATGTATATTTAGCCCCCCCCCCCCCCCACAACCCTCCTTCCTGTTCAAAAAAATTTTGGGCCGTCACACACCTAATATTTCTATTTGACCTTTAGGAATATTACATGTGAAATTTCATGACGATTCGCCCATTAGTTAATGAGTTAGCTCTATATTTATACTTAGGCCCCCCCACTACCCCCCCTCCCGTAAAAACGTTTGAGCCGTCACACCGCCTATTTTTTTATTTGGTCTTCAGGAATACTACATGTGAAACTTCGTGACAATCCGACCAACTGTTAAAGAGTTAGCTCTATATTTATACTTAGGCCCCCCCACAACCCCCCTCCCGTTCAAAACTTTGGGACGCCACACACCTTTTTTTGCTATTTGGCTTTTAAAAATACTACATGTGAAATTTCATGACGATTCGCCCATTAGTTAATGAGTTAGCTCTATATTTATACTTAGGCCCCCCCACATCCCCCCCTCCCGTTCAAAACTTTGGGACGCCACACACCTTATTTTTCTATTTGGCCTTCAGGAATACTCCATGTGAAATTTCGTGACAATCCGACCAACCGTTAAAGAATTAGCTCTATATTTATACTTAGGCCCCCCCACAACCCCCCCTCCCGTTCAAAACTTTGAGACGCCACACACCTTTTTTTCCTATTTGGCTTTTAAAAATACTACGTGAAATTTCATGACGATTCGCCCATTAGTTAATGAGTTAGCTCTATATTTATACTTAGGCCCCCCCACAACCCCCCCTCCCGTCCAAAACTTTGGGACGCCACACACCTTTTTTTCCTGTTCGGCTTTTAAAAATACTACGTGTGAAATTTCATGACAATTTGACCATTAGTTAATGAGTTAGCACTATTTTTATACTTAGGCCCCCTTACAACCCCCCCTCCCGATCAAAATTTTGGGACGCCACATAGCCTATTATTCAATCGGGCTCAAAAGAATGCTACATGGGAAGTTTCATGAAGATCCGTCCAGCGGTTTGGGCGTGATGCTGGAACAAACATACAAACAAACAAACCCCGCTTCAGCTTTATTAATATAGATTACTAATTATAATTCCAATAGTTATCCGATGACATATTTTTCTAAAATGTTATTTTGATTATATTGTACAGTTATAAGTTACAAATTTCAATAGTATACGACGTCATCTTGGTCTAAAATGAGATAAATAATCTTGGATGATTATATATTTATGACTTATCCTATTATCAGGCTGTGGTTTAATGGAAATAAATATTATTATTATTATATTTTATTATTATACTGGGATTTAAAAAATACTCAATACAAAGATAGTCACCTCAGTTTTATTTATAAATATAACAAATGGTAGGATGAGAAGGGAGCCAAGTAAAGAAACGTACCATAGCCATTCTTTTGAAAACATTAAAATGCAGTGTAAACTCCATTTAACGCCACTCGATTTAACGACAAACTCCCTAAAACATCGAAATTACTTGAACCTGGTTGGTTTACCTTGTTGTCCATACAATGATACACTCTATGTAGCATCACACCCACTCTACATAACGACAACAACACGTCATTACTAAGCAATAAACAGTACTTTCAAGTTGCCCAAATTAATAACAACTGTACGGTCTTTCGTTTGTTATTTTGTTGCTATATTGTCTAGCACATATTTACCTCGACTGTCGGCATCATACGTACCGAAGATTCTAAGAAATTCGTTTTTTTGTTTGTTGTGATTACCTTGCACAGCAAGTTGATCCCACAGCATCCCAAGATATGAATAAAATACATAAGAAAATACAATTAAAATACTGGAGCGGCAAAAAACGTCAGACGAAGATAACAGACTTTACGCAATAAGCGTTGTTATTTGTATCAATATTAATGTTTGTTGTTATACTTTATTAGTAAATACATATTATAATAGTAAAATACTATTAAATGTAATGTAATATGTATTGATTTTTCTTTTCATTTAACGACAACTCTCAATAACGCCATAAAATGCGCAGTCCCTTAAGAGTCGCTATATAGAGTTTACACTGTATATATTTTTTCTTAATGACGTTATCGTGTTCACCGATAGACAGAAATATTTTTTCAATTTTTGGAATCACAAGGTCGGAAAACATGAAGTTCCTTTGAAAACTCCACATCGATTTGTTGCCCGAATACTTAACTTCCGCTATACTTCGTACAGCTGGCGATGCAAAAATATACAAATAAATACAGATAAATTATATGTGTGTGCAACTTCGTGAGCGCTCTAACTTAATGGGTATAACATTGAATACGAAAATTGAGATGAAGTGGACACGAGTCTAGAATAGATTTTGGAACCAGTTAACTTCCGGGTCTAAATACATTTTACGAGATACACCTTATATTATTCGGAAAATTGAAAACCTCAATTGAAAACTGAGTGGACAAGTAATGTACGAGCACTTTTACGGTTCTACACGGCAAGTTTTTCAAATTAATTTTTCTTTACTTTTCATACTGAATAAAAAATTTCGTATTATAACTAATTGAGTTTGTGTCTGGACGAATGTTGACTTTCATTTTTGTATGTTTTGAGACACTTATTATTATAGTTTAAGTTAACTGTTGTATTCTGAGTAGAAATAATATATGCTCAAAGACCTCTTCAAAAGACGTGTTGTTTATTTTTCAATAGTTGCAATTGTTGGATATTTTTGTATGTTCACGACTATGTTTTATTTATTGGTATAATGTATGAACATATTAAGTAAATTACAGACCATTTAAGTACCTACGTGGTACGTCAAATAAGAAGCATGGGTGCCGTTGATCTAGAAGGCTCCTTCCTTAGATCTGAGTCTACAAAAGAACTGGCCTGTCAAACACTAATATATATTTGATTTATCACATCTTCCTTTATTGAATATCGGAATATGGCCCCCTCCTTACGCCATCTGCACGCCCCCCGTCACCTTCTCAAATTTGATATAAACATGGGTGCCCCTTCATTCCTCAAACTGCCATTCATATTTGTTCCCCCTTTGCGACTATTTGTTCTATATTAACTATATTTCCAACTGGCAGGCAGGTTACCCGGCATTGCCCAGTTGAATTACTTTATCTGAAGCTGATTGCGTGCGATATCCGGACAAAGCATATAAGACATATTTCCCCTTCCCGCAACTTATTCTTCCCCTCCCTTCTCAACTCGTTACTCAAAAGTGTTATCTCTCACAAGTTGCAAAGTAAAAATGTCTGACCTTTGACAGATTTTATTATTTTTTATTAGCTGGCTTCCGAGGTTACTCTTATCATCAGTCCACAAAAAAACAATCATTTAGTAAAGAAAAACGTAAGTAAAACAGGCATACAATTCTAATTGCTTGCTCTGTATCCTTCATTTTTTTTACTAAATTATGGCTTTTTGTTAACTGGCCGATGTTGAGGGCATTCTCGAAAGCCTGCTAGCATAAAATAATAAAATCTGTGAATACCTCTTTATTATGCAGCAATCTGTGAAATAATCACACTTCTCACTACTACAGCCATTTTCACAACATTTATCCCTATTATTTGTAATTTTAGTGAGAAAAATATTTTTTAAATCGAAGTGTCCTTCATATTGATTCTGAAGCTTTTTTAGTTGGGATCAGTGAGAAAAAAAAACAAAAAAAAAAGTTTCAGTCTCGAAGTAAACATGCCTACATTCATTGATTTGTGTCCTAAATATTATTCCCGAATAGGCAAATTCAAAATATAAAGTTTGGTTGAAATATGTTTCCCGTGATGATGGGACAAACAAATAAGACCGATAAAACCCAAATAGTTTCCAAAAATGCAGTTTCCAAATGTGCCTCTATATACATTCCTCTTAAAATTTCTGTTTTTAATTTGTTCTGAATTTTTGGATCACAGTTCAAGGGGGTACAAACTGAATTGTTGCCTTACACAGTTCAGTTGCTAATTAGGATACACCTGTAACGCTATACAATAACAATCAACTTCTACCGAGTTAATTGCTTTTTATGATAACTTTTCAATAAAATAATTCTTGACATAAGTCTAAGGAATACAAATACTTGCATTCCGGATCTTGAATTGACATAGGTTCTTTATTCAGCTGAAAAGTGCAACATTATCTTTCCAAATCAATAAAAATCTCAACTCGGCCGAGGTTCTTAGGCTTTTTTTATCTGGGAGTTGGAAGAAACTTGATCACACCGTCCTTCGGATGGGACGTTAAGTGATGGTCCTGAGCCTGTGCGACGTCAGGTACTTGTTTAAGACCCCTACTCTAGGTGAATAAAACTAAGCTGGCAAAATTTATGACTCCCACAGAGTCGGGCTCATATCTCTGATAGTAGGCGATATGATCTCATAGTTGAAGCCCGGGCATGAGTCACAGTAACTAACTAATAAAAATCTAGTTTTCTACCGTGTTGTTTTTGTCCCAAAATTCATACATATTAGGATGAAAATACTGCGAAAATATGTAATTAATATATTACGAAACCGAATCGTTTTATTAAAAAAAAAAAAAAATACCGCAGTCAATCTATAAAGTCAACGTTTTTTTATTTTAAATAAAAAAAGTAATTTTTACTATTACAAGGCACTTATGAAATGAGTGATGGTGACAACACAACGTGTTGGCAACGCTGACCCAACCACAGCCTCATTCATATCGTTATCAAGCCGTATGTCACATTTTCAAAACCTCTTAAGTTACTTATCATTTCATTTATACTTTTTATAGATTCCTCGTTGACATTGTGATTGAAAATAAAAATTGTGTGTTCAGTTCTAGTTTTTTGAATGGATAGTAATATCAGACATAATGGTTCAGTTACTAAGCTTTGTATATCAAATAGTATATTATACTTCATACTAATGTATCACCATAGTTATGTCTGCTCCAGTTTAATACCAAAATATTTTTCAAAATGCGGGAAATGAGGGGCAATGTAACAATCTCAGATAACGCATTTAAAACAAACGGAAATTTTAAAAACAAGAATGAAGCCTATGAGTTTTTCTATTTGTTGTTGCCCGGGCTTTAACTATGACTCATGTCGCCAACTACCAGGGTGCTCTTTCTCCTGGTAGGGTGGGGTCACGCTCAAGATCGGGACTTTCGCTTAACGTTTTCAAGGTAGTTTCGAAGAGGGTTCTTGAGCTGAGTAGGCAAGCACGCTACCTCAGCACCCAGCGCCATCTTCTATTTCTCCCGTTGTATGTTTATATAATATTTATATAATATATAAACATACAACGGGAGAAATAGAAGATGGCGCTGGGGTATTATAGGTACCTACATATTTTTTTCCAAAAGTACAATTAAAATATTTGTTGTCTTGAATATATTTTAATTTTTTTAATTTAATTCTCTTGAAAAAAAATAATAAGTTACTTTTTTTGTTGCTACCTAGTTAGGTTAATTAATAAACTGTTTTTTGTACCTACCTAGTTAGGTTAATTAATAAACTGTTTTTGTTGCTACCTAGTTAGGTTAATTAATAAACTTTTTTGTTGCTACCTAGTTAGGTTAATTAATAAACTGTTTTTTGTACCTACCTAGTTAGGTTAATTAATAAACTGTTTTTGTTGCTACCTAGTTAGGTTAATTAATAAACTGTTTTTGTTGCTACCTAGTTAGGTTAATTAATAAACTGTTTTTTGTACCTACCTAGTTAGGTTAATTAATAAACTGTTTTTTGTACCTACCTAGTTAGGTTAATTAATAAACTGTTTTTGTTGCTACCTAGTTAGGTTAATTAATAAACTGTTTTTTGTACCTACCTAGTTAGGTTAATTAATAAACTGTTTTTGTTGCTACCTAGTTAGGTTAATTAATAAACTGTTTTTTGTACCTACCTAGTTAGGTTAATTAATAAACTGTTTTTGTTGCTACCTAGTTAGGTTAATTAATAAACTTTTTTGTTGCTACCTAGTTAGGTTAATTAATAAACTGTTTTTTGTGTTTCTGTGTAGAGAACAACCATGAAAGGAGTCACGTGACTGAGTCAATACCTTACAGGTATTACTATAACATCTAACATCAACGCCTCCACATCAGCGCTAGAAGTGTAGCTCACCCAACATCTTCCAGACTACAGACAGGACTTCCTGCTTTCTCTGTGAGTTCCTCGTTTATTTTCTATTAATTAGCCAGCAAAAAGATATTAAGGAAATCCGTAGTCTAAATTGGAAAATAAAAATTCAGTTTCATTTACTGAAAAAAAATAATAGTCTTAAAAGTCCATTCAAAAATATTTGTCTGTTCATTTTATAAACAGAGTATTTTTAAGTAAATTTTTTATGTTGAAAATGTTCAACATTTAGCAAAAGTGTTAACCAGAAATATTCATAAAGGGGTGGTGTATCAAAAAAGTGACCGTTATTCAACAAAAAATTAATATATTTTTTTCTTTAAACCACAATAAAATTAATATTCAAAATATAACCCATTATGGTCCACCATATTTATATTTGCCATCTCTCAGCCAGCTCCTTGATCCCACGCAGATGCCACATCTTGGGATGGGCATCAAAAAATTCTTGCACAGCTGATTCGACTTCTTGAAAAGTATTACATTTTTTTCCTTGCAGGAAGTGGGCCATGGACCGAAACAAATAAAAAACGATGGAGCTAGGTCCGGACTGTATGGTGGGTGCGGTAGAAGTTCGATCCCATCAAAATTTTTGACTTTTTCCTTGGTCTTACGGGATGTGTGCGGTCGGGCGTTGTCATGCTGGAACAAAATTCCTTTGCGGTTGACCAAAGCTGGATAACGCTGTGACAGTTTCGAGTACTTTCTATCTAGCTGTTCGCAATAGAGGTCAGAATTTATTGTACAACCATCAAGAACAAATTCATGGTGGACCACTCCTTCGTAGTTCCAAAAAACGCACAGCATTGATTTTTTTCGAACTTTCTCCTTACAGCAACCGGAAAAGCCGTTTTGACCTCGATCTAACCATTGGCCACTGGTTTCAGAATTTCGCCAGTAAACGCACTTTTCCTCACAAGTGACGATTTTTTGGTAAAACCGCAAATCGGAAGAGTTTTTCAAGTGATTTTTGCAAATCTCTACCCTCTGAGCAGACTGCTGGGGTGTAAGCTCGTGCGGAACGAATCTGCAGCTCCTTTTCACATTCCCCATGGCGTGTAGATGGCGACACACAGTGTCTTTTGACACTCCGCACTCCCCGCCAAGGTCACGAGTACTCGTGGCTGGATTTGATTCTACAGCTTGCTGCAGAACCTCATTAATCGCCAATGATGGCCGCCCTGAGCCCTTCTTCCTTTCCAGGGACGTATCTCCACTATTAAATTTTTGAAACCAACGCCGCGCGGTTCGCTCGTAAAGCACACCTTCTCCTTCGGTTTTGTTGATTTCACGAGTCGCTTCGGCGGCTGTAGAAGATTTTTTCCAACAATGTTTTAAAATAATGAGAATCTCGTAAGACACCGTCATCTTACTTCTTGCATAAACATTTTAAACTAAATCCATATGGAGCCAGTCTGTGTTGATAAACAAGCTTAGATTAGTGTTCCAGAGAGAGAACAAGTTGTTGGTAAACAATAAATAGGATTAATGTGTTTACAGCTTTTGGGATTCAGGCATTCGACGAAACGGTCACTTTTTTTGATACACCCCTATATTATAGTTTGTATTACTGAGAAATCTTAAAAAAAGGGTAGGATAAAAAACAAAATAATTGTTTATAGATTATTATTTTACAATGCCCATAATGAGATTATGGGGCCCCAGAGGCGCGGGGACCATAGGCAACTGGTTAAATGACCTTAAAATTTGCATTGCAATTATTTAATTTTTTTTTGTTTTATTTGGTTGACATCGGAAATAATGTCGTAGAGTATTTATGAAGGAAGAGAGTGTCTTTATGTAAATATAAAGAGAAATATGTCGACAACAAATATATCTGTGGAGATGTAACGAACTACTTGAACTTTAATATGATAATGTTGATAAGAAATGTTTAAAAAAAGTTGAAGAAGTCAAATGTAAAAAATAGTGAATATAAGATGAGCTGTGAAGGAGAAATGTAAATCCTCCCATCTTTTCTACATTTTAGTTGAGCCCTGGAAGTAGCTAGAGGAACGCCCTTTGATTTGACAAAGATGATGTGGGTTGTTGTACTCACATTGTTTGACCAGGATGATGAGCTGTCTGATGTTGTAGATAGGGAGGGGATCCTTGGACCAGATGCACTCCCGCAGGATCCTCTCCAGTCGTTGAAGCTCCTTCTTGTATCTCCGCTCCCGGTCCAGCAGGATGGCTGTCAGTCGTTCGTCTGTCTTGTTACCGCTCTCTGCAACCATACAGACGGGTTAGGGCGCGTGGGTGCCGGAGATATAGACCTGCCCTCTTTGTCCTCCCCCTCCCCAAGTCGGCCAATCTCCGACAATCCACTTCCCCAGCTCAATTTAATTAACTATTTGTTTTTCGCGCTCCCTCCGGATCCAACTACCGATTCGGTGGTAAATCAATCGATGTCTTACTTAAACGACTTCTGAATCCTCAAACTAAACTTCTTTAGGTGCCTACCTTCGTTTTATCGACGGTCATTAGAGTATTTGTGTTGAGCCCCACTTCTGATCGCCTCCTTCCCTTCGGCCGATTTCGATGAAATTGACAGGAGTCGTCGTTAATGGGGTTTTGGATTTAGATATAAAATTTCGTGTCTACTTCGACCAAAAACATAAGATTTCGGTAAGATATTAACATTGAATTTCTCATAATTTCCCCAATACTCTGTATAATATAAGTTTGCTACGTACATAATATGTATATATACGCGATATATGTACGTGGCATAATTGTCTCATATATTATATGAGACAAGTATGCCACGTACATATATGGCGTATATATATATATATGTATGTGTACATATATCGCAAGTTGAATCGTAAACGGCCATAGTACTTAGTAATTAGATTTCGTGGAAATCAGTTCTGCCTCCTTATGTCAATAAAACTATTACAAAAGAATTTAAGGACAAAACTGCATATAGATCTCACATAGTCTTACATATAGTTTGTGGCGCTGTTTACATAAAGGAAGGCAGCATGATCCTATTGAAAATGGCCATTTTGATGTTCGCAGTTGTCGCCCTCTACGGGCTCAATGTGCGATATATATAACAGTACTAGGTTACCCGGCTTTGCCCGAAGTAAACTTAAGCAGATTAGTAACATTATCTGCCAGTTAGTAACTTAAAGTTACATGATTTTAGAAATAAGTTCAAATTTCACTTCCCCAGCTATTCAATTATAGGGGAAGTTATGTAATCGGTGAAGAATTCGTTGCGGAGTTTTCAACGGAATTTCATGTTTTCCTATCTTTGATTTTCACACTTAGATTCCAAATATGAAAAAAAAAGGTCTGTCGTTCTATGAACAAGATAACTCTCCATAGAATGAATGTATCGACACAAAAGTTTCTATGTATATCCAGAACACTAGAACGACGACACCTACGAGTTTTCATTTTCAGCCAAGTCGGCCAAAGGGAAGGAGGGGGAGGCTTAACTCAAAAACGTATTGCCGATGTAATGCATGGACATGAAATTTTATATTTGATATCAATGACGACATATTCTGTAAAATTTCAGTGATATTGAAAAACCCTAATAACTGCCGTATAGTGAATTTATAGACACAAAATGTAATATCGGGATTTAGGAGCCCCTATGTAAGTCGAATATTGAAATGATGGACTGGTTTTGGAGGGGGGCGAAAAATTAATTGTTTAATTCGTTCTGGGGAAGTAGAGTGCCGGTGATTCACCGATGACTTTTTTAAAGGTTTTGAGGCCGGAGGTTTGTGACTTATCTCCCTCCCCATAAATGGAAATTAAAACCTCACGGTATCACTTAAGACCTTTAAGACGAGATTCTACTATCTATGTTCGGTCTTCTTTCCGCCTCCTATAAATCTCCCCATTTTTGGTGTACATTTCTCTTCTTTAACATTTTTTTTTTTTCTAGTAATGACCTCTCCAAAACAATTGTACACACCGGAAGAAATTGTGAAGGAATATGAAAATGAAGAAGGCTGAAGACGATCTCACCAGTGAAGATTGAGATGTCACCGAAACTGAGTATGGCGTGTTGTCTCATAATGAAGACGGAAATATATTTGCAGGGTTAACCCAAAGGATTGTGAGAGAGCTGCAGAAGAGGTTATCGATGGTACATAGAACCGGTTTAGAAAGATACCAGCGATAATCACCGGCTATGTACTTCACCACCACGAATTTATCAATTATTTGTCCTTCCTGCAAAGCCTATCGACCGTTTGAGCTAAAGCTCAGTATTTTATTATATATCGATATACTCATTACATCGATTATTGAATTTTTGAGTTGAGCCCCCTCCCTTTTGGCTGATTCCGCTGAAAGTTATTAAGTGTCGTCTTTCTAAGGCTTTGTATTTACATATGAAATTTTATATCAATATATTCATTTCAACGGCAGTTATCAGAGCTTTTGTGTAAGGTTTCGCCCCTAATTCCTCTTCCCTTCGGCCGTTTTGACCGAAAATCAATAGTTGTGAATACACATAAAAAATTTCGTTTCGATACATATTTGGAATCGTAAGTGTGAAAATCAACGGTAAGAAAACATGAAATTCCGTTGAAAACTGCGCATCGAAATCTTGACCGATTACATAACTTCCCCTATACTTGTACAGCTTCCTTAAAAAAGGTCGTCTGTAAATCACCGGCAATGTACTTCCCCAGAAATAATTAATCAATTACGTTTTCACTCTTCTCAAACGAGTTTTTGTGTTAAGCCTCCCCCTAATCCTTCCCTTCTATTCGGCCGATTTGGCTGAAAACTCCGCGTGGAATTTCTAACCGATTGCACAACTTGCTCTCTGCTACTTACAGGTGGAGAAGTGAAGTACAGCAATTGGCGTTACTCCAGGTGCTAAAGGGGAGAATCTAATGTCTTCTACCTAATCACAGCATTGCATAATATGCCAAGCTAGGAAAGTCGAATGGTCGAAGGGACCTACATGAGATGTTCGGAGACGACAACTCATCTATCGAAGCTGTCCTAAGCACAATGAAGACAAGTCACCTCATTTAATCAAGTATACGGCGTCAAAAATCTATGACATTGGACGCCGACAAATAAAAATTATTCTATTTTCTATTCTATGTATTTTTATTAATCATTAATCAGTTTTGTTTGCAAAACACATGGGAAAAACGGGCAGTTTATGACCCCGTCTTGCTGTTTATGTGAGCCAACTTTTACCTTGTGTTTACAGGGTTAAGGAATACGAACTGCAAGGAATAAAACCGCGTTGCGGTGGAGGGATTCAGCAAGTTTGGTTTATGAGTTTTAAGGAAATGTTCTTAACTCACAAAATACATTTGTGTGCCCTTTTGTAGTTGGGCTTACGTGAGACGGTACCACCAAAACCCAATTTGTGTGATTTACGAGGTTTATATAATAACAGTAAGGGACCTGTGATTTGTCGCCAGGTGAGAACTTTGTGGGTCCGAGGTGTCATCGTGAACGTGGTCAGTTCCATCATCACACCATCTGAAACAAAAGTTGGAACTGTTATGTACATTACTTGTTATTAGTTAATTATTGTGACTCACACCCGGGCTTTAACTACAAAGTCATATCGCCTACTACCAGACCGCTCTTTCCTCACTCTGGTGGACATGATCCCGACTCTACTGTGGGAGTCCTAAATTTTGTCTACCTATGTTAATTCATCTAGGGTTGAGGTCTTTAACGAGTAGGTACCTGACATCGTATAGGCTTGGGACCATCGCTTAACGTCCCATCTAAGGACGGTGTGCTCAAGGTATTTTTTCAAACTCCCAGATAAAATACCGAATCTGTGATGTTGAGCTCAGTAGGTTAGCACGCTATCTCTGAGCTACTGGCGCCCTCTGAGTTATTTGAGCCCTCTGAGCTACTGGCGCCCTCTGAGCTACTGGCGTCCTCTGAGCTATTTGCGCCCTCTGAGCTACTGGCGTCCTCTGAGCTACTGGCGTCCTCTGAGCTACTGGCGTCCTCTGAGCTATTTGCGACCTCTGAGCTACTGGCGCCCTCTGAGCTACTGGCGTCCTCTGAGCTATTTGAGCCCTCTGAGCTACTGGCGCCCTCTGAGCTACTGGCGTCCTCTGAGCTACTGGCGTCCTCTGAGCTACTGGCGTCCTCTGAGCTACTGGCGTCCTCTGAGCTACTGGCGTCCTCTGAGCTATTTGCGCCCTCTGAGCTACTGGCGTCCTCTGAGCTATTGGCGTCCTCTGAGCTATTTGAGCCCTCTGAGCTACTGGCGCCCTCTGAGCTACTGGCGTCCTCTGAGCTACTGGCACCCTCTGAGCTACTGGCGCCCTCTGAGCTACTGGCGTCCTCTGAGCTACTGGCGTCCTCTGAGCTATTTGCGACCTCTGAGCTACTGGCGCCCTCTGAGCTACTGGCGCCCTCTGAGCTACTGGCGTCCTCTGAGCTACTGGCGTCCTCTGAGCTACTGGCGTCCTCTGAGCTACTGGCGTCCTCTGAGCTATTTGCGCCCTCTGAGCTACTGGCGTCCTCTGAGCTATTGGCGTCCTCTGAGCTATTTGAGCCCTCTGAGCTACTGGCGCCCTCTGAGCTACTGGCGTCCTCTGAGCTACTGGCACCCTCTGAGCTACTGGCGCCCTCTGAGCTACTGGCGTCCTCTGAGCTATTTGCGCCCTCTGAGCTACTGGCGCCCTCTGAGCTACTGGCACCCTCTGAGCTACTGGCACCCTCTGAGCTATTTGCGCCCTCTGAGCTACCGGCGCCCTCTGAGCTACTGGCGCCCTCTGAGATTTTGGCGCCCTCTGAGCTACTGGCGTCCTCTGAGCTATTTGAGCCCTCTGAGCTATTTGAGCCCTCTGAGCTATTTGAGCCCTCTGAGCTACTGGCGCCCTCTGAGCTACTGGCGTCCTCTGAGCTATTTGCGCCCTCTGAGCTACTGGCGTCCTCTGAGCTACTGGCATCCTCTGAGCTACTGGCACCCTCTGAGCTACTGGCACCCTCTGAGCTACTGGCGCCCTCTGAGCTACTGGCGTCCTCTGAGCTATTTGCGCCCTCTGAGCTTCTGGCGCCCTCTGAGGCTGTTATAAAAGTGAACATCGTGTTATAACTAGCTGTATTATCTGTCCTTTTCAGATTAGGTAAAATCAGATCACTTTCAATTGAATATTACCGCTATATAGACATTGAGAGCTGATCAGATGAGCAACCTCTCCATCTTTGATAATTTTATTCATCTCCTTCATTTTAACTTTATAGAAAACATTTATTGAATTACAAATGTTCAAAATCATTTTTCACGTATGATCAAAAGTTATAGGAAACGTGAAATCACTTTTTCTGTCTCAATGTTACCCCCACTCACCCCACATTAACGAGAAACAAAAATTCAATTTTATACATATTTTGACTGCGATGACTATTTTCGACGTCCAAATTAATATTATTATTATTTAATAATGAAGAATATTGAATTTTCGGAACTGAATTTCCTCCGGTATTCCGGTATAAACACTAACCCTTACTTTTATAGTTCAATGTCACAAATTTATATTTTTTAAAACAGGTAAGATATTGTAAACCTGATCTGAGCGACCAGTGCTCTTACCCCTTCCCCAATAGCTCTACTATCCAACATCTCGACAATCAGGTTTAATTAGGATAGGGGGACTTAATTAAGTACCTGACGTCTGTTAACTCACAGATAAAAAAAAGCCTTATCCTCGATCTTGAGCTCAATAGACAAGAACGCTATCCTCGCCCTCAGAAAAGGTAAGAGTAATGTTTTGCAAAAAATGTAGGGCAGGAGGTGCCTTGGCAGGACTCCAATTGGGCTGACGAGATAAGCCCTTCAGCAGTGCGATGTCTCCTCCCTCTTTCCTGTATGTACTCTATCCTATCTTCATCCCTACCATGATCTAGTGCTTCCCAGGCTATACGAAATTTAGGGGTAGTTATGCGATCTGTCACTAAATCGGATCCTTTGGAAAGAGTTCCGAACCCTACGGGATCAAAAAATTCAATTCATGAAAACAAAAATATTTTTGTGCAGAGTCGAGTGGGATAGCAAGTTGAAGGGCAAAAATGTCATATTTAAAGTGGCGAAGAGGGTGCCGATAGCTCAGTGGTATGCGTGCTTGCTTACTGAGCTCAAGATCGCGGGTTAGAAAACCGGCCGAAGTCCTTAGTTTATTTTGTCTGAGAGGTAAAGTAAACTTAAGCACCCCGTCCTTCAGCTATACGTTGTCATGTACTCGCTAAAGACCCCTACCCTAGGTGAATAAACCTGGCTAGGCAGACAATTTAGGACTTCCATAGTTGAGTCGGGCTTTTTACGTCGGTCTGGTAGTAGACGATATGTCCTCGTAGTTAAAAGCCCGGGCAGTCTCAATAACTAACTATACTTTATAATAAATATATTTATTGAACTTCTTATCGTCACAGAATTAACACAAGTTAATGGTTTAAAAAAATTGAATATATTTTTTTAAACAAATGAGAATCAGGAATGGTGTACTAGAATTGAATTTATATTTGCCAGGGCTCGCCATAGGTCCGGTTCGTTAAGTTCATGCTGCTACATTGTGGCACTGAACCTAGCTCCAACATCCTTTAGCCTGAAGTTTCCCTTCTGTCTGTTTTAAGTCGGTCTGTGCTCCGAACATTAGAACGCTCTCCAATAGCATTATGTAAATAAAACAAAACAAGAGACAAAAAATGGAAGGGAATTAGCACGAAATTGTACACCAACTGATGACACTGACAAGAAGGGAATTAGCACGAAATTGTACACCAACTGATGACGCTGACAAGAAGGGAATTAGCACGAAATTGTACACCAACTGATGACGCTGACAAGAAGGGAATTAGCACGAAATTGTACACCAACTGATGACGCTGACAAGAAGGGAATTAGCACGAAATTGTACACCAACTGATGACGCTGACAAGAAGGGAATTAGCACGAAATTGTACACCAACTGATGACGCTGACAAGAAAGGAATGTTTGCGTTCACTCCGCATCAATAATGAAACAGACTTCTACATAGTCATGTGGGGTTAGCTCAGTTTAACGGATTTGGAGAGAAAATTATGAAAATCCACTTTTCTGAATTCTCACCGAATACTAACTTTCGTGTTAGCGTTGGGAAAATCAATGATCTACCGGAAGAAAGACTGAAGTACTCTGTCACAGTCCTCATTGAAGAACCACCGAACGGAGTTTTATGATGCTTGTTATATCAGTCAAGTTTGGCGTGGAGATGGCCCCAGATTTATTTTCAAAATCGAAAGTTTACATTTTATACCGGTACAAATAAGTTCCCACTCCACGAAAAATGGTAATCATTTGAATAATAATTCACAGTCGGTTTAAATGCTAGAAAGTTTTTTTCTAATATTACTTGGCAGACCCTTTTTTTTTTTTTAGAAGAAACATTTAAAAATAATATTTTTGGAAATCTAATTTTGGTGCTCTTTGACAAATCAAATCGGAAATTTTCTTTTGAAAAGTGACTAACCACTTAAGTTGGATCAGGAAAACGAAATAAGGAATCTTCTCTTAAAGAAGGAAAACTTTTTGACATTAATCTCAGTAATATTACCAAAGTGGTTCAAAGTTTCTTATTTTAAGTGGTACTCCAAAAGTTGGAAAAAGAAGGTCCATCTTGCATGAGAACGAGCTGAGCCAGTTTTCAACATTAGTTATATCTAAACATCTTTTTAAATATTGTAAGGGGTTGGATGTTTTTAGCTTCCATCGCTCTCTGTCAAAACAGACATGATAAAACAATCATGAAGGGAAATTGACTGAACATAACGCAACCAAACTTCATATATTGAATTGCCACTTTAGGAATAGGTTTTTGAATACACATGATTTCAGAAGCACTGCGTTTACTTGGAAACAGAAAGTAATCCCCCCCCCCCCCCCCCTCTCTCTCTCTCTCTGTACGAGGAATAACATGATTATATCGACACGAAAATGTATAATAAATCCAAAACGCTATAAGTACGAAACTTGTAATTTTTCAGTTGAATCGGCTTAGCGTCCCATCCAACAACATGATTTTTTCACCTCCCAGATGATAAAAAACCTTAGGGACCTCGGCCGGGTTTTGAACAGAAGTAAATATAAAGAAATAAATTAATACAAAATAAAAATGTCTTCGTAAGTGATGGAGAATATATAATAATATATAAATACAACACTAATAATACAAAAATGTATATATATATATATATATATATATATAATAATAAAAATACAAAATATAAATAAATTTAGGTTGAGATCCCCCGACATGCCACCGCGATGAGGTCACACATCATTTTTCCATCTTAATGGAGACAGAGGAGGCCATGGTAGCTCGGGTGATCCCCAGAAACACTTCGCTCTGTCAGCCTCTGACAAGCAGTGGTGGCAGACCGAGGCGGACATAAAGAGCTTAATGTGAATACTTGAGGGTAAAAACTGGCCAGTGCCGGCACTCCCTAATTGTATATATAAACTAAGAATTTGAGCGACATCTCGGATCGTTTTGTGTGCTCAAAGAAAGGCATACCTACTTGATGAAAATATATTGTGATAAAGTTTTAGTTTCCGACGCAACCGGTTGAGCGCAGAAACTGATTTGTGTTACATAAACCCCGCGTGCTGTAAGGAAGAGATGTAAATAATTTTGAGGATGCTTCTTTTGAGGAGCATATAAGAGATAGAAGCAGAGGAGTGGGCCTAATAACTGCCAATGTAGTGACGCAAATCCTCGGCAGTTATTGCAGTTTTTGTGATAAGCCCCCCCCCCCCCCTTTCCTTTGGCCAATTCGTTTGAAAATCAATAGATATTGTTTGTGGTTCTAGATACACAGCTAAAAGTTTGTGTCGATGTGTCCACAGACAGAAAGTAACACTTTTTTTTTGGAATCAGGGGTCGAAAAAATGAAATTTTTTTGAAAACTCAATATGAAATTTTTGCCCGATTTCATAACTTCTCTTGTACTTCGTATACCTGGGGAAATAAAACCATAAGAAATAACTGTATTTAATATAAACATTACAATTTTTGGGAAGGACTTTCGTACATAAACAATATATACCTATATAATTAATTACATTTCTTTTTTTTTTATAAACTAATCTGTTATTGCTGGACGTTTATAGTCCATTTTTACAAACGTGAAGGGTAAAATTGTCTCTCTTGGAGACGTCTAAAATGGGTGCTTTCACGGGTGAAAATGGCTGTTTGAAGTAGACAATGAGACGAGACATACTCCCAGAGTTTAGCAGAGAACATAGGGAATTCAGGAACATCCAACATTGAAGTATATCTCTTGTTCTCTAGGGACTATAAGTCCTAGTCTTTATTGCCCATCTGTCATTATAGACGATGTCATTACATCGAGAAAGGCTACAATACTGCCCCGGAAATGTTGGTCGCTATGGCTGAAACGTTGTTATAACTGACCAGTGACGGGCAAACTCGCTAATTTTGTTTAGCTCCTACCACCTTTTTTTATATAACATTTATAAGTTTTTGTTTTTGTGACTCATGCCCGGGGCTTAACTACGACGCCATAACGCCTTCTACCAGAGCGCTCTTTCGTCCCTCTGGTCCGAATTTAGGTAGCAGTCTGCTACTGTTGGAAGAAAATAACAGATTAATAAATAGGAAGCGACCAACTAAATACGATATCTGGTGTAGCTTGTCCTAGCTGACAGAGGGTCCCCCAACTGTCCAGTCGACAGAATGGGAACCTACTTTCATATCAGTCCAGTCAGCAGCTACATCGCTGTTGGGTTCATATTGTAAACGTCCCTTCTCACCATAGATCAATTTCAAAGGATTGCTAATTGTACATGTAGGATAAATTAGACATTTTCATAGACAATATTAATACTATTAAATCAACTGTTTAAAAATTTACATATAAAGCGTAATAGTCCTTTTTAAATTATACAATAGTCGTATTCAACTCATATATTTATGATTTGTTTTTTACATTTTGGATTTATTATTATTTCTAGCTATTACTTTCCTGTTTTTCTTTTATTGTACCCATAATTATTAATATAGTGTTAATTTTATAACCAAATTGTAGTAATATTCAAGTGTTTGTTAATTACAGTAA
Source organism: Aradus depressus (assembly GCA_963662175.1). Classification (NCBI taxonomy): domain Eukaryota; kingdom Metazoa; phylum Arthropoda; class Insecta; order Hemiptera; family Aradidae; genus Aradus; species Aradus depressus. The sequence continues at coordinate 40,511,129 of OY759222.1, forward strand.
ATTTTAAATAATTATTATATTTCAAAATCAAAATAATTTATTTTACTTTTTGGTTTATTACGATGTATTTTATTATCGAGGTTATTTGTAAACCATTTTATTTTGTGTAATTTTTTTTTCGCCTGTAGAAATAAATAAATAACGTTTTACGTTATTGAAAATGAACAAAAATGAACATTTGAAATATCTCCAGTCAAAAAGTGTGACAGGGACATAACTTAACATGGGTACAGCCTAATCACTGGACGTCTCAAATATTATCAGGTCATGGTGATTTCAACTCCAAGCTGTTCTTCTTTCACAGGAAGAACACCTCGAACTGTTCGTGCGGCGGTATCGAGACTGCAGAACATGTGGTCCTCGAATGCCCGCTGTACAACCAAGCTAGGGTGGAGTTGATTCATGGGACAAGATCGTATTTGGGACTAGATCTACGGCAGATGGTGACGGAATCTGACTACCCGATGTTCTGCCGATTCGTCGGCTCCTGGCGGGAGCAGAAACAGGCAATGTAATGATCCCGAGCTTTGCCTAAACGTAGACTGGGTGATGTTGCTGCAACGCAAGGCGCACCCTCTTTTAAAACCAACTAAAAAAAAAAAAAAAAGGGACATGCGCAGAAGTCATATCAGTCTGAAATCATAACTAAGTATGATGTCAACTGTCCTCAGTTTGTCTCATCTTGAAAGTTGAACGTTTTTCGCAGACTTGGCATCATTTGAATAATATCAAAATAGTATTTATTTCAGATAATTTATTAATTTTTGTTTGCAAATAAAATGTAAAGATCAGCTTTACTTGACAAAAATAATATTTTTTTATATTCCAATAAATTATACGACAACAGAAGAGTTGTAATGTTTGAACAAGCTATAGGTTATCTATCTATAACAAGAGGGGTATTTAACTAATATCTAACTCTGTCAAGTGAATTCATTTTTTGACATATTTCTCATACATTGTGTTTTAGTGACCGCCAATTTCTTTTAATTACCGAACATAAAAATAAAATCTTGAACGAAAATAAAAACAAGAAGAAAATACTAGTATATGAATGTCATTGAGAATATAACTTTTTATTGTTTTTTCCAATGTTCTTCGTAGACCACACATACACGTGAGTCCATCGTTATCAGAATGGAACCGAAACAGAACTGTTGAGGGGTTTATGATACCTCATCAACTTATGGTTTTGGCTATTATCGACAGGCTATCTATACGCGTACTTCCTTAAGAGACTCTACTAGCTACTGAAAAAGTACAAAGTTTCATCCGGGCAACGCTGAGTAAATCTGCTAGTTTAAAATATAAGCTAATCTAGGTTACCCCGGTAGGTCACTCGCTCTTACCAATATAAGATTATCTTGGCGAGCGCTCGTAGCTCAGAGGTAGTGTGCTTTCTTACTGAGCTCAAAATCGCGGGTTCGAAACCCGGCTGAGGCCCGTAGGTTTTTTTAACTGAGAGGTGAAATAACCATGAGGATGCCGTTTTTCGGATGGGACGTTAAGCGATGGTCCCGAGCCTGTACGATGTCAGGTACTCATTAAAGACCCCCTACCTTAGGTGAATAAAAATTTAGGGTAGGCAAAATTTAGGACTCTCTAAGTTGGGCTCCACCAGAGCGAGGAACGAGCTCCTTGGTAGTGGGCGTTATGACGATATCACCGATACAACCTCATATTTAGATGACAATACAATAACTAACTAAAGATTGGTATTTAGAGACTGTCAATGCCGGGCACCACAGCTATTACATAATGTATTTACATAATATATTAGTACATAAACCCACTTCCTTATCAGTACTCAACCAACTTAAAGGACATTTTTGTTTTTTAAATTTTGAGAAAATATGTATAAATAATTCATTCTGGTTTTGAATAATAAGTTTTACCACGATAATAATTATCTGTTTTACTGATTCCCCTTTTTGCTCTCTTAAATTTACCTTATGGTAAAAAACCTCTGATATCTACTTACATAGTTATTATGACTCATGCCCGGGCTTTAACCACGAGGTCATAGCCATACTACCAGAGCGCTCTTTCGTCGCTCTCGTGATCATAAGCCCAACTCTACTATTATCTGACATCGTACAGGCTCGGGACCATCGCTTAACGGCTCATCCGAAGGACGGCGTTCTCTTTTTTTTCAGCTCACAGATAAAAAGAGAGATAAAAAACCTAGCTAGTACCTACCTACATATTTTCAGTCAGTTTCTAAGTTGCTAGGTTAGATAAAAGAACATTGCAAGACGTACAGACTTGAAACGAAAACATTTTAGAAGTATATTTGCCAAAAAAAAAAAGAATTAATTTAATACTAATTATTAATTGTATGACAGACTCATACTGGCCTCCCATTTATCTTTGGTACTACGCGAATGGCAGCCTAATTTTCTGAATGTTAAACTGGAAATGTTTGAAATGTGTTGACATTGAGTGTTGTTGAGATATGTTTATTGTCACAATAGGTATTAAGAACCAAAACAGTTGAGTTAGTGTTGAGAAACTCGTTTCCATTCCAAAACAACCTTATGTCATTTATAATTACTTTTTTTTTTGGTAAACATTTTCATATGATAATATTTTTGTAAGATAGGTACATTAGAAAATGCATCTAATGATAGATTGATGTTAGTGATATTTAAATTACAATTATTGTAAGTAAAAAGTAAGTATTTGACCAAAAATACATAACTATGAGTCGTTCAAATGTCGGTACTACTCAGAGCTACAAAATGCATTTTGATGCATTTTTATATTAAAAAGAAGTGAACATTAGAAATATAAAGATATGAATTAGTGTTTTCCGACCCCCCTCCCTGATTCCAAATATTTCAAAAAACATATCCTGTGTGAGTGGAAACGGTACATCCCAATAGAATGATGTCATCGACATGAAACTTGTTCATATGGGTGTCCAGAATCCCACAAGGGATTAGAGGGGGTGGGGGCTTAGTTATGTCGCTCTGGGGAAGTACATCACTGGTTATTCACCGACGACTTTTTGTCTTTAGACTCCCTTTTGTTATGCATGGAATAAAAATGCAACGTTATATCCCCAAGTAAGTCATATCGATCTATAACCTATAATATTTGTAAAAAAATTAAAAAGTGTCATTCAAGCAACTTTTGATACCGAGCTCATCACATTTTTGTAGAAAGAAAATTATAATAATTCTTATGAATAATGACGTTAGGATTTTGAAACTTCTCTGCTTGTTATGAAAGTTTAGCTGAATAGTAAAAAACCAATATCTTCAGAATAAGAAAACGGTACATTTATTTTTATAATTGGAAGTAAATATATTAAAAAATACGTGAAGATGAGAGCTGCAAGGATATATACATTTATATCTCAAATGTTCTAAAGGTTAGGTTTTGTGACTCATGTCCGGGCTTTAACTACGAGGTCATATCGCCTACTACCAGAGCGCTCTTTCGTCACTCTGGTGGACATGAGCCCGACTCTACTGTGGGGTCCTAAATTTTGCCTACCCTAAATTTTTATTCACCTGGGGTAGGGGTCTTTAACAAGTACCTGACATCGTACAGGCTCGGGACCATCGCTTAACGTCCCATCCAAACGACGGCGTGCTTAAGTTTATTTTACCTCTCAGATAAAATAAATTGAGGGCCTCGGTCGGGTTACGAACCCAAGTTCTTGAGCTCAGAAGTCAAGCAAATGTTCTAAAGGATTAGTCAGTTGGTAAACTTGACATGACAACAGTTTTTCATTTCATGTTATTTATTCTTTCCTACTAACTGCTTTAAGCCGCCATCCTCAGAGCTCCCTTTTCCCTTTGGTCGATGAGGCTGAAAATCAATGTCTTGTCCACAGATTTATTATATATTATTTAATATTTTCTACTTTCTCAAAAAACTGTGTTCTTATATTTATTATTGTCATCTTTCATTTATTTCATATAGCTATGTATTATTTTAATATAGCATATTATTTCAAAACATTTCTGTTGTTAACATTTCAATTAGAAACGACATTTTATTTTAAATCTTTTCCATTTTTTTAAGACTTAACTGTACAGGAGGGACAGGGAAAAACCCCATGGGGGCTGGAAAATGGGACAGTTTGGATTGTAAACTGCTTGAACTTCCATTTAGTATTTGTTAAGTCGTAGCTGAAAGAACTCCCATTTGTTGTGAAACAGACAATATTAAAAAAAAAAAAAAGTTTGTCTTTATATTTTATATTTACTCTATCGGGATTTATGATGTTTTCAAACATCTGACAGACAGAAAATGTTTTGCTTAATTTATAAAATGAATGATTCGGAAGTTATGAAATTCCGGTGATTATAGAATTTCTGACCGATATCATTAATTCGTATAGTTGGAGAATCAAAAAAAAAAAAAAAAAAAAACTTACCAGAGATGGGGAATAAGTGACAGGCTACGAAACCAGACAGAGCTGGGAACTGATACAATACTGACTAGAGTGCAGCAAGAGGTGAGTATAGTGACGATATGGTGCATCTAGTGAGGGGGGGGGGGGCAGGGCACGTGGCATCCTGCTGCAAGATGTGCAACAGTCCCCCAGCTGCACCATTGTGTCCTGCCCCCGATCACGGGGTAGTGACTACCGCTTAATAAGAAACCCTGTCTACAACTTAGAGGGGATCTACGAGCCAGGTGATTCAATTTGGTGCTAAATCAGTCCCCTCCCGGACCCAGCAAGGATCTGGCCACGGGAGCGGTCCACAAAGGAAAGATTGTTAAGAGTAAATCCAGAGCTCCGCATCCTTCTTCCAGGTCCACAGCCATTGCATCTGAGTGTGGCTGTCAGCGCTGAAGACTAGGAAGCCAGGATGTTTCGTTGAATGGACGAGGTACACCACATATAGATCCAGAGCTCCGCACTCTCCTTGTAGATCCACAGCCCCTGGAGGTGGGTGCGGATGACAGTGCTGAAGACTAAGAAGCCAGGATATTCCGCAGAATGGAAGAGGAAGAAGTAATAAAACGATTCCTCCCGTGTTCCTCCACAATATACTGAATTCCGATGGGATTAAAAAGATTTGGGCATGTTCCTGCTGATCTCATTGGAACAAGAACATACCATTGCTCCCTGCTAGGTTAGGATATCAGTGACAGAGCTCAGAAGCCTTGTTCCACATTTCCTGTGTCCAATGTCGGCTCTTCCAGAAACCGGTCTCGCTCTTCTCATATTTTTATTATTTTTTGTCTCGTTATTTACTATTTATTGTTACTTCCCCAGTTATACAATGTATAAGAGAAGTTATGTCATCTATAATAAATTCTCTGCGGAGTTTTCAAAGGAATTTCATGTTTTCCAACCTCTAGATTCCAAATATATAAAAAAAAAAAAAAATTCTGTCTGTGTTTCTGTGAACACGATAACTGTCGATAGTGTGACTGTATCGACCCGAAATTTTATATGTGATACAGAACCCTGCCAAATCGACTAAAGATGATTAATATAAAAACACAAATAACTGCCGATGTAACGAATGTATCGACACAAAATTTATTATGAGGATTTAGGAGCCCCTATTTAAATCAACTGTTGAATATTAGTCGGCTAGTTTTGGAGGGGGAGTGAAAAGTTAATTAATTCTTTCTGGGGAAGTACATTGCTGGTGATTCACCGACGAATTTTTTTCTATCTATTTATTTGTATTCTGTATCTGTATTAATTTTTAGCAGCCCTATTTGTTATTCATTTTTTATTATTATTATAAATTAATCGCAAGTAACCGGCAAACTTGAAGTTGATTAACAGATGAAAATAACTGTTTCTGTCTCCAAGAAAACCTCCCCACCATTGATTTTCAAATGACATGAAAACTGAAAACCACTTGTCAATGTTTCATTTAAAACGGATAACAAAATAATTTTAAAAAAATGTCCAATGTTGAGACAAACAATCCTCCGCCCAGTTTTGTTTTATATTCATAGACTATTTTATTGGTTGTCTTTGTTACCCAAAAGTACAAAGTTGATGTACATACGAGTAGTTTATTAGCAATATTGATGTATACATTTGTAAGACATCTCCTCACTACCCCTGTATGACTGAACAGAAAACTGAAGCTAAACTAGACTAAAAATCTAAAAAGTATAATAAATTTAGTCATAACTGAGGCAGTGACAGGACGGCGAATGTGAGGGGTGTCTTGTTGAGGAGCGAGCGAGCGATGGATACGACACCTGGCTCCTCTCAAACCTCTATTACACACTTTAGTTATGACTGAGGCAGTGACAGGACGGCGAATGTGAGGGGTGTCTTGTTGAGGAGCGAGCGAGCGATGGATACGACACCTGGCTCCTCTCAAACCTCTATTACACACTTTAGTTATGACTGAGGCAGTGACAGGACGGCGAATGTGAGGGGTGTCTTGTTGAGGAGCGAGCGAGCGATGGATACGACACCTGGCTCCTCTCAAACCTCTATTACACACTTTAGTTATGACTGAGGCAGTGACAGGACGGCGAATGTGAGGGGTGTCTTGTTGAGGAGCGAGCGAGCGATGGATACGACACCTGGCTCCTCTCAAACCTCTATTACACACCTTAGTTATGACTGAGGCAGTGACAGGACGGCGAATGTGAGGGGTGTCTTGTTGAGGAGCGAGTGAGCGATGGATACGACACCTGGCTCCTCTCAAACCTCTATTACACACCTTAGTTATGACTGAGGCAGTGACAGGACGGCGAATGTGAGGGGTGTCTTGTTGAGGAGCGAGCGAACGATGGATACGACACCTGGCTCCTCTCAAACCTCTATTACACACCTTAGTTATGACTGAGGCAGTGACAGGACGGCGAATGTGAGGGGTGTCTTGTTGAGGAGCGAGCGACACCTGACACCTGGCTCCTCTCAAACCTCTATTACACACCTTAGTTATGACTGAGGCAGTGACAGGACGGCGAATGTGAGGGGTGTCTTGTTGAGGAGCGAGCGAGCGATGGATACGACACCTGACACCTGGCTCCCCTCAAACCTCTATTACACACCTTAGTTATGACTGAGGCAGTGACAGGACGGCGAATGTGAGGGGTGTCTTGTTGAGGAGCGAGCGACACCTGACACCTGGCTCCTCTCAAACCTCACTATTACACACCTTATCTCAACCTTTAGACAGATTGTACTCATTTCCATTATCATCTAAACATTCCTATTCCTTAGTATAAGGTAGTATTGTCATCGTGCAGAAATTCAAGATCGAGCTTTCAACGAAATTTCAAATTTGCGGTGAGGATGTCACATGGAAACGCTAAATGGCACATTTTATATTGAAATAAATTTCAATATGGAAATAGTAAGATCCGATTGCCGATTTTTACAGACGTTTGTTTGATTTACGCGAAAAAATTCAGCCCTGAAAACAAGTTCTTTTCAATAACACTGAGGTATGAAGAATGAGCTACCTCGTTGGGAGGGCCCCTTATATAGACCGAGTTGACGCATGCGCAGTAGTCGATAAAAAGAGGGAGGGGGAACTACAAGAGTTGACGTGTCGTCACCAAGCAAGTGCATGTTCAAGAAAGGACACCAACTACCCCAACATGTAGTGACATGTATATTCATGATGTAACCTGTTTAGTCATGTTTATTCTTGTCGAATACATGCAAAACCGGGGTCAATATGAATGGGGTCTTAGCCCGAGAGTTCGGATTTTCTTATAGAAAAAATTATTTTTTAGCCCTGAAAAGGGCTGTTATAATGGAATCCTCCTGAAAAAGTAGATATTCACTGTTGTATTTTTTTTTAGCCATGTAAAGTTGAAGCAGAAAAATGGTTGATTCACTCCTAAAAGATCAGATATTAAATGTATATTTTTTAACGTATTAAACCCTACTCGTGTTGGTCGTTCGAACACAACATCGGGTTTCCCCAAAAATTCGTCCATGGTTAATAACCATTGATAACCCCTAATATTACGAGGTGGCGTAGGCGGTCGGGGATGTGAACCCCCAAATTCATATGGCGGCGGTGTAGGAATGAGATATCCATGCTCCCAAGACACAATTGTTAGAATAACTGGAATCAGTATGACCGATTGGAGCCCCTGGGTATGCCTGCAACAACAGGTCTCGACATGTTTTAGCATGTATATGCATGCAAAAAACATTTCAAGGTCAAGGATGTCATCAAGTCGGAGAACTCGTGAAATTATTAATAATCGATTGTTGGAATAATCAATATTAAATATATGACAATTGTTAATATATATCTGAAAATTTAAAATTGGTGAAGTATGCCTGCAACAACAGGTCTCGACATGTCGACAACAACTTAACCTCTTCAGATACGAAGGTCATTTCCAAACCATAGTAGATATAAAAAAACAAGAATTCACAAATAACACCAAAGGACAGCGTGCTCGGAATTGAAGATAAATGATTTTTTTCGCACATATTACTCCAATTGGACAACATACTCAATATGACGAGCTTTGAATTATATTTTTAAATGCAATACTATTCAAGACACCGAAGGACGGCATGCTCAAAATTGTACTTAGGCGATTTTTCCATCATAATACTCCAGTTTAAAATAATACTGAATACAATGATGATGATAGGACATGATAAGGTAGGCTACACGAATGCAGGGTTCGACATGCTTGATCACGCAAGTGCCTGTTCAAGGTCACGAAATCAGTCTTAAAAAATTTTTTAATTATTAATAATCGATAGGAATAATCATTACTACCCCAGAATACACCATAATTGTTACTTGATATCTGAAAATGTATGACTTGAACGTTATATTCCTAGATTACAGCTCCTTTGTACAAACATGTCATGAAAGACGAGGGGTTAGCAAGCCAGACTCCAAAATGGAAGGTGGTGAGTTCGAATCCCGTCAGGTATGTTTTTTATTTTTTTCTTCAGTTGATTTAATATCAATAATAATTTGATTTCTAGACGCTTGGGAGCGCTAGTGGGCTAATTTAAAAAACATTTAAAGTAGGGTTTAGAGGGAGAGCGGAAACTTATTGAGGTGGGGATGTACGATGTTTGGTGATTCAAAGGGGAGAGCGGAAGCTTATCGGGATGGGGATGTACGATGTTGGGTGATTCAAAGAGGGAGAGTGGAAACTTATTGAGGTGGGGATGTACGATGTTGGGTGATTCAAAGGGGAGAGTGGAAACTTATTGGGGTTTAGAGGGAGAGTGGAAACTTATTGAGTTGGGGAAGTACGATGGTAGGTGATTCAAAGGGGAGAGTGGAAACTTATTGGGGTTTAGAGGGAGAGTGGAAACTTATCGAGATGGGGATTTACGATGGTGGGTGAGGAGGAGGAGGTGGAGCAGATGAAGTGTGGAGCAGATGTGGTGGTGGTGGTGGAGCAGAATTGAGCAGGATCAGAATTGAGGTGGTGGAGCAGATGAAGTGTGGAGCAGAGTTTCGGAGGAGGAGGTGGAGGTGGAAAGATGTGTCTGTGGAGTGAGGTGGAGGTGGTGGATCTGGGAGGAGGAGGTGGGGCCAGAACCGGCCTTTATACTCTACTCAACCCTATTGAAAAATTTATTCTTAAAAAAATTATTCGTTATGAAATTTCCAATCATTCAACGTCCTCAGATTTGTGATAGAACTAATAAAAAATAAGTTATAGCGCCCCAAAGAATGCACAAAACATAAAATGAATACTAGCTCTAATTCCCGACAGAATAAATATATTGGAATGAAATTTCATGTGTATATCCAGAACCCCATAAGTGCATCTATTGATTTTCAGCTAAATCGGCCAAAATGAAGAGGGGGTTTTACACATAAACCACAATAACTATTGATGTATCAACAAGAAATTTAGTATAATGATTTAAACGTAAAACCCCAATTTATTTTCAAACAAATCGGTACCTTGGTTTCAGAGGAAGAGCGAACATTAAGTTGGGGAAGTACATTGACAATGATTCACCATCTACTTCTTTTGTAGCAAAGACGTCATCCTCAAGAAGGTTCGATCCCAGGACTGGCAGTAGGCCACGGAACAGCCCCGAAGATTTTAGAAAACTTGGGGGTCTAATATGTACCGATTTGTGTAGTTGGGAAGGACATAATTCATGTAGGGGTTGGAGGGTGATAAGACACTTGTGCTGTCTATATGGGGTGTCCGTCCCTCATCTGTCCCTTGTCAGGGGGAAAGGGGCAAAAACTGGGGGAAACACATCCCATAGGGGAGGGTGTAAGGGACAAAACACATGTTGGGACAAGTGCACATCTGGTAACTCAAAGGGACACTCTGATATATAGGGGGTGTCCTAGCACGGTCGGGGCAGCCTCACTTATCCGGACTAACTATGGCAGAATTTAGAATAGACGGGAATGTTGGATAAAACAAAATTCCGGATAAAATCAGATAAAAGTCATAAATCCCAAGTAGGTAGCAGAGGAGAGGTGGAGCGCTGAGAGAGCCCTAGTCAAGTTTATTAAATTAGGCGAAATTATATACTTACAGAAATCACTAAAGAACTCGTGCTATACGTGAAAGTCAAGAATTGACAAGAGAAAATAGAAAGCGCCCGGTAGTAGGTGATATGACCTTGTAGCGAAAGCCCAGGCAGGAGTTACAACAACTAACTAAAAACGAGAAACCCCTGAAAACGCATATATTAATCGTTAAATTAATCGCACAAACAGACACACACACACACATATAAGAGTACTAATTGCACTGTTTTTTTAACAGTTCTCTAAAGACCATTCCAAGGAAGCCATACTGAATCAAAAACGTTTTCTATGTGTATAGATATTTCTATGCTTGGCCGATTGACCTGTGTCATCTTTATTTGGCCCTGGATCCTGAAATATGTCATTATAGAGGTACCTATTAGATACCCCCCCTCCCCTTGAGCCGAATCGGTTGAAAATTGTTAGGTGTCATCACACATCGGCAGTTATTAGAATTTTTGTGTTAGGGCCCCCCATCCCCCTTTCCCTTTGCCCGATTTGACTGAAAATCAAAATGTTTCGTCGTTACGAGAATCTGGATATACATATCAAATTTTCCGTGGATATATCATTCTATCGGGAGCTATGGATTAGTTTCATTGAGGAAACCGGGGATCAGAAAAAATGAAATGCAGGTAAGAATTTGTGACCAATTACATAACCTCCCCTATACATAGTGTTGCTGTGGAAGTGAAAGAGGTTACTCACCTCGGCAGAGAGGATGATCCGGGGGTGTGGATGTGTCACGTACAGTAGAGCAGACCCATTCATAGAGAGACACTAAAGGGCTCATTCATAAGGGTCCACTATCCCCTCCACCCAATAGCTCCCCCCTAAAAAATATATAAGAACAATATTAGAGAGAAGTGGGTCAGGTCACACACTGAAGTGTTCCATAGGCGAACATTGTCTAGAGGTATCGATTAAAAGACGTCGGTGATGCATCGACAAGTATTTTCCCAGCGCAAATTAATCCACTAAGTTTAGTGGAACCAATTGACCAATTTGGTTGAGAATCAATCAGCTTTACATTTGAATTCTCCAGTTAAAGCGGTTTCGAGCTCCCCCGACCCCCTCTCTTTTGACCGTCGTCCTTATGCGGTTCAGGACAATCGTGTTGATGTACTTCTATAGGGAGTTGTCGTGTTCACATATAGACAAGATTTTTTTTTTTCATTTTTTCGGATTGGAGGATAAATTCCCGTGAAAATTCAACATCGAATTTCTACCCGATTACATAACTTCGCCTATACTTGGAATAGCTGGGGACGTAATCTTATGTACGTATTACAGGAGATTGCTCGGTTAGCAACGTTATCTGACTGGTTAGTAACTGAACCGTTAGTTAGGTGATTTGAGGAATATACTGACATTTTCAATAATATTGAGGCCATAGATGTGATGTATTACATCCGCCCCCCTGGTCATTAGATTACTTGCGATGTCCAGACAAATAATGAAAAGCTTATAAGAATGCTACATGTGAAATTTCATGAAAATCCATTATACAGCTGGAATTAATTTTTTGTTTTGAGACCCCATTTTTAAGTTTTTGTTTTTTTTACTTCCCAGACAGAATAAACTAAGGGCCTCGGCCGGGTTTCGAACCCATGATCTTGAGCTCAGTAAGCAAGCATGCATACCACTGATCTATCGGCGTCCTCCCCCATTCCTTGATAAATGCGCTAACCACCAGTGAATATTTTATAGAAACCTATCCAACTGTTTTAGAGCTATGGCGGCACAAACATAGTTAGAAGTCTAATGAAAATAATGTTAAATTATTGGCAAATAAAATCAAAAAAACATTTTTTTTTCTCCTCTTGGCCTGATGTACCATGCATATTGGTCATAAAATCAAAAAAACATTTTTTTTCTCCTCTTGGCCTGATGTACCATGCATATTGGTCATAAAATCAAAAAACCCTTTTTTTTCTCCTCTGGGCCTGATGTACCTGCATATTGGTCATAAAATCAAAAAAACATTTTTTTTTCTCCTCTTGGCCTGATGTACCATGCATATTGGTCATAAAATCCAAAAACCCTTTTTTCTCCTCTTGGCCTGATGTACCTGCATATTGGTCATAAAATCAAAAAAACATTTTTTTTTCTCCTCTTGGCCTGATGTACCATGCATATTGGTCATAAAATCCAAAAACCCTTTTTTCTCTCCTCTTGGCCTGATGTACCTGCATATTGGTCATAAAATCAAAAAAACATTTTTTTTTCTCCTCTTGGCCTGATGTACCATGCATATTGGTCATAAAATCCAAAAACCCTTTTTTCTCTCCTCTTGGCCTGATGTACCTGCATATTGGTCATAAAATCAAAAAAACATTTTTTTTTCTCCTCTTGGCCTGATGTACCATGCATATTGGTCATAAAATCCAAAAACCCTTTTTTCTCTCCTCTTGGCCTGATGTACCTGCATATTGGTCATAAAATCAAAAAAACATTTTTTTTTCTCCTCTTGGCCTGATGTACCATGCATATTGGTCATAAAATCCAAAAACCCTTTTTTCTCCTCTTGGCCTGATGTACCTGCATATTGGTCATAAAATCAAAAAAACATTTTTTTTTCTCCTCTTGGCCTGATGTACCATGCATATTGGTCATAAAATCCAAAAACCCTTTTTTCTCTCCTCTTGGCCTGATGTACCTGCATATTGGTCATAAAATCAAAAAAACATTTTTTTTTCTCCTCTTGGCCTGATGTACCATGCATATTGGTCATAAAATCCAAAAACCCTTTTTTCTCTCCTCTTGGCCTGATGTACCTGCATATTGGTCATAAAATCCAAAAACCCTTTTTTCTCCTCTTGGCCTGATGTACCTGCATATTGGTCATAAAATTAAAAAATCATTTAATTATTTTATTTTTTTCCGGCCGATAAGAGCCAACAAGGACCAGAGGGACACATCCCAAAAACATTGTTCCATGTTATTTTTAAAACTTACTTTTTAAATAAGGTTTATAATATTTTATTCATTTATTAATTATTTTCTTCTAGTAGGCACATTATCAATTTTTTTTTTAATACATTGGTTTTATTTTCTGTTGTGGCAAATATTAAAAATATTTCTGTTTTTATATTCCACTAGCTATTAAGTTTATATTTATTTCTTGTTCCATTATTTGATGTAAGATATTCATATTAAAAAGTAATATCATTTCATGTAGATAGGCTGACTTATTCATACAATTTAATTTTTTCAACTTTATTTTCTGTCGAATTAGCGTTTGAACATTCTTTTCGTTCATTTTGTTTTCTTGATTGTTAATAAATTTATAATATTACTCAGGTTTTTTCGTGAATTGTATGAATAAGATTTTAGTAGAGGAAATGTTAAATGTTTTAATTGTCAACACTGCATGAACCTTTCTTTTTAAATTTAACCTTCTCTCCTCCCACTAGTTATCATTAAGTCGTGGTCAAATGTTTCTGTAATTATTTAAAGTATACAAATTAAATAATTTATAAATAGTAGTCTTTTTTTTTTTTTTTTAAACTTAAATTCAACAGGGAATGTTAAAATAGTGCCAATAAAGGGCTTCTAATATGAGGATCTGTATTTATTTAGTCATGTCGACAAAACAATTGATTATATCTACTGAAGCTTTCAGTTATGAAACCATTATTTTGAAATATATTCCATTTTTTATTATATTCGCTAAGTCACTGATCCAAGTAATTTTCTGATTTTAGTGTAAAATGAACGTTGGAAGCCATTATTGGATGCTTCCATTGATGTAGTCACCAGAGAGTCCAGTCTTGAAAGGTTTATCTTCAGTTATATCTGGAACAGAAGGAAAGTACAGACTTTAAAACAGGACTTTTATACGCAATTTAATAGTATTGTTGATAATATGTATGTATTTATATGTTTTATTTTCTTGGTGAAGTTTGCGTTGTTTTAACTGCTGTGGAATTTACAATTTGTTTTCGATAGAATTCAATCTATTTTCTTGTTCCAAATGGTCAGGCCCGACATTGTGTATTATAGCAAGTTTGTGAAAAGGTTTGATTATTTTCTGTTATTTCGGTGGATCTCTTGGTTTCAGTCGTGGATCTGTCTCTGGGTAGCCTTAGCTCCCAAACAAACTATATATTTCCAATGCTTAATACACTCTGTATAGAGCCGGTAATCTGAGATGAGAAGCAAGCAGCAGATGAGTCTTGTTATAGAGTCCACAGAGGCTACCCATCAAGAGCGGGTAAGAGCGTCTCCTTTTCATCCGTTAGACTCGACCATTCAAGCAGATGAAAAACCAGACATATGTGCGTCAAACCTTTCGGTTAAGTTGGAATTCCAAATTATCTCCTAGGTTTAAAAAAAAAACTGTTTATGGACGATGTACCGAAGGGTCAAGGTGTGCATCAATTAGTTTGTAATCACGGTTCGTACTCAGTTGTTCTAAGTATACGCCATGGTCAGAAAATATTTTAATATTTTAGAAGTAGGGGTCTTAGAGTGGGGGGCCTATGGTCAGACATATATAAATCAGTTTTCTATTCTCCAGAAAAAAAATATATAGGTTGATTAGATATTTATTATCTTTACTTCTTAAAAAATTGTTTAAAAAAGTTATGGGACACGACATTTTTGAAATAAAGACTTATTGCTAGAGATATGTGAGAAGTTCTAAATAAGTTTTTTTTGTCCTTGCGAAGATAATTGACAAACCTGCGGTTTAACCCAATGCCAACGTGATGTCCATCTCCAATGTCTTCGTGCGAACTACGCCAAAAATTGCAGTTGGGAAATTCTTTCTTCGGTTTAAACCGAGCCAGTTTCCATTCGTCGTACAAAACAGACGGGAAAGAGCAAATTGTACAGGCTGTCTTAATGATGTCAATCAATAACGAGAACAGTGAATAATGAAACGGTTGATTGGGGGTCGTCACACTCAAATATCGACATGGTGGCATAGTCGCCCTGCTATCTGTTATGAGGCTTGTAACGCAACTTCCTACCATCCAGAAGGTCGGATGTCGTACATGTCAAACTATCCTATAACAGGTTAGTAGCGGCTATTGTGCGCCGCCACCGTAAGTCGCAAAATCATATCTAAATTTCCACTCAAAGAAAAAATATATCAGTTGTGAAAAAAAAAAGTTTAATAAAACTAAATATAAATAAATAATAATAATGAAAAAAAATAACAAATTAAAACAATAATGTGGTTAATAAATATATTAAATCAAAAATTATAAGTAAAATTAATAATTGAAATAATAATTAAAACAAAAAGAATAAATAATAAAATAAAATTGCCACATTTCCTGTATAAACTTTATAACTGGTCTTCTATTTAATTTTGATTTCTACAATAGTTTTTCGAAAAGGGCCCTAAAAAAAATCAAAAGTTTAAGACGTGCAATTTTAAAGAAAGTGCACGAAAATGTTTAAAAAATTTCAATTAACAACCTTTTCATTTGGATTTCTAAAGAGATGCCATGTTTTTCTAAATTTTTCAAATATAATTATATCTAATCCAAAGGTTTTTCAAATAATCTTACTGGGCCAACAGGGAAAATGAATAGAATAGAATTTACGAGAACAAATAATTTTGGTTTATTTTTTAAAATCATTTAGGTACATTATTAAATAAAAAAACTAAACATTGAAACAAACAAAAATCAAAAGAAAAATTTTACAAACTAAATTCTTAACACTATTTCAATCTTTTTCTGTTTTATATTTTTGGCCATTCTTTAGAATTAAGTTGTATATTCCTAGGCATATATCCTCGGACTCGTCTCTCCACGCACTAAAAAACAGCTGTTGGCCGTCTTCTGTTTTTTTACTCCTTTGTTTTAAAATAAATTTGCTTTTTATAGAAAAATAAATATAATACATTTTTTTATATTAATAATTTAATTATTTTAATGTGTGTGTTTTTTTTATACATCACACAGTTGTTTCGAATGATCTCGTCATGACTCAATGCCTATGTCTAAAAAAAAAGTCGATAAATCACCGGTTATGTACTTCCCCAGAACGAATCAATCCATTAAGTTTTCGCTCTTCCTTCAAACCAAACGACCATTTGTGCTAAAACTCATTAGTTGGCTTACGTAAGAATTTCTGAATTCTCATACTAAATTTTGTGTCGATACAATCCTTACATCGGCAGCTATTAGAATTCTTGAGTCGAAAAATTAATAGGTTAATTTTGAATTTACATTTGGAATTTCGTGTTTAACGGCAGTTATTACAGTTTTCAAGTTAATTTTCTGGTTATTGTGGTTTTTCATGTATAAGTATATCAATTTAAGTTGAAAAAATGGTAATATTTCTGACTATTATTTCTTACTACTGAAATGGCCAGGTGCGTCAATTAATTGCGTAATTTTATAAGTAGTTAATAATTTTGATATATATTCCCAATTTGGATGTTTTAAGTGTAATTATTCAATGTTAACATGAACTTAGTAAGTAGTGTTTATAAAGTTAATATTTATAGTCATTATTATTTTATATAATGTCAACAAAAAAATAACAAGAAGCGATGACCTGTAATTAATAAAATAATGTGTATTGATGGAAGTCTTTTTGGTGGTCATTTTAGTTAATTGTTTGTTGTCAATTTATTTAGAAGGGAGAGCTTCAGTTGTCAGTTGTTGTTTTTGTGAATGTCGCCTCGGACATTCTGGAGGTATTGAGGTTGCCAATGAAATGTTTCGCCATTGTTCCTTGTCAAGGTGAAGTAAAACTAACAGCAAGCCAGATTTTCAAATTTTTCTATCCCCGTAGATCTATGACGTCATAGAGACGTCATAAGTCTGAGAGACTGCTCTGTTTAAAGTTGTGTTTTATGGGTCATAAAGAATTTTCTAGTATATTGGCCCAAACTCATCAAGTCTCTCATCAGCACAAGATAGTTTCCTGCACCTTGAGAGTCTTAATCAATTTTAGTGCAAAGAAAGTGTTCAGTCGTAAAACATGGTTGTTCGGAAAACATTAAAACTGACCAACTGAAGACCGACTGCATACCAACTGACCAACTGAAGACCGACTGCATACCAACTGACCAACTGAAGACCGACTGCATACCAACTGACCAACTGAAGACCGACTGCATACCAACTGACCAACTGAAGACCGACTGCATACCAACTGAAGACCGACTGCATACCAACTGACCAACTGAAGACCGACTGCATACCAACTGACCAACTGAAGACCGACTGCATACCAACTGAAGACCGACTGCATACCAACTGAAGACCGACTGCATACCAACTGACCAACTGAAGACCGACTGCATACCAACTGAAGACCGACTGCATACCAACTGAAGACCGACTGCATACCAACTGACCAACTGAAGACCGACTGCATACCAACTGAAGACCGACTGCATACCAACTGAAGACCGACTGCATACCAACTGAAGACCGACTGCATACCAACTGAAGACCGACTGCATACCAACTGACCAACTGAAGACCGACTGCATACCAACTGAAGACCGACTGCATACCAACTGAAGACCGACTGCATACCAACTGAAGACCGACTGCATACCAACTGAAGACCGACTGCATACCAACTGAAGACCGACTGCATACCAACTGAAGACCGACTGCATACCAACTGACCAACTGAAGACCGACTGCATACCAACTGAAGACCGACTGCATACCAACTGAAGACCGACTGCATACCAACTCGACAAAACATCCTCATTGAATTACTTCCATTTGTAAATTGATTGGTATCTTAGTCAGGGATTTCCGAATTATCAAACTAAATATCAATTTGAGTACAACTCCTTCGTCTGGTCCCACCATCCTCCAACCTGATTTCGCTAAAAATCGATAGGTGTCGTCCTTATTGCGTCCTGGATCCACATAAAAAATTTCATGTCGAAACGTCATTACAGAGGCAGTTATTAGAAATTTTGAGTACAATCCCCCACTCCTGGTTGATAAGGAAATTTCACCCTTGGGTTCTCTGAGGTGGTTCTGAATTTATAATAATATATATTTTGCCGCTTCTTTATTCTTCTCCCAATTTATTTTTTGGTCTTTACAATCTAGCAAACAAACATTTCGAGAAAAACTCGCATCATCAGTATCTATAATTTATTTGCTCATAGATAATTAAAATACACAATTTCTTTGTCAAACTTCACAATATATTCTCAAATACTCAACTAGTTTCGCCGTGTTAAGGCATTATCAAGAGTCACTTATAAACTCAAACTTGATAATGCCTTAACACGACGAAACTAGTTGAGTATTTGAGAATATATAGTGAAGTTTGACAAAGAAATTGTTATTTTAATTATCTATTCCTAGAATGGAGCTTCACAAAGTAAATCTGGGAACCATAAATTATTATTTGCTCATCTTTATTTTAATGAAGTTTTTCCTTATATAGTTCATATTCTTTATGCAGAACATAATTTCGAGTTGATCTCTGGTTAGTCAAGACTAAAATGTGTTCTGGAAAAAGAATATTATGATCAATAAATAGAAATAATTGTTTACAATAAAAACACCAAACATATTAAAGGTATTGATGATGGGACCCGAAATATTTATGTGCTACTTTGTAAATCCAATAATAAATCGAGAGAAGAATAGAGCTGTGAAAAATATATATTAATATAAAATTTCATATCTATTCATTCATCACTTTGGCAGTTATTTGGGGCTTTTGTGTTACGCCCCCTTCCTTTTCGTGTTGTTCAGGACCACGCTGCTGCGCTAGGTGCCAACTATTCATTCGATGACAGATCTAAGTATGCTGATTGATTCACTAAAGCGGCCCACAACATAAAATGCTTATTCCTTGGCGCTACTTTTTTTGTTCTATTCGCAAAGGTTGTTCAAGACAAATTTGGTGGTATACTCCTATTTCTTTCTCCGGATTATCCAATCTTTTCTCCTTGGACGTTAGAAAGAATCTTAAATTTTAAATTCAACGCAAAAATAGTTTTCCAAATATCACCATTATTAGTTCGAAAGTTACAGCTGTTTGAAGTTAATTGTAGCCGATAATAAGAAAATTATCACTTAGTTTTTTTTGCATTCTAACACAAATAACTCAATAATAGTGGCGAAATCGACGCGTTGGACGTACGAGTAAGTTTCCATTACTACATTAAGCACGTACTGATGAAAATCTGATATGAAAAGAATGAATTTGTTCAGATAAATACAACCTGTGGATAGGATTTTCTTTCCAGACAAATAAACAAACTTGATAAAGGTGATAATCCACATTCTGTTTATATACAAAATATTAATGTTTATATACAAAACAATAAAAAATTTGAGTGAATTGAACAATTGATGAAATAATCGTTCAGTAGATTTTTTTTTTTATTAGACGACTGATTGTACAAACATAGATTCATATGTCGCCTCCAAAAAGAGCTTTCTTCCACATTTTTTTGTCCTCCCATTGTCCGTCCCTCAGGCCTCGCGCTGCCATTCCTGCATTAACGTCCTCCATCCATTTTTTTTTCGGTCTGCCTTTTTTCCTTCTTCCTTGTGGGGTGAAATCAAGTAAACGTCCTGGCCATCTTTCTGTTCCCATTCTCATTACCTGACCGAACCAACCAAGCTGTTTTGTTTCTATGGAATAGATGATCGTTAGGATATGTTCTAGTCTGGATATCCGGCTACTTCGTCTCCAAAAATCCATTTCCAAGGCCAGCAGTGCTTCCTCTTCTTTCCTTGTCTCAGCACCATTCCACCACGTTCAGAAGATAAAAAGTAAAAATGTTTTTTATTATGTTTTATTGAAGACTTATAGAAAAGGGAGTTAACTAAATTTAAACCCTTAGAAATCGGTCATCTTGGAAATTTGGTGAACTTACCTTCCAATTTCGCCACCGTTTTGGAGTTATTTCCGTTTGAGTGCTGAGAAATGTAAAATCTCCCCTTAGTCCATACAATTTTAGTTTCCAACTCTCATAAGTCTCTTCTGAGAAAACTTTCAAAATTAAAATTGTTTTCAACTTTAATGAGTTCTTGATTGAATACCATATTTTGGGTTGTTTCCAGCAATTTTTGAGTTATTTATTTTGAAAGGAAAAAATACATGATCCTCTCCTATTCTGGGTTCAGGGTCCTACCAACTATTGTATTAAAATAAGGAATAAAAGAAAGGAAATGGGAGGATAATGTGGGAGATGTTAGGATAAAGGGTAACATGAGCCTTCTTTCTGGGTTTATTGTAAGGAGGACCTAGGGGTGTCTGGGAGCTGGCAGCAGAAGAGATCAGTTTCCAGGTGGAGCTGCGGGATCGACAGCTGCTGCTCCAGTGATGATAGCACTGATATGAGATAGGAGAGGTTGACATACAGAACGTAGCTAGTTCCCATGTATATACATTATCTGTTCGATTACTTTCCATGCTTGTGTACATTCATAACAACAATAATTCACCTCTAAGGCATATTTAAACCATGAATTTACAAAATTTTCCGGTAGGGGTACCCTCTCTCTTGTGTGTTTCCTTATTTGGAAGTTTACGACTTGGGAACCCTGCTAGACATGTTGGAGGTTTGGACATGATCAAAGTCTGGAATCGGTGGCAATTCCAGAGACTGGAGGGAAACTTAGAGATTGAAGGGGCTCGGCTGGGATTGACTGAATTAGAGACAAACTGATTAGGCAAGTTGGCAGAGTCTGATGTGAGAGGAGGGAGATGCGTCCTCTCAAAGGGCTCTTATCGACCCTCCATCTGATGGTCCAATCATTGGAAAGAGGGGTCTTTAGGGGGTCTATAGTTGGGCAAACGGCTGTTTAAGGGTCTACGGTTAGATAAGCAAATGTTTTATTTATAAGACGAAGGATGCAGAATCCTGTCTTCCAAATTGTATTTATTGTTTTATGGGTACGTTTTGAAAACACCGCCCTTTCTATAACGTAGTTGGAAGTAATACATATTTCAGTGACTGGCCGCTTAGATGAAGCTTTCATCAACAGTTAATAATAAAATAATTTAATTTACCTCAATTTATTACATCTACGATATCGAGTTAAGCCCTCCTCTGATCCTCTCCTCCCGTTGGCTGATTTCGCTGTAAATTAATAGTATTATTCTAACTGGAGCTATCGTGTTCACAGACAAAAATACATTTTTAGAATCAAGGGCTGGAAAACATGAAGTTCCACTAAAAACTCAACAAATTTAATGGAGAGTTAGTTATAATGACTCATACCTGGGCTTTTACTATGAGATATCGTCTGCTACCAGATCGCTCTCTCGTCACTCTGGTGGACAATAAGCCCGACTCTACTGTGGGAGTTCTATATATTGAACCTACTAATTTAAACCTACCTTACCTAGGCTAGGGGGTTAAAGAGTATCTGACACCCTACAGGCTTGGGACCATCGCTTAACGTCCCATCCGAAGGACGGAGTGCTTAACGTTAGTACTATTGGTTTTTTTAAAAGGATTTCCCCCTTTACTTGACCCTAATCCCTCATGTACTACAAACTTTTAAGTTTCTAGTTCCAATAGGACTATTCTATAGGTTATAATTACCGGAGCTTTTGTTGAAAGGCGTTTAGAAAAGGGATCGGCAACCTTTTTTGCATTTTCGGGCTGGTTTAATCCCTTGCTACCGTGCGGGCTGCAAATGCAAATAAATTAAGTTAAATATGCAGAACGGAATGCACAAATGACAAGAAAACCCCATATCCGTATACATTATATATATATTTTATATTTACTTTTTTACGGAAAAAAAGACCTTTCTGTCCTCTGGCAGGTCACGTGAAAGGGCACAGGTTGCCGACCCCTGGTGTAGACAGATGTTTTCATGTCGAAATTAATCACATTGTTCTGAAAAAAATTCACACATATACTTTGCATGCAGTTATTATTATAACAATAATAACATGCAATCAGCTTTATTAAGTTTATTTATAGCATGCAAATAGCTTTATTAATGGCGAAGTATCAATATTTCACATGAGTTTATTAACAGAAAAAAACAGATAGATATCTCTGACAGATTGACCATGTCAAGTTTCGACAGCTTCTCTGTACCAAGATACACTTACTCTTTATTCTTTAATATTCCCCGTCATGTTTTCAATAATTTTAATCCATGTTTTTTTATTTTAGCAAAATGGTGTTCATGCCGAATCTACATTTTAAAAAATTGTTTCTTCTTGGAGGAACCAAGAAGAATTAGTTGTCCATCTCGTCGCCAGAGTTCAGTGAAGACCAACACTAGCGGATTCAACCGGAACTATCTCAACTTCAGACAGAGAACAATTGCTATTTTATTTTTTTCTTAATTTATGAATGCATTCATAGACTCATTTTTATAACTCATTTATTCACCAAAGAATTGCATTATACATTCTTATATTTAGTACATTGTATTCATAAGAGAATAATTATCTAATTTTTTGCTGTTATTTTTTTTATTCTGAGCTTTCTATGTACTATTCAATCCGCAGTCAGAGTTATTACAAATACAATTTTGTATTTTATTATACAAATCCCAACACAGGGCGTTTAATATATAAATGTACTATATTTTCAAATGTGAAAAAATGTACGCTTATGAAAATAGGCAACATCTTATTATAAGCATAAATGAATCCAAAAGATTCGATGAATCACAGATGGTATAGGACATGTACTGTAGCCTGTTAATAGATTTTATCAGTTATATTTCTTTAATTTTATAATAATCATTATTTAATTGTTTCTCATTGTCAAAATTTAGGAAGTAAGCGGCACACATAGAACGATGTAGAGAGACTTCACTTCAAACTAGGTTGTCCTGCGGTAGTCCAACCTCAGGAAAAAAACTGCGTCGGAAATGCGCAAACAGATGGTATACATTAAATATAATATTTTTCAAAAAATAAAGAGGAATTTCAAATTAAAGTTGTTGGAGCCCTCAACCATAATCCAGGTTCCAAAATGGCTGCCTTTCAGGACCATTTCGCGCCAGTACGAGGTGTGCTTGTACCTTCAAAAACATTGTCAACCTTGATTTTTAAAGAGAGATGTTTTTTACAAAAATACAAAGCACAAAACTTGAAACTGCTAAATTTATTTTGAATTGAGAGAAAGTAATCACAAATATAAAAAGAAAATATTTTGCAACGCTGATAATTTTGAACAAACAAAGATATTGTTACCAACTGAATCATTTAATTTTCCTAGTAGGTCATTTCATGAATTCATTATTGATTTAGAATGACCCAGAATATTACATTTTTGTAACCTTTACTATTCGAACATACCTTTATTTGATGTTTATTTTGAAATAAACGATTTATCTATAGTTTTGTTTTCAGGTTTCTGGGTATGTTCAACTGTTTTTGCTATAAGCCAGCTATTTTCTTCTCCAAAGTTGTAAGGGTGTTTTGGTTTCAAAATTGTACGTTTTGTTGTCACTTCACTACGGTGATATGTTGTTTATATCACAAGGGCTTATTTAAGTTATAATAAGTTTGAGCTTTGAGAAGCTTCGCATACAATATGTCGCTGATATCTCAAGTGTGGCCCAGACGTTTAGTGCAGAGGGGGGAGGACATAGACCATGACACCAGTGTTGAATAGTTCGGTACCCATATGATGGTTAGTTAGTTATTGCGACTCATGCCCGGGCTTTAAATTCGAGGTCATGTCGCCTACTACCAGAGCGCTCTTTTGTCGCTCTGGTGGACATGAGCCCCACTCTACTACGGGAATCCTAAATTTTTCCTAACCTAAGTTTTTATTCACCTAGGGTAGGGTCTTTAACGAATACCTGACATCTTACAGGCTCGGGACCATCGCTTAACGTCCCATCCGATGGAAGGTGAGCTTAAGGTCTTTTCACCTGCCAGATAAAAAATCATAAGGCATCGGCCAGGTCTCGAACTCGCGATCTTGAGGTCAGTAAGCAAGCACACTACCACTGTGCTACCGGCTTCCATGGCATAATTACAAGAAAACTTAAAATTCTCTTTTACTAACTATGAAAAGTATTAATGTTGACAAACCTCACCTTTTCATGTAAATACCTCACCAGGTGAAACAACGTCCTTGGTATATAGGAAGAGGAAACACAATCAAATAATATTCCTGTTGAGCCGGCTCCAGAAAGAAGTGGATGAAGACGTCGTCACATCCACCTACTTTGGCATGTTCCAGCCCACCTTCTTTTCTGGAGTGCCGAGCCTTAGGATGACGGCAGGCACTTACAGAATTGGTGTGACGGCTGACACTAAGCTCCCTCAGCACCAAGACGGGCACTTCTCGGTATGTCATGTGTTGCTCACAACAAACTGACAACCGATTTTCAAAACATGGGAAAAAATTAATTGATAAGACAGTTAATAACTTCATGTTTGGAATCTTGGAATTCCATGGTATACGAGTTAGGGACGCCGGTAGCTCAGTAGTATGCTTACTGAGTTCAAGATCGCGGGTTCGAGTAGGACTCCCATAGTAGAGTCGGGCTCATGTCCACCAGAGTGATGAAAGAGCGCTCTGGTAGTAGGCGACCCCTAGCATGACCTAGTTAAAGCCCGGACGTGAGTCATAATAACTAAATTAATAAGATATTGGGACATTCATAAATCATTGTGGTTTTTAAAGAATAAAGGCTTATTATTATTATTGTCAGAAGCAAATAATAATATATTCATTAGATCGGCTGGTTCATCAATAGCATATAAGTGTGTACGAACAATGGCGGCCCTTTGAAAAATAAAATGACTGACCTCAGCAGCGCACTCCTTTAGACAAGCTTATAGTTTGACGACGGGATCTATACATCCTTATACGGCAATATCCTCATGTATTGATCCCTCCGTAGTATATATAGTTAGTTAATAATGTATGTTATTTGGTTAGGTTTGGTTCCACGAAGATATTACAGCCGACGGAGGGGGGAGGGGGGGGATTGGTTTGTGATTGGAATCTAATCGCACCTAATCGCCGAGAGATCGATCCTTGTTCATCCCCAAACCAAAACAACAAATTCGGTTATTGCCGAAATAATCAGCTCAGCTCCTTCCCTTAACTCCCCCACATGCACGGTTCTCCAGCTAAACGAACCAACTGCACTCTAGAGAGAAACTGGTAATAATTATAATAATAATAACATTTATTTCCGTTAAACCATAACATACAAACTGGATACGTCGTACAATTTTAAAATTAAATGGAAATACATTTTATTCTGGGATGGAGGTCCCATAAAAATAAATACATAAGGTCAATAAAATAGAAACAATAAAAGAAACTATCAATGTGCCCTGTAAGGTCATAAAAAAAAGAAAAAATTTAGTGATACAGTGGAGAAAAGCAAGACAATAAAAAATGTGTTATAAATATGAATAAATAGATAATTAAAATAAATAACTTAGTTAAGAAGAAAATAAATGTACCTACATAAATAACAGAAGAAAATTAAATAAATTAAAAATAGAAGACAATACATAAGTATATATAATAGCTGAATATAAATATGTAGGGAGGATGGCCAGAGAAGGTTGGAAACTGTATAAATAATAATTATTGCATACATCAAAGTAGCTTATATAATAATATGAGTATAATACATCAACCGATATTAAATGTTGGAATACAAATAAAATTAATAACAATGATGAAAATAAAATAAATTATAAAATTCGTAACATGTATACAATATACTTTTTTATTTTGGCCTTATGTTCGATATACGATACATATTAGCCACGTCCCTGTGTTATCTAGTTATTTACGACATCCTTGGCCGCAGGAGGGAGTTCTATCTACGAAATAAAACCTAAATATAATAAAATTTATATTGTATTGATTTTACCGAGTTTCTGTCTGGTTACATTTTGACTTTCCAAGAATTAAGTGTTTTGACTTAATCGTATCGGTCTTTAATAACACCGCTAACTCGCAACACTATTTTAATTAAATTTGTTATAAAAATATTTATATTTCTTCAAGATAAGTCTTCTTTCCCGAAGGTTTCGTAGCAATCGTGCAAAAAAATACGTAATATATAAATCAACAAATGACAATAAAGTTAATAATAAGTAACTAATAGAATTAATCATAATAACAATTATGATAGAACTTCTATACTGGTGGAGGTGGAGGAGCTCTGCCAAGAAAATATAGATAAAAGC
The DNA here is from genome assembly GCA_963662175.1 of Aradus depressus. Taxonomy (NCBI): domain Eukaryota; kingdom Metazoa; phylum Arthropoda; class Insecta; order Hemiptera; family Aradidae; genus Aradus; species Aradus depressus. The sequence continues at coordinate 40,537,690 of OY759222.1, forward strand.
AAAATACTCAAAAATAAGTGCAACTAAGTTACTGAGGCGGGTCCTGGGTATACTTTCAGACGGTTTATTTATCTCCAAACTTTTGATCAAATGCGATATACATTTTTTTACTTTCTTAGTAGTTTTCCTTTATCCACGTACAAGGAAGTATTGTAATTCTGCGAAAATCCGAGATCGAGTTTTCAACAATGTTTACACTGTAACTCGTAGCAACAAAAAGGAGGGGGAGAGATCTGATCTGTACAAGTGTATATAAAAAAGTTCTTTTAGGGTCACACTATTATGAATAAGACTGGGATAATATTTAGATTCTAAAATCCATTTTTATTAGTTATTGTGACTCATGCCCGGGCTTAAACGACGAGGTCATATCGCCTACTACCAGAGTGCTGTTTCATCGCTCTGGCCAACTCGAGTCCGACTACTCTAGCTAAATTTTGCCTGCCCATGTTTATTCATCACCTGACATCGCAAAAGCACGGAAAAACGTCCCATTCGAAGGATCGCATGCTCAAGGTTTTTTAACTCCCATTTAACAAATATAAGGACCTCGGGTGGGTTTCGAATCCACGATCTACTGAGCCACCAGCGCTCTAGAAATATAACATTTCTTTTTGATGTTATGAAGTGGGATGAGGAGGGCCGGCCTCCGCTACAGGCCACTTGGCAGTCATGGCCTCCTGTATATTTTTACGTCTACGGTCTACGGTTAGATAAGCAAATGTTTTATTTATAAGACGAAGGATGCAGAATCCTGTCTTCCAAATTGTATTTATTGTTTTATGGGTACGTTTTGAAAACACCGCCCTTTCTATAACGTAGTTGGAAGTAATACATATTTCAGTGACTGGCCGCTTAGATGAAGCTTTCATCAACAGTTAATAATAAAATAATTTAATTTACCTCAATTTATTACATCTACGATATCGAGTTAAGCCCTCCTCTGATCCTCTCCTCCCGTTGGCTGATTTCGCTGTAAATTAATAGTATTATTCTAACTGGAGCTATCGTGTTCACAGACAAAAATACATTTTTAGAATCAAGGGCTGGAAAACATGAAGTTCCACTAAAAACTCAACAAATTTAATGGAGAGTTAGTTATAATGACTCATACCTGGGCTTTTACTATGAGATATCGTCTGCTACCAGATCGCTCTCTCGTCACTCTGGTGGACAATAAGCCCGACTCTACTGTGGGAGTTCTATATATTGAACCTACTAATTTAAACCTACCTTACCTAGGCTAGGGGGTTAAAGAGTATCTGACACCCTACAGGCTTGGGACCATCGCTTAACGTCCCATCCGAAGGACGGAGTGCTTAACGTTAGTACTATTGGTTTTTTTAAAAGGATTTCCCCCTTTACTTGACCCTAATCCCTCATGTACTACAAACTTTTAAGTTTCTAGTTCCAATAGGACTATTCTATAGGTTATAATTACCGGAGCTTTTGTTGAAAGGCGTTTAGAAAAGGGATCGGCAACCTTTTTTGCATTTTCGGGCTGGTTTAATCCCTTGCTACCGTGCGGGCTGCAAATGCAAATAAATTAAGTTAAATATGCAGAACGGAATGCACAAATGACAAGAAAACCCCATATCCGTATACATTATATATATATTTTATATTTACTTTTTTACGGAAAAAAAGACCTTTCTGTCCTCTGGCAGGTCACGTGAAAGGGCACAGGTTGCCGACCCCTGGTGTAGACAGATGTTTTCATGTCGAAATTAATCACATTGTTCTGAAAAAAATTCACACATATACTTTGCATGCAGTTATTATTATAACAATAATAACATGCAATCAGCTTTATTAAGTTTATTTATAGCATGCAAATAGCTTTATTAATGGCGAAGTATCAATATTTCACATGAGTTTATTAACAGAAAAAAACAGATAGATATCTCTGACAGATTGACCATGTCAAGTTTCGACAGCTTCTCTGTACCAAGATACACTTACTCTTTATTCTTTAATATTCCCCGTCATGTTTTCAATAATTTTAATCCATGTTTTTTTATTTTAGCAAAATGGTGTTCATGCCGAATCTACATTTTAAAAAATTGTTTCTTCTTGGAGGAACCAAGAAGAATTAGTTGTCCATCTCGTCGCCAGAGTTCAGTGAAGACCAACACTAGCGGATTCAACCGGAACTATCTCAACTTCAGACAGAGAACAATTGCTATTTTATTTTTTTCTTAATTTATGAATGCATTCATAGACTCATTTTTATAACTCATTTATTCACCAAAGAATTGCATTATACATTCTTATATTTAGTACATTGTATTCATAAGAGAATAATTATCTAATTTTTTGCTGTTATTTTTTTTATTCTGAGCTTTCTATGTACTATTCAATCCGCAGTCAGAGTTATTACAAATACAATTTTGTATTTTATTATACAAATCCCAACACAGGGCGTTTAATATATAAATGTACTATATTTTCAAATGTGAAAAAATGTACGCTTATGAAAATAGGCAACATCTTATTATAAGCATAAATGAATCCAAAAGATTCGATGAATCACAGATGGTATAGGACATGTACTGTAGCCTGTTAATAGATTTTATCAGTTATATTTCTTTAATTTTATAATAATCATTATTTAATTGTTTCTCATTGTCAAAATTTAGGAAGTAAGCGGCACACATAGAACGATGTAGAGAGACTTCACTTCAAACTAGGTTGTCCTGCGGTAGTCCAACCTCAGGAAAAAAACTGCGTCGGAAATGCGCAAACAGATGGTATACATTAAATATAATATTTTTCAAAAAATAAAGAGGAATTTCAAATTAAAGTTGTTGGAGCCCTCAACCATAATCCAGGTTCCAAAATGGCTGCCTTTCAGGACCATTTCGCGCCAGTACGAGGTGTGCTTGTACCTTCAAAAACATTGTCAACCTTGATTTTTAAAGAGAGATGTTTTTTACAAAAATACAAAGCACAAAACTTGAAACTGCTAAATTTATTTTGAATTGAGAGAAAGTAATCACAAATATAAAAAGAAAATATTTTGCAACGCTGATAATTTTGAACAAACAAAGATATTGTTACCAACTGAATCATTTAATTTTCCTAGTAGGTCATTTCATGAATTCATTATTGATTTAGAATGACCCAGAATATTACATTTTTGTAACCTTTACTATTCGAACATACCTTTATTTGATGTTTATTTTGAAATAAACGATTTATCTATAGTTTTGTTTTCAGGTTTCTGGGTATGTTCAACTGTTTTTGCTATAAGCCAGCTATTTTCTTCTCCAAAGTTGTAAGGGTGTTTTGGTTTCAAAATTGTACGTTTTGTTGTCACTTCACTACGGTGATATGTTGTTTATATCACAAGGGCTTATTTAAGTTATAATAAGTTTGAGCTTTGAGAAGCTTCGCATACAATATGTCGCTGATATCTCAAGTGTGGCCCAGACGTTTAGTGCAGAGGGGGGAGGACATAGACCATGACACCAGTGTTGAATAGTTCGGTACCCATATGATGGTTAGTTAGTTATTGCGACTCATGCCCGGGCTTTAAATTCGAGGTCATGTCGCCTACTACCAGAGCGCTCTTTTGTCGCTCTGGTGGACATGAGCCCCACTCTACTACGGGAATCCTAAATTTTTCCTAACCTAAGTTTTTATTCACCTAGGGTAGGGTCTTTAACGAATACCTGACATCTTACAGGCTCGGGACCATCGCTTAACGTCCCATCCGATGGAAGGTGAGCTTAAGGTCTTTTCACCTGCCAGATAAAAAATCATAAGGCATCGGCCAGGTCTCGAACTCGCGATCTTGAGGTCAGTAAGCAAGCACACTACCACTGTGCTACCGGCTTCCATGGCATAATTACAAGAAAACTTAAAATTCTCTTTTACTAACTATGAAAAGTATTTAATGTTGACAAACCTCACCTTTTCATGTAAATACCTCACCAGGTGAAACAACGTCCTTGGTATATAGGAAGAGGAAACACAATCAAATAATATTCCTGTTGAGCCGGCTCCAGAAAGAAGTGGATGAAGACGTCGTCACATCCACCTACTTTGGCATGTTCCAGCCCACCTTCTTTTCTGGAGTGCCGAGCCTTAGGATGACGGCAGGCACTTACAGAATTGGTGTGACGGCTGACACTAAGCTCCCTCAGCACCAAGACGGGCACTTCTCGGTATGTCATGTGTTGCTCACAACAAACTGACAACCGATTTTCAAAACATGGGAAAAAATTAATTGATAAGACAGTTAATAACTTCATGTTTGGAATCTTGGAATTCCATGGTATACGAGTTAGGGACGCCGGTAGCTCAGTAGTATGCTTACTGAGTTCAAGATCGCGGGTTCGAGTAGGACTCCCATAGTAGAGTCGGGCTCATGTCCACCAGAGTGATGAAAGAGCGCTCTGGTAGTAGGCGACCCCTAGCATGACCTAGTTAAAGCCCGGACGTGAGTCATAATAACTAAATTAATAAGATATTGGGACATTCATAAATCATTGTGGTTTTTAAAGAATAAAGGCTTATTATTATTATTGTCAGAAGCAAATAATAATATATTCATTAGATCGGCTGGTTCATCAATAGCATATAAGTGTGTACGAACAATGGCGGCCCTTTGAAAAATAAAATGACTGACCTCAGCAGCGCACTCCTTTAGACAAGCTTATAGTTTGACGACGGGATCTATACATCCTTATACGGCAATATCCTCATGTATTGATCCCTCCGTAGTATATATAGTTAGTTAATAATGTATGTTATTTGGTTAGGTTTGGTTCCACGAAGATATTACAGCCGACGGAGGGGGGAGGGGGGGGATTGGTTTGTGATTGGAATCTAATCGCACCTAATCGCCGAGAGATCGATCCTTGTTCATCCCCAAACCAAAACAACAAATTCGGTTATTGCCGAAATAATCAGCTCAGCTCCTTCCCTTAACTCCCCCACATGCACGGTTCTCCAGCTAAACGAACCAACTGCACTCTAGAGAGAAACTGGTAATAATTATAATAATAATAACATTTATTTCCGTTAAACCATAACATACAAACTGGATACGTCGTACAATTTTAAAATTAAATGGAAATACATTTTATTCTGGGATGGAGGTCCCATAAAAATAAATACATAAGGTCAATAAAATAGAAACAATAAAAGAAACTATCAATGTGCCCTGTAAGGTCATAAAAAAAAGAAAAAATTTAGTGATACAGTGGAGAAAAGCAAGACAATAAAAAATGTGTTATAAATATGAATAAATAGATAATTAAAATAAATAACTTAGTTAAGAAGAAAATAAATGTACCTACATAAATAACAGAAGAAAATTAAATAAATTAAAAATAGAAGACAATACATAAGTATATATAATAGCTGAATATAAATATGTAGGGAGGATGGCCAGAGAAGGTTGGAAACTGTATAAATAATAATTATTGCATACATCAAAGTAGCTTATATAATAATATGAGTATAATACATCAACCGATATTAAATGTTGGAATACAAATAAAATTAATAACAATGATGAAAATAAAATAAATTATAAAATTCGTAACATGTATACAATATACTTTTTTATTTTGGCCTTATGTTCGATATACGATACATATTAGCCACGTCCCTGTGTTATCTAGTTATTTACGACATCCTTGGCCGCAGGAGGGAGTTCTATCTACGAAATAAAACCTAAATATAATAAAATTTATATTGTATTGATTTTACCGAGTTTCTGTCTGGTTACATTTTGACTTTCCAAGAATTAAGTGTTTTGACTTAATCGTATCGGTCTTTAATAACACCGCTAACTCGCAACACTATTTTAATTAAATTTGTTATAAAAATATTTATATTTCTTCAAGATAAGTCTTCTTTCCCGAAGGTTTCGTAGCAATCGTGCAAAAAAATACGTAATATATAAATCAACAAATGACAATAAAGTTAATAATAAGTAACTAATAGAATTAATCATAATAACAATTATGATAGAACTTCTATACTGGTGGAGGTGGAGGAGCTCTGCCAAGAAAATATAGATAAAAGCAAAATACTCAAAAATAAGTGCAACTAAGTTACTGAGGCGGGTCCTGGGTATACTTTCAGACGGTTTATTTATCTCCAAACTTTTGATCAAATGCGATATACATTTTTTTACTTTCTTAGTAGTTTTCCTTTATCCACGTACAAGGAAGTATTGTAATTCTGCGAAAATCCGAGATCGAGTTTTCAACAATGTTTACACTGTAACTCGTAGCAACAAAAAGGAGGGGGAGAGATCTGATCTGTACAAGTGTATATAAAAAAGTTCTTTTAGGGTCACACTATTATGAATAAGACTGGGATAATATTTAGATTCTAAAATCCATTTTTATTAGTTATTGTGACTCATGCCCGGGCTTAAACGACGAGGTCATATCGCCTACTACCAGAGTGCTGTTTCATCGCTCTGGCCAACTCGAGTCCGACTACTCTAGCTAAATTTTGCCTGCCCATGTTTATTCATCACCTGACATCGCAAAAGCACGGAAAAACGTCCCATTCGAAGGATCGCATGCTCAAGGTTTTTTAACTCCCATTTAACAAATATAAGGACCTCGGGTGGGTTTCGAATCCACGATCTACTGAGCCACCAGCGCTCTAGAAATATAACATTTCTTTTTGATGTTATGAAGTGGGATGAGGAGGGCCGGCCTCCGCTACAGGCCACTTGGCAGTCATGGCCTCCTGTATATTTTATATATCCAATTCATAGCGAAGCCATTGCCAGACAAGTCGAAATCACGCACAAGGCAACGAACCCAACCTTCTCCATCCTACAAAACTTTATATTATTATAAAGTTTTGTAGGATGGAGAAGGTTATTTATGAAATGAAAATTATCCAAGACCATAACCAGATTGCATGTTATCGACGTTTTGAGAACCTTAGGGTGAACTGCTCCTCAATATATTTTTTTTAGATATTTCTAGTAAAAAAGCCACAAACTGTTTACAAATTACAAAATGTTTATTAATTCTATTATGTACTATTTTTTTATTAATATGTAGTATTTTCAGATTCGAAGACACATTTTGCACAGATTGGACGCTGATTCAGACTAATATTTTGAGGGGGAATATAAATTGTTTTTTAAAAACTGAAATTTTGGATTTGATTTTTGAGTTTTCAGCATCGAAAACTTTTGGTTTGTTTTAATTAGGTAACATATCCTATAGGCTGCTCAAAATCAGTCTGTTAATGTTTTGGCGAAAAGATCAAATCCTCAGTATTTACATGTTATTGGATAAAAAATCAAAATTAACAAAACGTTCTATACATCTTTCTTAAATTGAACGGAGGACACAATAGTTAAATAACAATTTTTTATTTGTTTGTCTTTGTGTGTCTCATGTCCGGGCTTTAACGACGACGTCTTATCGCCTACTGACCAGAGAGATCTTGATGGACATGGCCCAATTCTACTGTGGGAGTCCTTGACGTCCATCCGAAAGATGACATACTCATTTTTTTTTTTTTTTTTCTTAAACCAAAAAGAAGGGAAAAGCTACTTCGTCGTGTAAAAACGTCGATTTTTTTTTAATCAAGTTTTCTGAAAAGCTTCCACAAGGTGGAAGAAAAATCTTTTGTCAAAGCTCCCCTTTGTTATCTTCATGATTATCTGATGAATTTCATCCTAGCTGGCTGCCCAGGAGAAGAGGGAAGCCGAAAGGAAAAGTCAGGAATCAGGAATGTTTGATCCGATCGATGCCCGCATCGTGTCTTCACGTTCGGTCATTGAAATAAGGTGTCTCATTAGTATAATGAGTCTCTAGACGGGAGAATAGAATGTCCTACCTGTAGATAGCCCGTCGGTAAGAAGTTGACTGCGGAATAACAATTACAAAGAAATTTGTTTCTGTAAACTTAACTATGTATAACTAGGTAGTCGGTTTGCCACATTAGTCGAATATGGTGTCATCCCAACTAATCCATTAATACAACAGGATATCTCGAACATTAGGACTATGTCATGGACTATGGCCAAAACCGTTAAAACAGTAAGTGAGCTTTCAAAATATATACTTATATATTATATGGGAGATAAAATAAACCTAAGCACGCCGTCCTTCGGATGGGACGTTAAGCGATGGTCCCGAGCCTGCATGATGTCAGGTACTCGTTAAAGACCCCTACCCTAGATGAATAAAAATTTAGGGTAGGCAAAATTTAGGACTCCCACAGTAGAGTCGGGCTCATGTCCACCAGAGTGACGAAACAGCGCTCTGGTAGTAGGCGATATGACCTCGTTGTTAAAGCCCGGGCATGAGTCATAAAACCTAACCTAACCTATACTTATATACAATATGTAACCTACAGAAACTCGTTACGTAATGCGAGCTTCGAACTTAGATTGCCAAATGACAAAGAAAACATGAAAACAAATTAAAAAATTCTTGTTTCGCATCGACAAGGAAAAACAAAATCAGCTGTTAAAAAAAATGATAAACATTTCAAATTTAGTTAATGTGACATAGAGTATATGGGGTCCGCACAATGACCAGAGCATCTCCAAGAAGTCTTAACAGGAGTTGTTCAAAATGAAGACTGAAGATGAGACCTTTGTTCTCAGCAAATTGATGACCTCCCAATCCTCTGGAATCCGAAGGACCAGGGTGTGCCGTATCCCGGAGATTACTTCTGGAAAAAACATGAAAATTACATGTTAACAAAAAATACGTATAATTAATTGAGAATCTTAATATCAAAAGTGGACACGTTTAGCTTTCATGGTTTGGAGCTAGTGGCACGTTTTTGTTTTAAAGTTGTTGATAGATTTGGGTAAGTTAGCTGAAGACTTGAGACCAGCAACACAACAACACTTGGGGAACCCTCAGCTTGATGTTTGTACAAACCTGTAGCTGTCCACTTTTGTGAGCTACACTTTACAGTGGTCCGCTGGTGATAAAAATCTCATCTGTTCGTATCAAGAACACCCTACAAGTATATTTTTTCACAGGAATTTTAAATGAGATTCTCATACAAAACTGGTAACGAGATTTTATACAAATAAATGGAGGTCATTTTGAATGGAAATGTCTAACTTCTTGTATAACTCTGTAAAGATGCTATAATTGTATAGCACATGCAGTTTTATTTGTAATATTTATGTAATAATTGTGGTTTTTAGAAACTAAATCATTTCTCATCATTTTTTATTTTAAAAATCGTCATTTATATTTTTAGAGACAATTATGAGATAAAATTGGGAATGATGGCTGTTTCATGATACTAAAAGATAAGTTTCTAGTGTAGGCATCAGGGCGCGAATCCATAGAGGCAAAAAACCACGATGCATAAAGCACAGAAAAAAAGTTGAGAGATTTGAGACCACAACAACCATTTTATAAGCATTTTTGAACCATCCAGTATACTAAAACAGTTATTTTCTGTAATAAAGGGGGCCAGTTTCTTTGGTTGTAGATGGAATAAATGCCAATCAGGTGGCAAATAAATAAAGGAAAACTTATGAGTTTAAAAATATTGCCTATTTTACAAAATGTATACAATATATGGTAGCACCACCGAAAATACTCTCATATATTTTGTGAAATAGACAAAAAATTTTAAAAAACATTTTTTTTTTCTTATTTTGAGAATTTCAATATAATTGTGTAAATAAATAATGTTGTTGATGCAGGATTATTGCAAAGTTGGAAGTTTACAACAGCGTAGTGTTTTTTAGATTGTCATTAGTATTGGAAATGTCAACGCCATAATCTGCATCCCAACTTCTACAGTACCTTCCTCTTTCGAAGAAGGATTTCTAAATAAACATGAGAGACAATATCGCAAACACAAGTTTCAAAAATAATATATATTTAAATAGGATCACTAATGTTTCTTTCAGTATCTCTCGTAGCACACATTGTCTTGTACAAGACAAACAGAACATTCTATTTCCATCCCTTCATTTGCATAAATGTACCTTTAGCAGCTGCCTACCTTCTGTAGGGTGGCAAGGATGGACTTGCTCTTGCATCTCATCCACTCCAGATACTCTCCTATAGCCTTCTGGCAGCCATACTCAGTGTGTGGTTTAATTTTCATGGTCGGTCGGTGTACCTAAATATAATACAAAATAGCATCAGGAAGTAATATTTGAAAAATGGTAACATTATCAGTTTGGTTCTATCATCAATAAACAAAATAGCAAAACATGGATAGACGAAACGAGAGATGAGCAGAACTAGAGCTTCTGATGTGATAGAATTTGAGTTAAGGAGACATAAGAATCTTTTCACATATAGCTACATCAAAGCACAAATCAAATTGTACGTGTAATATTTTAAGAAGAAGTTAGTCAAAAATACACGTTATTTATTTGACAATAATTTACCTTGGTCTCAATCCAAGCCAGTCTTATATTGTAAAACCCACCTTTCAAGACAGTTTTTTTTGTTTCAGATCCGGAAGTTATTTTTCAAAACATAAAAATTTGATGCGTGGAAATTCAAAATAGTAAAAGTGCCTTTTTATAAATTTTTCAGCAGCTAACTAACTTTTCATGCAATTTTGGTTTTACTTAAAGATAAAGCTGATTAAATATTTTCAACGGAATATTAATGTTTTAATATTCATCATTGTCAACAAACATCATTTTCCTAGAGTAATATTTAAAATGATTTTGAAAAATCATGAAAAACGATATATGTAACATCACAGTTTTAGGCCATAGTATGATATATTGTTTCGCATTATACAACAATCCTTTTACTACTATTTTTAAGGGAAAATAAATAGTGAATAATGATGGACGGAAATGAGGAACAAGAAAAGATTACAATTATGATTTAGAATATGAGTTTTTCAACAAATACAATAAAATAGCTTTGTAATGAAATATACAAGTTGTCAGCAAATTATTTTAAGTTCAATAAACCTTATTTCATCACAAAATAGTTTTAAAAACTAAAGTAAGAAAGTTTTTTTAAACTCTAATGTTGAAAAAAGTATTAAATTTGGCTTTAAAACAAATGAGTTTACACTATAAAAAATACTTTCTATTTTATTCACTTTCACAATAAAGCCCTCCTTTTTTACAGACAACATTTCAGACTAGAACTGAACCGAGGTTCAGAAAACAAAAACATCAATTTAACAAGGTGTTAAACAAAGGATTGACGCCATCTTCCTTCTCTCTCAGAGCTCAAACGTTAGTCACAGTTGAAAGGTTGCGAACAACTCCGCGTCCCACTTGTACTAGAGACAAAACAAAATTCATTTCATTATTTGGCCAAACTGTTTCATCTTTTCAAATCTTCATCGTTCAATTATATAGTATTTACAGTCATTTGGAAAAGCACCACCTCTAAGGGACATAAACGTAAATAAAACCAACCAATCAAACGGTTTCATATATTTCTTTCTTCCTTTTAGAAATTTTCCCTTCTTTTTTCTGATCTAAATTCGGAGCAAAGACCGCAATGGAAAAAATTATCAGGTAAACTCTAAGATGGTTCACACTAGTTAACCAAAATTTGTGAAGTTTCCCTGGAAGGATTTCTTTCTTTTTGCTCCTGGGGTGCGGCAGTGTTCAAGGGTGGATGCATGCGTCTTGCGTACCTTTGTCAGGTGTGGAGTAACATGCTTCGTGAATGTTCTTCATCTCAGATGCTGGGTACTCTGCCAGAATATCTGAACAAATAAAACAAAGCCATATTATCGTCTTAAAAGTGAAAAAAAATACAACAGAGAAACATAAAATGAGGACGAACAGAAAATAATACCTACATAGAAAAATAATTTTTTTTTTTGTATTTATTTATTTAAAGCCACAACTATGCAAAAAAAAATGCACAACCAGCGGCTGGGCTGACAGGTAGGTACTATACAAAAATAATAAAAATAAAATAAAATAATAAAAATAAATATGACATGAGAGGCTTGAGAGAGGAAAAACACCCAGCGGTGAACCCTCATGACATCACTTCATACCAGGAGATCTCTATGCCAAACTCTCTTTAATCTTCTTGGGGGATTGTGGGGTAAAGTACTTAGGATTTTGCGAACTTCCGGATTGGTATGTAAGTAAATTTTGGTGTAGAAACGTTGGTATAAATGTTTAATGCTAGTGTCTATGGGTGTGATGTTCAAGTCGCGGTGTAAAGTCTTGTTGCTAACGTATGGTGGGCATTGCGTAATCAGTCGGAGAGTCTTGGATTGAAATATCTGTATTCTTTTGATGTTTGAAGTCTTGGCTGTACCATATATTTGTAAGACATAGGTCCAGAGAGGTCGGAGAAGATAAGTATAACAATTTAATTTTTGTCGAGTAGATAATTTAGAACGCCTATTCAAAATACTGTACAATAGTCTAAGTCGCCGGTCTAGTGTGAGTCGTGTCGTCCGAGTGTGAGGGTTCCAAGTCAGCCTTCTATCGAGGGTTAATCCTAAATATTTTACGGAAGAGGTATGGGGTAATGGCTGGTTTTCAAGGAATACTGGGGGACAGTCACCACGGCGGAGAGCGAATGTTATGTGTTGACATTTTGTGGTGTTAAATTTAATTTTCCAAGATTTACTCCAAACTTCAATTTTGTTGAGGTGTTGCTGTAGTATGAGTGAAGTGGTGTGAGGATCTGTGTGAGAGGCTAAAATGGCGGTGTCATCTGCGTATGTGGCTGTTAATGTGAGAGGGTCGGTGGGTAAGTCGAAGGTGTACATGGAGTATAATAGGGGGGCTAATATTGAGCCCTGAGGCACGCCGGCCAGTATGGGGTGGCAGGAGGAAATAGCTGAGCCCTGACGGACGGCGAAATACCTATCCGTTAAGTATGACTGGAGAATAAGATAATATGTATGGGGTAGGAGGGGTTTAAGTTTATATAGAAGTCCCGCGTGCCAGACCCGATCAAAAGCCTGAGATATATCCAGGAATGCCCCGGCTGCATAGAGTTTTCGCTCTAATGCAGACGCTGTGTAGTCGACAACTCTGTGCAGTTGGTGGGTGGTGGAGTGAAAAGAACGAAACCCAAACTGGTGATCGGGAAGATGAAGTGAAAGGATAGAAATGAGGCGTTTATAGAAAAGTTTTTCAAAGATCTTGGAAAGAAAAGAGAGAAGACTGATAGGTCGAAAGGAAGAAGGGTCATGCTCAGGTTTGTTTGGTTTTGGGATCATGGTGATAACAGAGTACTTCCACTGAATGGGAAAGTGTGTTGTACGAAGTATGGAATTGTACAGAGTTGTCAGAAATACAACAGCTTTCCGAGGCAGCCGCTGGAGAATCTCCGCTGTTATCAGGTCATAGCCCGGGGACTTCCTTCTGGGGAGATTTTTAATTTCGTACTGAACTTCGGAGGGTATGAAGGCTTTTGGTGGGAGGGAGATAGGAAGGGGTGTGTCTAAGAAATGGTGAATACGTGATTCATGAGGGATGTCTGAAAGATCGTGATGAGGTCTGAAAGTAGATGAGAGATGCGCAGCAAACAAATCGGCTTTCTCGTCGTCCGTCACGGCCCAGGATCCGTCGTTCTGTCGCATTGGCATCGACTGAGATTGGTGTCGGAGAAGTCTACGGGTTCTCCTCCATAGGCTGCCATCCTCCGCATTCAGATTGGAAAGGGAGGAGTCGTAGTATTCCCTGTTAATCAGTCTGATTTGCGTCTTCAGGTCATTGATTAGTCTGTTGTATGTCCGTCTGTCTGAAGGTAATCTCGAGGTCTGCCATCTTTTTCTCGCTCTCCTCTTTTCTCCGATCAGCTCACGGATGTATGCAGGGTAGGAGGGGAGAGTCGGATGAGGACCAGTGTTTGTTGGTAGGACTGCTTGCCAGGCAGCCTGCTGTATGGATACGGTAAGAAATTCCACAGCCTCCTCTATTTCCTCTCCCGTCTTCAGTGAATATGGCACGGACAATGTTGTCTCCAATTGCTGTTGGAAAAGGTTCCAGTCCATAACTCCTGGCGTTAGACTTGGCCTCGTTGATTCGATCTCAATCTCCGCCCAAAGAGTGAGATGTACTGGTGAGTGATCCGAGGAGAGATGAGAGCAAGATTTAACATCGTATGGCACACCTCGCAGCCCCTTCTGTATGAAGAAGTCTAGTAAGTCCGGCAATTTGCGTCTTGAGGTTGGCCAGTAAGTCGGTGAGTTTGTCGAAATAGTGTCTAATGAGAGCTGATTAACAGAGGAATACAGACCTCTGCCCCTAGGGGTACAAAGGCGCGAACCCCATCGCTGGTGTTTGGCGTTGAAATCGCCCCCAGCGAGGAAACATGCGCCCAGATCCCTAAAGAACCGGACGAATGTTTCCGGCCTTATGGCGTGCCTCGGGGGACAATATACGGCCACGAGTGAGATTTTCCTGTGTCTGGTGTGTAAGGATATAGCTGCCGCTTGTATGTGTGGTGTGGTATGTGATGGTAGTGCATAGTGTTTAAGGGATTGTTTTATTATGACAGCCGCACCGCCGTGGCTCCTGTTGTCTGGGTGGTCGGCTCTATACACTTTGTAATTTTGAATGAAAAATTTAGATTTAGTTGTCAGGTGGGTTTCCGAAATGAGGGCTACGTCAATTCTTTTTTGATTCAAAATTATTTCAAGCTCATTTTTATGTTGTATTATGCCATTGGCGTTCCATAGAAGGACTGTCAAGGAACCCAGTGTGAGAGTATTAGCGGACATACTGGGAACAAAAGGTTTGGGTAAGTTGGGATAGCTGGCTAAGAAGATTAAAAAGAGGTTGGACTATCTGGTTTATACCTGATATGAAGTGTACCATTTGAGGTGGGAGGCCATTTGCTGACCACTGGGTGTTGTCCTCTCTCAGGCCTGCCGAAATGTGCGGAGGTCTCTGAAGGGGAGGTGTCTCGGTGGTGAGGTTCCTGGCGGTGGCTGCAAAGGTCTGCCTCAGAGGAGGTGGTGGAGGGGCGGGCCGCACCAGAGAAGGGTAGATCGCCTGGTCCTGGTGGGATGGAGGCGCTGCTGCTGGGTTTCTCGGTGGTTGTGGTCTACTGCCCTGTCGTTTGAACTGCAGTTCTTTGTACACCCGGCATCCCTTGTAGTTGGCCGGGTGGGATTCCTGGCAGTTCGCGCAGGTGGCTGGAACAGTCCGGGGCTTGTTGCAGCTTCCCGAAATGTGTTCGCCGCCACACCGAACACAAGGATGTGTGTGCCTACAGTAACTCTTTGTGTGCCCGAAGGCCTGGCAGCGAGTGCACTGTGCCACAGTGTGCTTCTTTCTTGGCTCCTCTATTTTAATTTTTGTATACAATAAACATTCAATGTCATAAATTTTTTCATTGTAGCTGCCAGGCTCTACATCAACAAAGAATAATGGTAGTGGCACTTTGTATCTCGACCACACATTAGTAATTCGGGTGGCGACGAACCCTTTCTCTTGCAGGGCTCTGTGTATAGTGTTCACACTCGTGGAGGGATGAAGACCTCGGATGACCACTCGAGGCACTTTGTCGTTTGGGTTTTGGTAGGTGTGGAAATTGGCATTATTTCCTTCGAGTAGGTGGATGAAGGCCCTGTATGCCGTCGGCGTTTTGGCATATATTGTTATGCCCTGTGTGGTAGTCCTCAAGGAGAATGACTCCAATCCTCCTTCTTTTATTAAAATTTCTATTAGGCTGTCGTAATTTTCGACGCCTTTTAGGTAAATAGGTGGAGGCTTTTCAGCTTTTGTAACATTATTTGTTTTTTCTGGCTCTTCAATAGCTGATGTCTCCATGTTGGTCAGAACACTAAAGCTATTTGCTACGGTGGTAGGGGTGAGGTGCTCACCTGACTGTTTGGCTACCTTGCGTGGGTCTCTGGACGTTGTCCCGCTTCTCTTCCGGCCCACTACTGACTCCCAGGTCGCTCCCAAGTTGGATGGGGCTTGTTCCATGGCTACTGTGGTGCTGGTGCTAGGACTAGCAAGGGCCCCAACTGGGGTTTCCTCACTTCCCGCCACCATTAAGTCCGCACAAAATCACAATAATTAAATAAAAATAGTATTTGTAAAGGTTACTTTTAACACTTTAAAGATAAAGAAACCATAACGAAATGAAAACGCACAAAACTCATGTCTAGAAAAAAACGAAACAAGAACTATATACAATAACTATTTACACACTTTGTTTTTGTCATTAAGCACTGAAAATAATAAAAAATCTAACGGAACAAAATATTTACTTTTTCTCAAGTTGGTTGCCAAACAGCTGATAAACAACAAGTATATAAGTAGAAAAATAATAAAATTATTTTAATTCCTTTCTTCAATCGGGGCTTATTCCACATAAACAAGTTAAAAATTATTAAGAACCTCGCTAAAAAACAGCTTGGATGAATATAGAGATTCCAGTCTACCACCTTACCTTGAATATGATATTTCTATGGCAAATACTTTGAAAACATTTCAACATAAGATTTGTTGGGAATGTTTTAGAAGTTTCATTAAAGATTTTTATTACATTTACAACGTCAAACGGAAAACTAAGTTGTGCAGCGTAAACATTAAAATATAATATGACTTCCAATTTAATTTTTAAGACAAACTAAATATAAACCACTCATTAACTCTAAATAGCCACCATTACAGTTATCTTGGTCACGTGATCATAAGGCAATGCTTGCTGCCATTGGCTGGTTTCTCAGAAGTATGCATTTAAAACTAACATGTCCACTTTTCAAAAAAAAAAACTAAAATGCTGAAAAAACACATACCTCCATTCGTTTTTTAAAAGAGCATGAAAAATTAAGTAAGAATCTACTGCTATCTAAATTTCGACCTTTATCTCTGACATTAATCTACTCAATAATGACTCAACACACCTTTTAGCCTTCTATATACATATGTATGTTATTATATGCCTTTTAGCCATATATATACATATGTATGTTATTATGTGCCTTTTAGCCTTTCATAAAAAAAATCACACCACTCGAACAAACATATCAATTAGATATACATGACACTTCTAACGTAGCCTGTTCATTCTGAATCGGTACCAACATGAAACAACAAACATTTCAAAACAGATTACTCGGAATGGGAACAAACTCACCCGGCTTCGTTAGAAAACACAAAACACATGGAGAACTGGGTGTTTGGCTAATATGCATCGTACGTAAGGCCAACTAGTAATAAACTGGGTGTTCCTCTTTTTATAGTTTACTTTGAGAAGCTGGTGAAGAATGGCCAGGAAGGGTTTGTGTATGGTTCCGGGGCGTTACACTACAGTCTAGTTGCGCCGACTATACCAGGACTTCCTACGGTAGAATCCTTCTTTTCAGGGTTATGTAGGTCGAAAAACATATATACGATACACTATTGATGAGTATTTGACGTCTCTCTATCTCTCTCCCCCCTCCACCTCCCCCCCTCCCTTCCCCTCCCAATCATATACTATAGAAGTGGCGGAGTCAGAAACATGTCAAAATCTCATTAACTTTTTCTTTTTTATTTTCTCTAATTTAATTTTTTTCTATCTAGGCAATATGGCTGTGGTGAACAAGATTCGATACCATGAAATCGTCAAATTTTCATAATGGATTAACATAGGCAGAAACTAAATTTCAGAATTTGAGTGCTTCCTTACTGCGTTCAAGATCGCGGGTCCGAAACCCGGCCGAGGCTCTTAGTTTATTATCTGGGAGGTAAAATAAACTTAAGCACGCCGTCCACGATAGGACGTTAAGCGATGGTCCCGAGCCTGTACGATGTCAGGTACTCGTTAAAGATCCCTACCCCAGGTGAATAAAAATTTAGAGTGGACAAAATCCCATTGTAGAGTGGGGCTCATGTCTACCAGAGTGACGAAACAGCGCTCTGGTAGTAGGCGATATTACCGTGTAGTTATAGTCCGGGCAGGAGTCATAATAACTAAGTATATTTCAGAACATTATAATTATTAAATGTGAAATAATTAATCCAAATGAGCGCAATATTCGCATACGAGACCCTTCCGTGTGTGACCTGATCACATTTCTCTGTAGTATCAATAGAAATATAGGTTTGCTGGTCCACTTTAATGTTTTACCTCCCCAGTTATACAAAGTATAGGGCAAGTTATGTAATCGGTTGAATATTCGATGCCGAATTCTCAACGGAATTTCATGATGTACAACCTCCAGATTCCAAATATGAGAAAAACAATTGAGGTGCTCATAACAAAAACAGCCCTTGTCAATTTTTACGTTTTTGAGATTTCAGCGCATTCTTGTAGTAGAAGATGGTACTAATAACCCTGTTAATAGAGTGCAAATAAGAACGACCCCTGTCTAGAGTTACAGACCAGAAAAATTTGACCGGTTCTGCAAAAACAACCCATGTCAACTGACAAGGGCATTTTTTAATGGAAATGATGGATTTATTAATAAATGTGTAATAATATCCTTTTTATTGTATATACTTTCTATTTTTTTTTATTATTTGTTAGTATTTTTTGACAAGCTTTATATAAGGTACTAATATTGTTCTATTAAAACAGTGGATAAACAAGTTTTATTTCTTTTTGCGCCCATTTTTATTTCCTACAAAAACAACCCTTGTCAGGGGGTAGGCCATTTCTGAGGGTTGGCTACCCCCGTTAACCATAGTAGAGTTTGGCAAAATTTATGTCATTAGTTTACTAATATACCCAACTAAGCATCAGCAAAAAATCATTTGAATTACTTGAACCTGAAAGAAGCACAAACGTTTTTTCTTTTTCCTGAAAATTTGCTATTTTTGACAGGGCTTTTTTTGTTATGAGCACCTCAATTCTGTCTGTCTGTGTGTCCGTGTGTGTGTCAGTGAACACGATAACTCCCGATAGAATGAATGTATCGACACGAAATTTTATATGTGAATCCAGAATCCTCTAACGATGTGACACCAATTGATTTTCAGCCAAATCGACAGCTTAACCCTGATCAAAACCCTGAATATTCATTTTTCAGAAAGATATTCCAAGACACCGACTTCATACACAACTACTTGTCATTATTTTCACTTTATTGGTCAAAATTTACGCAACTTTAGTTTTTTCTTTCCTTGCCTTATCTAGAGTACTGAGAGAGAAGATAAACTGCGAAACTATTATCATGTAAATGTAGACCGAAAATGTGAAAACTTTGACAAGTAGTTGTGTTTGTATTCCTTATCTAAGAGCATCCTTCTGACACAGCAGGTCTGCAATGAGTCCAATTCAGGTAGTTCCAAAAAATTGATTATTTTTTATTTATCCCCCCCCCCCCCCCAAGTTCTAAGAATTATAGGGGAAGGTTTGTTATTGGTCAGAAATTCGGCTTTCATCATAATATGATAACCTAGATACTATCTAGTTCTAGTTGAAGTCAATTTAGGAACATTACTGCATTAGTGTTGTATTTCAGAATATATACGGAATTCTTGCCACAAGATCCACCTAGATTCTACAGTTCTACCTTATTATTTCAGCTTGACAAATCAGAAAATATTTGTCGTGTTTACTAAAGCAGGCTTTCATCATATCTAGTCAATATAAGAACATTACTATGACTATATATGACTTTAAACTAGGTCTGTCGAGAACATTTTCTCATGAACCGATACACGAACTTCCCATCCGGGTCTGGAACCAAGGACCCGAGTGCTGTCTCTCTGAACCGATACACGAACTTCCCATCCGGGTCTGGAACCAAGGACCCGAGTGCTGTCTCTCTGAACGGATACACGAACTTCCCATCCGGGTCTGGAACCAAGGACCCGAGTGCTGTCTCTCTGAACCGATACACGAACTTGCCATCCGGGTCTGGAACCAAGGACCCGAGTGCTGTCTCTCTGAACCGATACACGAACTTCCCATCCGGGTCTGGAACCAAGGACCCGAGTGCTGTCTCTCTGAACCGATACACGAACTTGCCATCTGGGTCTGGAACCAAGGACCCGAGTGCTGTCTCTCTGAACGGATACACGAACTTCCCATCCGGGTCTGGAACCAAGGACCCGAGTGCTGTCTCTCATGAACCGATACACGAACTTGCCATCCGGGTCTGGAACCAAGGACCCGAGTGCTGTCTCTCTGAACCGATACACGAACTTCCCATCCGGGTCTGGAACCAAGGACCCGAGTGCTGTCTCTCTGAACCGATACACGAACTTGCCATCCGGGTCTGGAACCAAGGACCCGAGTGCTGTCTCTCTGAACCGATACACGAACTTCCCATCCGGGTCTGGAACCAAGGACCCGAGTGCTGTCTCTCTGAACGGATACACGAACTTCCCATCCGGGTCTGGAACCAAGGACCCGAGTGCTGTCTCTCATGAACCGATACACGAACTTCCCATCCGGGTCTGGAACCAAGGACCCGAGTGCTGTCTCTCATGAACCGATACACGAACTTGCCATCCGGGTCTGGAACCAAGGACCCGAGTGCTGTCTCTCTGAACCGATACACGAACTTCCCATCCGGGTCTGGAACCAAGGACCCGAGTGCTGTCTCTCTGAACCGATACACGAACTTGCCATCCGGGTCTGGAACCAAGGACCCGAGTGCTGTCTCTCTGAACCGATACACGAACTTCCCATCCGGGTCTGGAACCAAGGACCCGAGTGCTGTCTCTCTGAACCGATACACGAACTTGCCATCCGGGTCTGGAACCAAGGACCCGAGTGCTGTCTCTCTGAACCGATACACGAACTTGCCATCCGGGTCTGGAACCAAGGACCCGAGTGCTGTCTCTCTGAACCGATACACGAACTTGCCATCCGGGTCTGGAACCAAGGACCCGAGTGCTGTCTCTCTGAACCGATACACGAACTTGCCATCCGGGTCTGGAACCAAGGACCCGAGTGCTGTCTCTCTGAACGGATACACGAACTTCCCATCCGGGTCTGGAACCAAGGACCCGAGTGCTGTCTCTCTGAACCGATACACGAACTTCCCATCCGGGTCTGGAACCAAGGACCCGAGTGCTGTCTCTCTGAACCGATACACGAACTTGCCATCCGGGTCTGGAACCAAGGACCCGAGTGCTGTCTCTCTGAACGGATACACGAACTTCCCATCCGGGTCTGGAACCAAGGACCCGAGTGCTGTCTCTCTGAACCGATACACGAACTTGCCATCCGGGTCTGGAACCAAGGACCCGAGTGCTGTCTCTCTGAACCGATACACGAACTTGCCATCCGGGTCTGGAACCAAGGACCCGAGTGCTGTCTCTCTGAACCGATACACGAACTTCCCATCCGGGTCTGGAACCAAGGACCCGAGTGCTGTCTCTCATGAACCGATACACGAACTTGCCATCCGGGTCTGGAACCAAGGACCCGAGTGCTGTCTCTCTGAACCGATACACGAACTTGCCATCCGGGTCTGGAACCAAGGACCCGAGTGCTGTCTCTCTGAACCGATACACGAACTTGCCATCCGGGTCTGGAACCAAGGACCCGAGTGCTGTCTCTCTGAACCGATACACGAACTTGCCATCCGGGTCTGGAACCAAGGACCCGAGTGCTGTCTCTCTGAACCGATACACGAACTTCCCATCCGGGTCTGGAACCAAGGACCCGAGTGCTGTCTCTCTGAACGGATACACGAACTTCCCATCCGGGTCTGGAACCAAGGACCCGAGTGCTGTCTCTCTGAACCGATACACGAACTTGCCATCCGGGTCTGGAACCAAGGACCCGAGTGCTGTCTCTCTGAACCGATACACGAACTTGCCATCCGGGTCTGGAACCAAGGACCCGAGTGCTGTCTCTCTGAACCGATACACGAACTTGCCATCCGGGTCTGGAACCAAGGACCCGAGTGCTGTCTCTCTGAACCGATACACGAACTTCCCATCCGGGTCTGGAACCAAGGACCCGAGTGCTGTCTCTCTGAACCGATACACGAACTTGCCATCCGGGTCTGGAACCAAGGACCCGAGTGCTGTCTCTCTGAACCGATACACGAACTTCCCATCCGGGTCTGGAACCAAGGACCCGAGTGCTGTCTCTCTGAACCGATACACGAACTTGCCATCCGGGTCTGGAACCAAGGACCCGAGTGCTGTCTCTCTGAACCGATACACGAACTTCCCATCCGGGTCTGGAACCAAGGACCCGAGTGCTGTCTCTCTGAACCGATACACGAACTTCCCATCCGGGTCTGGAACCAAGGACCCGAGTGCTGTCTCTCTGAACCGATACACGAACTTCCCATCCGGGTCTGGAACCAAGGACCCGAGTGCTGTCTCTCTGAACCGATACACGAACTTGCCATCCGGGTCTGGAACCAAGGACCCGAGTGCTGTCTCTCTGAACCGATACACGAACTTCCCATCCGGGTCTGGAACCAAGGACCCGAGTGCTGTCTCTCATGAACCGATACACGAACTTGCCATCCGGGTCTGGAACCAAGGACCCGAGTGCTGTCTCTCTGAACCGATACACGAACTTGCCATCCGGGTCTGGAACCAAGGACCCGAGTGCTGTCTCTCTGAACCGATACACGAACTTGCCATCCGGGTCTGGAACCAAGGACCCGAGTGCTGTCTCTCTGAACCGATACACGAACTTGCCATCCGGGTCTGGAACCAAGGACCCGAGTGCTGTCTCTCTGAACCGATACACGAACTTCCCATCCGGGTCTGGAACCAAGGACCCGAGTGCTGTCTCTCTGAACCGATACACGAACTTGCCATCCGGGTCTGGAACCAAGGACCCGAGTGCTGTCTCTCTGAACCGATACACGAACTTGCCATCCGGGTCTGGAACCAAGGACCCGAGTGCTGTCTCTCTGAACCGATACACGAACTTGCCATCCGGGTCTGGAACCAAGGACCCGAGTGCTGTCTCTCTGAACCGATATACGAACTTGCCATCCGGGTCTGGAACCAAGGACCCGAGTGCTGTCTCTCTGAACCGATACACGAACTTGCCATCCGGGTCTGGAACCAAGGACCCGAGTGCTGTCTCTCTGAACCGATACACGAACTTGCCATCCGGGTCTGGAACCAAGGACCCGAGTGCTGTCTCTCTGAACCGATACACGAACTTCCCATCCGGGTCTGGAACCAAGGACCCGAGTGCTGTCTCTCTGAACCGATACACGAACTTCCCATCCGGGTCTGGAACCAAGGACCCGAGTGCTGTCTCTCTGAACCGATACACGAACTTCCCATCCGGGTCTGGAACCAAGGACCCGAGTGCTGTCTCTCTGAACCGATACACGAACTTGCCATCCGGGTCTGGAACCAAGGACCCGAGTGCTGTCTCTCTGAACCGATACACGAACTTCCCATCCGAGTCTGGAACCAAGGACCCGAGTGCTGTCTCTCTGAACCGATACACGAACTTGCCATCCGGGTCTGGAACCAAGGACCCGAGTGCTGTCTCTCTGAACGGATACACGAACTTCCCATCCGGGTCTGGAACCAAGGACCCGAGTGCTGTCTCTCTGAACGGATACACGAACTTCCCATCCGGGTCTGGAACCAAGGACCCGAGTGCTGTCTCTCTGAACCGATACACGAACTTGCCATCCGGGTCTGGAACCAAGGACCCGAGTGCTGTCTCTCTGAACCGATACACGAACTTGCCATCCGGGTCTGGAACCAAGGACCCGAGTGCTGTCTCTCTGAACCGATACACGAACTTGCCATCCGGGTCTGGAACCAAGGACCCGAGTGCTGTCTCTCTGAACCGATACCCGAACTTGCCATCCGGGTCTGGAACCAAGGACCCGAGTGCTGTCTCTCTGAACCGATACACGAACTTGCCATCCGGGTCTGGAACCAAGGACCCGAGTGCTGTCTCTCTGAACCGATACACGAACTTGCCATCCGGGTCTGGAACCAAGGACCCGAGTGCTGTCTCTCTGAACCGATACACGAACTTGCCATCCGGGTCTGGAACCAAGGACCCGAGTGCTGTCTCTCTGAACCGATACACGAACTTGCCATCCGGGTCTGGAACCAAGGACCCGAGTGCTGTCTCTCTGAACGGATACACGAACTTGCCATCCGGGTCTGGAACCAAGGACCCGAGTGCTGTCTCTCTGAACCGAAACACGAACTTGCCATCCGGGTCTGGAACCAAGGACCCGAGTGCTGTCTCTCTGAACCGATACACGAACTTCCCATCCGGGTCTGGAACCAAGGACCCGAGTGCTGTCTCTCTGAACCGATACACGAACTTCCCATCCGGGTCTGGAACCAAGGACCCGAGTGCTGTCTCTCTGAACCGATACACGAACTTGCCATCCGGGTCTGGAACCAAGGACCCGAGTGCTGTCTCTCTGAACCGATACACGAACTTGCCATCCGGGTCTGGAACCAAGGACCCGAGTGCTGTCTCTCTGAACCGATACACGAACTTGCCATCCGGGTCTGGAACCAAGGACCCGAGTGCTGTCTCTCTGAACCGATACACGAACTTGCCATCCGGGTCTGGAACCAAGGACCCGAGTGCTGTCTCTCTGAACCGATACACGAACTTGCCATCCGGGTCTGGAACCAAGGACCCGAGTGCTGTCTCTCTGAACCGATACACGAACTTGCCATCCGGGTCTGGAACCAAGGACCCGAGTGCTGTCTCTTTGAACCGATACACGAACTTGCCATCCGGGTCTGGAACCAAGGACCCGAGTGCTGTCTCTCTGAACCGATACACGAACTTGCCATCCGGGTCTGGAACCAAGGACCCGAGTGCTGTCTCTCTGAACGGATACACGAACTTCCCATCCGGGTCTGGAACCAAGGACCCGAGTGCTGTCTCTCTGAACCGATACACGAACTTGCCATCCGGGTCTGGAACCAAGGACCCGAGTGCTGTCTCTCTGAACCGATACACGAACTTGCCATCCGGGTCTGGAACCAAGGACCCGAGTGCTGTCTCTCTGAACCGATACACGAACTTGCCATCCGGGTCTGGAACCAAGGACCCGAGTGCTGTCTCTCTGAACCGATACACGAACTTGCCATCCGGGTCTGGAACCAAGGACCCGAGTGCTGTCTCTCTGAACCGATACACGAACTTGCCATCCGGGTCTGGAACCAAGGACCCGAGTGCTGTCTCTCTGAACCGATACACGAACTTGCCATCCGGGTCTGGAACCAAGGACCCGAGTGCTGTCTCTCTGAACCGATACACGAACTTCCCATCCGGGTCTGGAACCAAGGACCCGAGTGCTGTCTCTCTGAACCGATACACGAACTTGCCATCCGGGTCTGGAACCAAGGACCCGAGTGCTGTCTCTCTGAACCGATACACGAACTTGCCATCCGGGTCTGGAACCAAGGACCCGAGTGCTGTCTCTCTGAACCGATACACGAACTTCCCATCCGGGTCTGGAACCAAGGACCCGAGTGCTGTCTCTCTGAACCGATACACGAACTTGCCATCCGGGTCTGGAACCAAGGACCCGAGTGCTGTCTCTCTGAACCGATACACGAACTTGCCATCCGGGTCTGGAACCAAGGACCCGAGTGCTGTCTCTCTGAACCGATACACGAACTTGCCATCCGGGTCTGGAACCAAGGACCCGAGTGCTGTCTCTCTGAACCGATACACGAACTTCCCATCCGGGTCTGGAACCAAGGACCCGAGTGCTGTCTCTCTGAACCGATACACGAACTTGCCATCCGGGTCTGGAACCAAGGACCCGAGTGCTGTCTCTCTGAACCGATACACGAACTTGCCATCCGGGTCTGGAACCAAGGACCCGAGTGCTGTCTCTCTGAACCGATACACGAACTTCCCATCCGGGTCTGGAACCAAGGACCCGAGTGCTGTCTCTCTGAACCGATACACGAACTTGCCATCCGGGTCTGGAACCAAGGACCCGAGTGCTGTCTCTCTGAACCGATACACGAACTTGCCATCCGGGTCTGGAACCAAGGACCCGAGTGCTGTCTCTCTGAACCGATACACGAACTTCCCATCCGGGTCTGGAACCAAGGACCCGAGTGCTGTCTCTCTGAACCTTCCATCTCTTTGCTCATTGAATCCTTAACCTTTTGCTCCTTTAAGAATCCTTCGATTTCTGAATTCGAGGCTCCATCCAGATACTTACATAAGATTCCGCTCTCCCTCTAAACCTTCGATCTCTTCATTTGGTGGATCCTTACCTTCTGTTATCGTTCTTTTAAGCGTCCTTCACCTCTGAATTTGAGGCTACACCCCAACTCACACATAGGTTTCTGCTCTCCTCTAAAATTTTGATATCTTTATTTGCTGGATTCTCCTAATCACCTAACCTAAGCAGGTTTAGAGGGAGAGCGGAAACTTACGTTTGAGTCGGGGTGTAGTCTCAAATTCAGAGATCAAAATATCCTCAAGAAAACAAAAACAAATGAAAATAATAAAGATTTAGAGAGAGAGCGGAAACTTATGTGTGAATCGGGATGTGGCCTTAAATTCAGAGATCAAAATATCCTCAAGAAAACAAAAACAAATGAAAATAATAAAGATTTAGAGGGAGAGCGGAAACTTACGTTTGAGTCGGGATGTAGCCTTAAATTCAGAGATCAAAATATCCTCAAGAAAACAAAAACAAATGAAAATAATAAAGATTTAGAGGGAGAGCGGAAACTTACGTTTGAGTCGGGATGTAGCCTTAAATTCAGAGATCAAAATATCCTCAAGAAAACAAAAACAAATGAAAATAATAAAGATTTAGAGGGAGAGCGGAAACTTACGTTTGAGTCGGGATGTGGCCTTAAATTCAGAGGTCGAAAGACCGTAAAAGAGACAAAACAGAAGGTTCATCAAATGAAGAGAACGAAGATTTAGAGTTTTTTATTATATGGGACTCTGTAATGATTGGTTGTTTGTTTAGAGACTTGAACATTTCGAATAACTAAAAATTATTTCATATATAAAACGATTTTCCTCCTAATGGCCTTGCCCACATCTTGAAAGCAATACATACAATTAAAAAAAAAAAACCCGACCGAGGCCCTTAGTTTATTTTATCTGGGAGGTAAAATAAACTTAAGCACGCCGTCCTTCGGATGGGACGTTAAGCGATGGTCCCGAGCCTGTACGATGTCAGGTACTCGTTAAAGACCCCTACCCTAGGTAAATAAAAATTTACGGTAGGCAAAATTTAGGACTCCCACAGTAGAGTCGGGCTCATGTCCACCAGAGTGACGAAAGAGCGCTCTGGTAGTAGGCGATATGACCTCGTAGTTAAAGCCCGGATATGAGTCATAAAACCTAACCAAACCTACAATAAAAAAATCTGAAATTGAATGAAAAATGTTTCGATAATAGATTTCGATTATGATAGTGGAAATAGAATTCAGAATCGAATTTTTTTTTCTCTCTTGTTCAATAAGAATAAAATAACCAAAATGATATAAAAGTGGTGAATCATGCACAAAAGGTCTGTCGAATTTACTTTTTTAAAAATGTAGGTAAATAGTAAATTTAATAGTTGGACGGAATGTTCCGGAAGGAAAGGAGGATTGAAAACCGGAAATATCCCTTAAGTAATTTCTATACGGATCCTTGACAAGCTTCCAAAATAGCCTGTTTAATGTATGAGGGATTGCACTTCTAGATGTTTACGAGCTCCAATAGCGTTGTATACATAGTGCAAATGCGCATTTGTGGCACCATTGTGCAGTTAACAAACACATTCCGGCAGCAGAACTGCATAATAGAAGCGAACAACCTGTTTATTCTTGGTATTGAAGGGTATTAAAGAGATATAAATAGATAATCTGATAAGATTGGAGCAATGCAACACATACTCTGCACAGATGTTTTAAGCTCATATGATACAGAGGAACCGAACTTGCAAGGACAGGATCACGGTCTGACTTCTTGTAAAATTAGACAGGCCCCGAAATAAAATGGTCATACTTTTCGTCCGATTTCGGCCAAAATCTAATCAGATCTGATATAGCCACATATGACATCTTCATTTCAAATTTTAACGTGATAGTGCGCTCACAAAATTCCAATCACATACACACACAGACAACATCGCGAAAGGAAACCTTCAAAGGGAAAATCTTTTGAAAACTAGACCACGGATTTTCGATATTTATATATAAGTAATAATGTAAAGAAAAATAAAATTGAAACAATACTGTAACTAGTTCGGGCTCATGTCCACCAGAGTGACGAAAGAGCGCTCTGGTAGTAGGCGATATGACCTCGTAGTTAAAGCCCGGGCATGAGTCATAAACCCTAACCCTACTGTAACTAGTTGTCCAATGTGGTCCTTTAATACTGAACGAGTATCCAACTGTTTCTTCTCGTTCAAAGCTCATTTTTCAGAATTCGTCAAGAAAAATATATCATGTATTATTTGAAAAAATTTTCCCCACAGAAGTTCAGTTCTTTGAGCTTTGCTGGTATGTCTATAGATTCATATATTTCCGGCAATTTTTTTGTGAGGTGTCCTCTGTAATGGCGATTAGGCGTCTCTTCTTTAGGTCACAAAGAACCAATAGATGAAGGTTGTACGTGAGAGAACACATCTCTGGAAGAGTTGCAAGAGAAATGTGGACTCCCAAGTCATTTGTGGTTCTTACTATTTTTGATTCCTCTTAGCCTTCTTTTCGAGCGATTTGGCTGAAAAACATTTTTGGATTCAATATAAAAGTTCGAATTAATATAGTTATAATGATTCATGCCCGGACTTTAACAATGAGGTCATATCGTCTACTATCAGAGCGCTCTTTTGTCGCTCTGGTGGACATGAACCCGACTTATTTTTAAAATGATCTTACTTTTCTGTGTTTTGGAGTTTAGCCCCGCCTAGCTGATACTGCTGAAAATTAATAGTTGTCGTCCTTACAAGGTTTTGTATTTACAAATATGTATAATGTTGAACTTAACATAGAACCCCTGTCCCATTACATAACATGAACCCTGTATTGTATTGGACAGTGGTCAGACGTGACATTCTGCGGTGGCGGACTGGGTTTTTTCTTTCTTTTTTTCAATAATGTATAACAATTTGTGTAATGGGGGGGGGGGGGGGGGGGGGTGATGGAGGGGGGTCTATTGAAATATTGATAAGATATCGATTAGTATCGAGGGGAGGCAGATCGATAGTGGAGTGTTGTTCTGCCTTTGTCCTTATCTCCATCAAACAACTACTTTACATCTATTTACAAATTCAACATTGTTTCTTATCATATTTCCAGTATGGGACACTTTCTCTTCTTTTGCAGAAAATATTTAAAAAAATAATAGTGAATAATACAATTAAATAAATAAAATGAAATAAATAAGCTTCTCTGGATAAGTAAGAGTTCTCCTTCACCTCTTTTCTAAAGATAATTACACCACAAAACATTTCGAGTAGTGCCCCCCCCCCCCTCCCCCCCCTTCAATTTGTTCTGAAATAAATCTGAGGCTGCAAGGGCCCCCTCCCAAATCTATAAAGTCAACATGGTTTCATATCATATTCCGGATATTGGATAATGTCTCTCCCCCAACATCTTGTCCCGATAAGTAACAATTCTTCTCCTGCCTCAAATCTAAACAAATCGATGAAGAAACTCCGTAAGGAATCCGTGGTCTGTCTCCAGGAGATCTGTGGTGTCCGGTTCCTTGTCTTCACTTCAAGTACAAGAGTTAGTAGATGTACAAATGGAAATTAACTTACAGTTTATTAAATTTCAAATTTGTAAATAAAAAAAATTATTTCGAAAATCTTCTCTCGTCCCACTCGTTATAAAGTTTTAATCGTTTAAAAATTCTTATTGAATTCTTGAATTTCTTGTTTTTGAACCTCGAGAATCCAAAAATCCCTCCTTTCATGAATCCGTGGACAACTCTCAAAAGAATGAATAGATCGGCTCGAGATTTCGTACACGAATCCTGACGATAGTAGTTATGTTAAATGACTTAATTTTGAGGAGAATGGCTGGAGGAACGGACAGACTTAGAGCAAAGTAACCTATTATTTCTAGGAAGCCGGTAGTTCAGTGGTATGAGTGCTTGCTTACTGAGCTCAAGATCGCGAGTTCGAAACTCGGCCGAGGCCCTTAGTTTATTTTATCTGGGAGGTAAAATAAAATTAAGTACGCCATTCTTCGGATGGGACGTTAAGCGATTGTCCCGAACCTGTACTATGTCTGGTACTCGTTAAAGACCCCCTTACCCTAGGTGAACGAAAATTTAGGGTAGGCAACGTTAAGGACTCCTATTGTAGAATCGGGCTCATGTCTATCAGAGTGACGAAAGAGCGCTTTGGTGATGACCTCGTAGTTAAAGCCTGGGCATGATTCATAATATCTAACTAACCAATTATTTCGGAGCAGGGTGCTCGTGGACCTGCAAAAATGGAAATATTATTGAGGGGGGATGCTGACTTTGGGAGGACCCATGATAAGGAATCGGGAGGGAAAAAAGGGAACACTCGTATTTGGATCTGATGATAACAGATTTTCTAGTTTAAATTCCAAAGGTACTCGTAGTAAAATGAAGTTTTTACGTTTTTCGCTCAACTGGAGACCGCACACGTCCTCATTAATATATCACATAAAGGTTTACGAGCTCCATCGGATCTGTATTCCTCCCCGCAGGCCAAACCCGGGCCTGGCCCTTTTATCTGGGATGTGAAAAACATCGAACGTCCATTGGGTGGATCTTAAAGACCTCAACCTAGGTGGTTAAACTTGGTTAGGCAACGTTTAGGATCCCCGCTGTGGAGTTAGCTCGTGAGGTACGACAGAGCGCTCTGGTAGTAGGCGATGTGACCTGGTAGTAGAAGCGGCCATGAGTCACAATAACTATTGACGTTTTATATTGAATAACAGATTACTATTAAAAACTAACATTTGTGTCAACTATCTGACATCTTATATTGTATCTAGGTACATCCACTTCTCGGGATCAATATATTTTCCATTCATCGTACTACTGAAAGAGGACAAGCGCCCATACATATGGATATGTTTATATTTTAGTCGGTGAATCATCGGCTATGTACTTCCCCAGCACAAATTAATCAATTAAGTTTTCGCTCTCCCTCCAAAACCAATCGACCGTTTGTACTAAAAACCGAAGTTGACTTACATCGGGGCTTCTGGATCCACATACTAAATTGTGTATTGATACATTTAATACATCGGCATCATTAGAGTTCTGAGTCTAGCTCCGCTCCTCCGATCCCAACGTCCCTTTAGCCTTTTTCACGGGAAATTAATAGTTGCCGTCCTTTTGAAGTTTTGAATTTAAATATAACATTTCAAGTCGATACATTTATCATATCGGCAGTTGTTAGGGTTTTTGTACATGTGTACATATATATAAGTAAGTATATTTAGTTAGTTATTATGACTCACATAACTGAGAGGTCATATCGCCTACTGCCAGAGCGCTCTTTCGTCACTCTGGTGGACATGAGCCCGACTCTATTGTGGGAGTCATAAATATTGCCTGCCCTAAATTTTTATTCATCTAGGGCAGGGGTCTTTAACGAGTACCTACCTGACATAGTACAGGCTCGGGACCATCGCTTAACGTTTCATCCGAAGGACGACGTGCTTAAGTTAATTTTACTTCCCAGATAAAATAAACTAAGGGCCTTGCCCGGGTTTCGAACCCATAACCTTGAGCTAAGAAGGCAAGCACGCATACCACTGAGCTACCGGCGCCCTCAAGTATATATACAGGGTGTCCCAGCATGGAGGTAAAAAACTTTGCGGTATTAAAGGAAATTTAATTTTGAACAAAAAATTTCCTATAAACATAGGTCCGATTCGGAACCGTTTCAGAAATATTCAACATCTTCCAATTTTTGTACTTAGCACTGTTTTTTTGCATAAAATCTCTTATTTCTCCTTAAGTATAAGAGCTAACACAAATTTAATTATACCATCATAAAGAGCGATAAATTACCTTTAAAATAAGTTTACTTTATCAGAAAATTGGTTCAGACATCCATCACATAAGGTATTTCATTCTATACACAATAGACCTCGTGAAACTGGATTTCTAGCTCCTCGGCCGTCAGAGGCTCTTAGAGTAGGTACCTAAAAAAGAACGAGGCCATATTTTACAGCATTTCGAAAATAATCCTCGAACGAGTCTACAAAGGGCTGCCAATGAACTCAAAGAATCGAAATCGACCATTCAAAGATTATTAAGTAAAAACGATTTTCACGCATTTCTCGACAAACCTGTACAAGAATTGACTGAGAACGATCGTCAACAAAGAATTAAGTTTTGTGACTGGTTCATGTCTCACGAGATCACCACGAAGATTTTATGGACAGATGAGTCTACATTCATAAGGACTGGTGCAGTTAATTTTCACAATAGTCATCATTGGACAGTTGAAAATCCCCATGTCTGTCGACCATATTCATTCCAGCGACAGTTTTCTGTGAATGTTTGGGCTGGGATTGTGGACCGATATCTCATAGGCCCTTACTTTCTTCCACAGAGAGTTAATGGCATATCATTTCTCCACTTTCTTGAAACCGACTTCTCTGGCTTGTTGGAGGGTGTACCATTGCGTACCAGGCAAATGTGGATGCAGTTAATTGGCTGTCTTGTCCATTACTCTAATAACGTTAAGGCGACCGCATTATACTGGGCTTCGAGCAGTTGGGACTACAAGAAGATATGAAAACAGTAGTTCAATCAGTTACCGACCGCTGTAGGTGCTGTTTAGCTCTATTGTGAATAGAATGAAACACCTTATGTGATGGATGTCTGAACCAATTTTCTGATAAAGTAAACTTATTTTAAAGGTAATTTATCGCTCTTTATGATGGTATAATTAACTTTGTGTTAGCTCTTATACTTAAGGAGAAATAAGAGATTTTATACAAGAAAACAGTGCTAAGTACAAATATTGGAAGATGTTGAATATTTCTGAAACGGTTCCAAATCGGACCTATGTTTATAGGCAATTTTTTGTTCAAAATTAAATTTCCTTTAAGACCCCAAAGTTTTTTACCTCCATGCTGGGACACCTTGTATAGGTATATATAAAATACACGTGAAAAATTTCATGTCGATACATTCATTCTATCGACGGCATTATGGAAACGGAAAATATTTTAGAATAGGACCCCATTCATTTCATGTATTCTATGAACGAAAAAAGAAAAAAAAAAAGAAAAATGAATTAATAATAATAATAGTAATAATAACTGTATTTGTTATATTTTGGAGGACGTGACGTTTACAGACCCATTGTTCTTCACCCCTTCTACACCATATCCATATCTACCTAAATGCAATCTTTTCCTTTAAACTTTGTTGTTTTTTGCGTTTTGTTCCCCTAACTTTTGTTCCTGGCCTTTTGTTCCCTTCTGTTGTTCTTCTTTTTCTTTTTCTACTTTTGGTGCCCATTAGTCGTTCTTTTGTTACCACCTCATCGTGGCTGTTATTAGGAGGAGCTGTTATTAGCTAATTACCTATTTACAGATGTTGACTTCCCACTCATATTCCTACGAATATTCAGAGAAAACTTGCAGAACTTTTCAATTGCCATCATTTGTGTATATTCTATAACAGGGCCTAGGGGTCAAAAGAAGGATATCTTGGGAAAAAACAGGAGACATTGGTGGCTGTGGATGTCCCCTTCCCACCCTACTGTTGGCGGCCCTGCTCCAGAGAGGAGGATATCCTGAGAGAAGACAGGAGACATTGGTGGCTGTGAATGCCCCCTTCCCCCGCTACTGTTGGCGGCCCTGCTCCAGAGAGGAGGATATCCTGAGAGAGGACAGGAGACATTGGTGGCTGTGGATGTCCCCTCCCCCCGCTACTGTTGGCGGCCCTGCTCCAGAGAGGAGGATATCCTGAGAGAGGACAGGAGACATTGGTGGCTGTGGATTTCCCCTCCCCCCGCCACTGTTGGCAGCCCTGTCTCGTATCCCAGTTCAGGATCCAGTCCTCCCGAACCTACCGCCTAGGTAACTCGGTCTTTCTCACGTCGTCGTATATTTAATTTATTTTATTTATGAATTTTTTTTTGTATTTGTTTTCGTGACAGTCCTCCCGCAAGGCTATTTTCGAAAAAATAAAAAAAATATTTTCGCGAATATTTTTCTCACTTTTACGTAAGTAACTTACATTATTTATTTAATATATTTTTATGAATAAATACCTATTTAATAAATAAAGACGTTGATGTTCCTAAAATTAGTATTTTTATTAAGTTTTTGACTGCAGTTTTCAGATGCGATCTGTTGTTTTGAAGAATTCTATGTCTCGGTACTTCATACATATTCGTATATTTGCAGAGATGAATCATAGTAATCAGCCGAATGTTGAACCAGTAGCTCTTTTCGCGAAGTGCCTACACTTCCGGTCTGTACTCAGCACCCAAGTTGACATGCATTAATATCTTGTAATAATCTAATGCAATGAAGTCAGTTAAGAGCATGTTTTTCATAACTCGTTTTTTTTTTTATTTTAAATAATTGTCGAACTCTATATTTAAACGGAATTACCTGGTCCAAGGATCCTAAAATTTGATTTTGTAAATAAAAAGATGACCACAAGTATTGTACTTAACTAGAAATTTTATAGGCGCTACAGTGTCCATCCTGTGACCTTAAAAATGCATTTTTAAGTTAGGATTTTGATTGAAAGTGGACAAACTCATGGAAGTGCTTTGCTCAGAAATTCAAAAACTTGAGTAAGTCGGAACAGATTTAGAAACTATTTCCTTTTCAGATTTTAAAACTGGAATTAAAATTCATCTCATTAAATTGCTGAGGTAATTCTAGACATAAAGGCATCCATTTAACCTGAATCCAAAGATGAAAAGAAAAATGCAGTATACTTTCCCAGCTCCAACTAATCAAATAGATTTCCTTTCCCTTAGGATAGACCGATTTGGCTGGAAATCAGTGGGTGTCTTACTTTGTAACTGGCATAATTTCATGTCGATATTATCACTCATCGGCAGTTGTTAGAGTTTTGGGTTGTTCCCCCTCCTCTGGTCCCATCCCCTCTCTTCGGCAGAATCGCCTGAAAATAAGGTAGGTGTCGTCCTTACGTCCTTTCGGGTTCACATATAAAATCCCGTGTGTTGACTAGGACGGCACCTGTTGGCCATCATCGGGACCAGTTGAGAGGGGTGGGGGGGGGGGGGGGGGGGGGGATCAACTCAAAAATCTTAACTACCCGAGCACTCTTTTGTAGATGTACGTGAGCCCGACTCTGTTGTGAGAGTCCAAATATTGCCGGGCCGGATTTCAAATTCGCTATCTTGAGCTCAGTTCAGGCTGGTTGGCTATTCTGAGCTACCGGCGCACTCTGTATATTTTTCTACCACAAGGTCATATCGCCCACTACCAGAGCACTCTTTTATCGTTCTGGTGGACATGAGCCCGACTCTACTACGGAAGTCCTAAATATTTCCTTCCCTAAATTTTTATTCACCAATGGTAGGGGAGTCTTTAAAGAGTACCTAACATCGTACAGGCTCAGGTCCATCACTTAATGTCCCATCCGAAGGACGGTGTGCTGAAGGTTTTTTCACCTCTCTGATCAAAAGCCTAAGGGCCTCGGTTGGGTTTCGAACCCGCGATCTTGAGTTCAGTAGGCTAGCACGCTACCTCTGGTCTAACGGCGCACTCAAAATATATATTTTTAAAGAATTAATGAATGTCGTCGGTTGGTATATGTAGTTGCCATGACAACAGCGTCTTTCATTCTTTGTGAATTTGAGGGCAGAGGGCGCCGGTAGCTCAGTGGTATACGTGCTTGACTTCTGAGCTGAAGAACGTTGGTTCGAAACCCGACCGAAGCCCTTAGTTTATTTTATCTGGGAGGTAAAATAAACTTAAGCACTTCGGATGGGACGTTAAATGATGATCCCGAGCCTGTACGATGTCAGGTACTCCTTAAAGACCCTATCATAGGTGAATAAAAATTTAGGGTAGGCAAAATTTAGGACTCCCATAATAAAGTCGGGCTCATGTCCACCAGAGTGACCCGGGCATGAGTCAAAAATCCTAACCTAACCTGTGAATTTCAGGGCGCCGGTAGCTCAGTGGTAGCGTCCTTGCTTACTCAGCTCAAGATTGTGGGTTCCGATACCTGGCCGAGGCCCTTAGTTTTTTTTATCTGGGAGGTGAAGAATTCATGAGCATGTCGTCCTTCGGAAATGGTTAATCGATGGACTCAAGCCTGTACTATGGCAAAGACCCCTATCCAAGGTAGAATAAACTGCTCTCTCGTATGTAGACTTTTCAATCTATTGTAGCTCATCGTTTCATGTTGAAAAGTCAACATCGCATTTCCGACCGATTACGTAACTTCTCCTATACATAACTGGGGAAGTATAAAGTTCCTTAATATTGAACTTTATTTTGAACAATATTTTGATGGCTTCAATGTTTATAGTACAAACAACATTAATAATATACAAACTTAGTATATTGTACATATTTAAAACTATCCTATCAAGAATGTTGACTATTTTTCAGTGTCAATGGAAAGTAGGCTAATTAGTAGTTACTTGTGACATGAGCCAGTCTCCTTGCCTATCCTAGACAAAAGACAGCAGCTCATTAAGACAGCCAACCATCCACCTCCCTTCATTCAGAGGCTCTGTTAGTTTTACCTCCAGCTGTTTGCACAAACAGACAGACTCTTGTACCCTTCGTTAATGTGGTTAATAAGTTTCCGCTCTCCCTATAAATTATCTTTCTCTTTCCAACAATTTGAGTGACAATCACTAGGTAAGTTAAACGACTTCTGAATCCATCTATAAAATGTCTAAATAAGTAATTAGATTTATCAGTCCAACAAATTTTTTTATTTTTACCACAACTAGTTTCGGCAATTTGTCATCTTCAGGTGGTGAGTCTTACTAGAGAAGAGGTCAAGGGACACGTTGGAGTATCAGGGAGTACCAGCTGGTCTCTGGTAAGATTCACCACCTGAAGATGGCAAATTGCCGAAACTAGTTGTGGTAAAAATAAAAAAATTTGTTGGACTGATAAATCTAATTACTTATTTAACAAGTTAGTCCACTACATCTGCCTACCACCAAGTAATATATAAAATGTCTTGTCGATATTTTCAATTCATTGGGATTTGTTAGTTTTGAAGTTAAGCCCCCTCGTCCTTTTTTCCTCCGACCAGTTTGGCCTTTTGGATCCGAATATAAACATTTCGTAGGGAATTATCAAAAATACATACAAACGTACAAATAAAAATGTTTCTTCATTTTTGAATTCATAGGGTCGAAAGAATTCCATAACTTCCCCTATACTACGTACTACTGAGGAAGTAGATTGTGTGAAGGGACGTTGTTAAAGCCCGGGCATGAGTCACAATAACTAACTATAATGAATGTATCAATATAATAATATAAGAGGGATTTCTCTAAGTAAGAGACGATTTTCAGTTAAATTGACTGAAGAGGATAAGGATTTAGTGAGAGAGTAAACAATTATATGATTAAAAATAATTTGAGCTGGGGAAGTACATTTCGGGTGATTCCATAATTTTATTTTGTAAATCAGGGGTTCGGAAAACCTTCGAGGGGGGGGGGGGAGGAGGGTTAACTCAGAAACTCTAATAACTGCCGATGTAATAAATGTTTCATCGTGAAATTATATATATAAATCCGAAACCTGATAAGGAAAACACTTATCAATTTTCAGCGGAATTCGCTAAAGGAGAAGGGACTGAAAGAAGCAGAGGTTGGAAATACAGAGAAGAGAGAAGGAAGATAGATTATAGGCGAAGAACCTATAAACTGTTTCTAGGGTATCAAAGTGGAATCATTAAAGCCCAGCAAATACTAGCTGAGGTGCCGGTTGTTGTCCAGCACATACCTACACCAATAAACCACTGAACAAATGAATCAATAAAAATTTTTATTTTGTCTTTTTTTATTTAAAGCTCATGAAATATAAATATTCTATGCATTCAGCCATTAATACTATAATCGTAGCTTATCCGCAAAGAGGGGAGCGAGGCTCTTCTGTGGATAAGTTTTTTTTTCTCCTGAACAATTTGTATTTTCTTTATTTTGGATTTAAGGGATCGATATATAATTTTTGTTATCGATCCCTTTACACCTGGGAAATAAAGTGAACAAGTTTCAGTCCTGAGCTGAACTGTCCTTCATCCTTGATCCACTATCTACTTGTGAATAATAAATGGGATGGATTTCCGATCAGAGCCTCTTAATGGCATTTCTGTTAGGCCCCACTCTGTCTATCTTTAGCTTCCATACAAATATATGTCAGCTAGAATTTCATAAAAAATCAAACTATATTTTGTACAATAAGTTGCAGGTTACTAAGTCCATAGTATTTCATGTGGTAACTAAATAAATCGTAATACGAGTAGATTATAAATAATTCGAGTCGTGGAAGTACATAGTCTCTTGATATTATGTCATATTGCATGCACATATGTTATTCCAACAAGCTGTAACTACATTTTACTGACTCCCGTTCGGTTATTTCCGCCCACTGGATATCCAAATGTAGGTACCTGGGTGTCATGTTTCAGATACAGATATGGGATACATAATTAGACTTACGTCCTATGACCTACGTGGATTGTATATAAAATGGAATGTAGGCGAATGGAGAAAGTACCATCTTGGAAAGAGCGGCCAGCTCTGACTAAAGCAGGGTGCCTGAGCCCATTGATTTTTTTTTTTTTTTTTTAAGACGGAGTCCATATGAAAATTTATTTAGAAAGTTTAAAATATGGGGCACCGTAAGTCCTGGCGAGGGGGGGGGGGGGGGCATGAATAACAGAATCACGTCTGTTTGCTTTACTCTAATACTACCAAGAACCTTACTTCTATTGTTACTCCTCGACCAGGGGGCAAATTTTCTGTTTTACTACAGAAACTGTAGCATGAGAGTATTATAGTGAGTTACTTTGACTCATGCCCGGGCTTTAACTACGAGGTCATATCGCCTACTACCAGAACGCTCTTTCGTCACTCTGGTCGACATGAGCCCGACTCTACTGTGGGAGTCCTACATTTTTATTCACCTAGGGTAGGGGTGGGGATACAGGCTCGGGACTATCGCTTAGCGTCCCATCCGAAGTACGGCGTGCTTAAGTTTATTTTACCTCCCAGATAAAATAAACTAAGGGCCTCAGCCGCGTTTCGAACCCACGATCTTGACCTCAGAAGACAAGCACGCATACCACTGAGCTAAAAATGCTTACAGACAAACGAAGAATTTTTTAATCAGGGAGTCGGAACTCAAAACCATTTCCGGTGAAATCTCAACACCAAATTTCTCTCCGATTACTTAACTTCCCCTATACTTTTAATAAACACGAAATTATCATGAAAAGTCGAGATTGTTTTTTTGACCGACTGCTCACTTATACTTATGTAGCTGTCGTAGTAAAGTGGGAGAAGCGGAAAGAGCGATGAGAGCCTTATCGCAACGTCAGATATCTTCAGTGGTTGTTAAAAAGCAATTCTTGAGAAAGAACTGTTAAAGAAGTTTAGTGTCAGCTCGTAAAGGCTTTGTTCTGACTTCCTGGGACCTCCGGGTCACGATGATACCATCTTAAGAAAGGTGACCGAATCAGTTGAAGCAACTGTCGTTTAAAGTTAAACCTGGCTATGGTGGACTTCAGAACCCCCCCCCCCCCAAAAAAAAAAAAAAAAAAAAAAAAAAAAAAAAAAAAAAAAAAAAAAAAAAAAAAAAAGTTTCACATTATTCCCTTTTTATGTGGAAGCAACAGCTCCGGTTCTCAGACTCCTCTTGAACGTTCCATTTTTACTTCCCCATATAGATATTTAATCCAAATATTT
This sequence comes from Aradus depressus, assembly GCA_963662175.1. Lineage (NCBI taxonomy): Eukaryota > Metazoa > Arthropoda > Insecta > Hemiptera > Aradidae > Aradus > Aradus depressus. Next base: position 40,577,353 of record OY759222.1, read on the forward strand.
TTTTCTTATTTATATACTCTTTTTTTATATTTTTATATTTATTTACTTATTCTCTTTTATTTATATAGTAGATGCTTTTATCTATTTCTATTTTTTTATCTTCATAATTAAGCTGTTAATTTTATGTTATTTCATGTCAATCTTTTGTATATTTATATATATTTTTAATTTCTAGTTTTCTCCAATGTAGCACGAATTTATTTATTTATTTGTACGTCATACTGATACTAAATTTCATTGTTTCCTGTTCTTTACTCTATAAATATTTATTCTTAGGGGACCTCGGGCCCAGAATAATAAAATTTCTTTTCATTTCATTTCCATATAGTTTTCTAATCGATCAGAAATTTTATGTTCAGTTTTCATTGGAATTTCGTATTTGCCTTCATCCTGATTCCGAAAATGGAAATAAAATATATGATAAAATTAACCCCCCCTGAAATGATACGAATCGAACAGTAAGTAAACCTGGCAATGACAAGGTACTAACTCATGTGAGGTAATAATAACTCTTGTACTTATGAGCAGGTCAACAACTAATCCCTTTATTCCTGACCCCTCCCCCCCCCCCTCCCAATGCTACGCATATGCCCATGCAGACCGTCTACCCAACCTAGTGGAGTATCTATAATCCTTTATTGCTTCAAAACTTGGTATACGACCTACACGATATTTGAAAGAATCTGATGTCACTGGTTGAGAGAGATTCTTGTCACATCAGTTGGAAGTCTCTACCCCCAAATCAGGTACACGCCTTCCTCCAGGAGAAATTTCTTAAAGCAATTTCAGTTTACCTTCGTTCCCCCTGAGAGAATTCCGCATCGAGGAGCATTGAATGAAAGTACCTCGGGGTCATCTTCTTAACCGTTTAAGACTTAACTTTATCACTTAGAGAACCCTCCTTAAATATTTACCAGAGCGATAAATACGGCGTAATAACCCCAAGAAGAAAACTCAAGACACATCCACTCCTGTTGAACCACTGCGAAAGTATAGTGGAAAACTTCCAGTAAAAGCTGCGAAACACCGCGATCTTCTCCATTTACCACAGTTTTTGCAAAAACCAGAGGCGAGGATTTTTTACCAAAACTTAAGTTCAGACAGTGTTTTCAATGAAAGTGACGAGGAGTACGATGACGACCCCTGGATTGACGAGGAATTACCTGGAGAGATGTGATACAAGGACATTTATTCAAGAATTTAATTCAGTATTTCTTTTTTTACATGTAGGTACTTATATTTTTTTAACATTTTAATTGTAAAAATATAAGTTACTAATTTAATTAGATGTTTTTGGGTTTATTTTTGTTCATTTTTTGAGCCCCATGATATGAAAAAACATTCAAATGCGTTTTTCTAAAAATCAGCTTTTATTGACTGACGGGGTTTTTCCCCTGTGCCCTTCAATTTAAAGAGTTAAATGTTCGCTCTCCCTCCAAACCAGTCGACCGTTTGAGCTAAAAATCAATAGTTGGCTTAAATAGGGGCTTCTCAACTAAATTTTATATTGATACATTCATTACGTCGGCAGTTACTAGGATTTTTGAGTCGAGCCCCCCCCCCCCCCCCCCCCTCTGGCAGATTTGGCTGAAAATCAAAAGGGAGTAGTGGATACACATAACATTTGCGTGTCGGGAAATCGGGAATTCTATCGGGAGTTATCGTGTTTATAGACGAACACCCAGACTTTTTTTTTCATTTTTGAAATCAGAAGATCGGAAAACATGAAATTCTGTTGGAAACTCCTCATCGAATTTTAGACCAATTATATAAGTTCTCCTATAAATGTTATATATTTTTCTAGGTGCATCTGGCGGCATCATTTCCTTTATATGTCTTAAAGCAGAACAGCTGTGTTCTTGCATTACCTTTATATGTCTTAAAGCAGAACAGCTGTGTTCTTGCATTACCTTTATATGTCTTAAAGCAGAACAGCTGTGTTCTTGCATTACCTTTGAGTAGCCAATAGATGATATATTATATAGTGCGTCATAGCTAACAAAATGGAGGAACATACAAATTGTTTAGATGGTCCTTTTGTCACCAATTCTCTTATATTCCGACACTAATTTCAACTAGATATAATAAAAGTAGACTTGGAATAAATATTTTTTGACTAGTCTTTACTAAAATAACCGAGGATGAGTTATAAGGTAATGGTTGCCATTTTATAATGGTTGCTATTATGTCACCCATTCCATGTAATTTTGGGAATTATGATGTTCACAGATACACACAAATTTTCATTTTCATTTTTGGAATGAAGGGGTTGGAAAACAAGAAATTCCAGTGAAAACTAAACTTTTATTTTATTTGGAATGGTTTTGGGATTTGATTTGTCAACAGAATTTCATGTTTTTCGACCTCTAATTTCAAATATAAAAAAAAAAAAAATCGTCGGTGAATCACCGGCAATGTTCTTCCCCAGAACGAATTAATCAATTAACTTTTCGCTTCCCCTCAGAAAACAGTCGACTGTTTGCGCTAATAATAAATTGTCTCAATTTAGTATTAGGATTTAAAAACCCCTGTATAAGACAACAATCAATTATTGATCATTAGCGCAAACGGCAACTGGTTTTGGAGGGGGGGGGGGGCGAAAAGTGAATTGTTTGATTCGTTCTGAGGATGTACATAGCCTGTGATTCACCGTCGACTTCTCCACTTTGTAACTACATAGTGGTTTTATAGAACTGATGCGTTGATTGGAGAACCCCCAGCCTGAGGATGGATATATTTAAACCGGTTCCTCGCGTGTCGCATCACTTTTTCCGATAATTAAATATAATTATTTATTCATGGTTCATCAGTACATTATAAATAATTAAATTTGTATTAAATGTAGAAAGCGGATTGGCATGTTTCATGTTTTTATCTTTCTTCAAATGGCATAAACCAATTGATTTTTATGGGAGTTTAATCTTTCATTTAAATATACACATATTAACTAGCTGTTGTAGCCGGCGTTGCTTGGTAGCCTTCATGGCATACTGTGGCCTCGTCCTGCAGTAGCATGGTCGCAGCCTTCATGGCATACTGTGGCCTCGTCCTGCAGTAGCATGGTCGCATCCTTCATGGCATACTGTGGCTTCGTCCTGCAGTAGCATGGTCGCAGCCTTCATGGCATACTGTGGCTTCGTCCAACTGTAGCACCGGCAATGTACTTCCGCACCAGAAATTAATCATTTAAGTTTGTGCATTCATTTTATTGGAAGTTATAGTGTGTTTTTTTTTAAGCCCTCCTTCCCTTTCTTAATTTTGGGTGAAAAACAATAGGTGTCGCCGTTAGGTTCCGGATTCACATATAAAATTTTGTGCCGATACATTTATTCTATCGGGTGTAATCGTGTTCACAGACACCCATACACTGACAGGAATTTGTGTTTTCATGTTTGGAATCTAGAGGTCGAAATTCATGAAATTCCGTTGAAAACTCGACATCGTATTTTTGACCGATTACATAACTTCCTCTATACTTTGTATAGCTGGGAAAATAAAATTAAAAGAGGTTCTAGTGAATAAGTCTATAGTATAGTCTATAGTAGTAGAAAGTGGTGTCTAAGGAATAGAACGGTCGGAACAATTCGGATTTGTTCAAAAATTATAAAGAAAATTTGCAAAAATCGTGGTGAGGCTGGCGATTGTCTATTATTATGTCGTATTTATTATGAGGAGGTCGACCGGTTTTTGTAAAACTTTTATAAATAATTTTTCGATAAATGCAAAGTTAAGCTTGTGTTGCAGTGAATTGTTCGACGGTCCTCTCCTCAAATGTTGTTCTTTAGACACTGTAATTTTTAATTTATTTATTTTATTTGAATTATTTTTAAAACAAACCTTTCCAATTCATATATTTTTTGAATAGTCTTTTTTTTTTTTTTTCCTCTTCTTTAAGGCATTTCGACCACGATGGTCATGGATGCCTGATGGATGCAGGTCTGTGGGGATCCTTGCGGGTTAATTTGGATAGGCGTAGATTAATAATAATAAAGAAGATATGTACGGAATAGAAAGGCTATGTGATGAAGATAATTTTGTTTTATAATTTAGATAAGAGATTTGTGAATTGCAAGAAATGAAATAGTTGGGTAATTTGGAAGATATTATCGGATAAAATTTCGGAAATGTCCACCGCAAGGTTGCAATTTTCACGCTGGGGACTATATGCCATGCATTCAGTTAGAATGTGTCTGACAGACAGTCCCACCCCGCAGCACTGACACAGAGGAGGGGGTTCCCGAGCCATCAGATATCCATGGGTGAGCCTCGTGTGCTCTGTACGTAACCGAGTTAAAATTACTTCTTCTTTCCTTTTTTCTCTTATTGAAGTGTTCCAGACTCGAGTGGAGCTTTTGATGGTCCTTAGCTTATTATCCGTCATACCGAGCCACCGAATCTGCCATTTGATCCAAACTCTTTCCTTGATGTAGGCAACGAAGTCACTTACAGGGACTTCGGATGTGGGTAGTCCTTCTAGTATGGCGCGCCTGGCATTCTTATCTGCTGACTCATTACCTGCAATGCCGCAATGACCTGGGATCCAGAGGAAGGTAACTGAAGTCTGGTTTCTTCTTGTGAATGACCATAGGACAAGGAGATCTTCTGAATACAGATTCCCCATGGCCAATAGAGCCAACAGGGAGTCACTGCAGACTATCAGTTGGCTTCCATTGGGGACAGAGACGTTCAGACTCTTGCCAATAGCTAATAATTCCGCTGTCACGTTGCTGCACATTGAAGGAAGGGTAAATAGGTAGATCGTCTCATCGAAAACCACCGCAGCTCCTACTCCGTTAGGTTTTTTTGACCCGTCCGTATACATAAACGTTGCGTCCGGGAAATCATTTTTGATCTTCATAAACTCATGTTTATATACTATAGGGGGGGGTGTCTTTCCTCAGTAATAGTCTTTAAGCTCTTCAATTTCATATCCCACACTTCGATGGGTTTTGTAGACTTTTGATTTTTAAAGTTTATAGTGAATATGGTGGCCAGTGTCCGCTATTGTGTTTTATCGGGAATTTCACATAGCCTATGTCACTCGGGAGATGACAAATCAAACGACGTACACATCATTAAAATCAGTCCATTCGCTTCGGCTTTCCGATGGCACAAAGAGTATAACATACAAAATTGTGAAAACCATCCCCCCCCCCCCCCTCTCGTTCTAAAGTCGGTCTAGAGTCGGTCTAAAGTCGGTCTAGAGTCGGTCTAAAGTCGGTCTAGAGTCGTTCTAAAGTCGGTCTAGAGGAAACACATTTATTATTATTTTTGTAATTTTCCTGAATCTTTCCTTTCTACATTTCTCTAAATGTCTGGTAAAAAATGAAAACAAAAAATAAGTTTATATTTAAAATGGTTGTGTTTGGTACTTTTTTCGTTTCTACCAAACCCCGGCTTTGTGGTTCGTATATATTTTTATTCCATCCTATATTTGCCAAAGGTCTCCAAAGAGTCAAACAACCTCCTGTCTGCCTTCTCAAACAAATATTAAATTTTAATGTAGGATAAGCCCATAACAGGGTAAACTTTTTTTTTTTCCTTATTTTGAAAAATTAATCTATAAATAGTATTGATGTGTTTTCCTTTCATCCCCTGTTGGTATTTTGGAAATTTAAAATTTGTTTTCCATTTACCCAGCCAAGTACGTAATGGGTCAGATATTCGATGAATAGTTTTCACCGGAATTTCATGGTTTTCAGACTCTTCATATTGAAAATGACAACAAAAATGTCTGTCTATGAACACAATAACTCCCGGTAGAATGAATCTATCGGCACGAAATTTTGTATGTGTATCCAAAACTTTATAAAGACGACATCTATCGATATTCCGCTAAATCGGCCAAAGGGGAAGGGGGTAGGAGGGAGGAAGCTTAACACAGAAACTTTAATAACTGCCGTTAGAAAGAATGTATCGACATGAAAATTTAAATTTAAATTCAGTATCACATAAGGACGGCACCTACCGATGTTCAACGAAATCGGCCAAAGGGAAGAGGAGGGTCAGAGAGGGGGGGGGGGGGGGGGGACACAAAATCAGCTGTTGATAATGAGCCCACACGGTCGATTGGTTCTGGAGAGATAGCAAACACTTAATTGATTTATTCTTGCTGGGGAAGTACCGGTGATTCACCGTCGGCTTTATTCATCTAGAACATCACAGATTGTATTTTTCATTTCTACTGATGGTGGACCATCTTCGTATCTCGTTGAAGCCGATGCACCATCATAACTGCATTAAATTGGTGCCGCAAGGTCCATCTATATCTTATTTTCCTACCTCTGTTATTTCTGCTAGAACAACTCAGATTGTTGTAATGTCTACTCACTATCATCATATCTGAATGCATTCTAAGTGGAAGGTACATATCATATCACTAACTCGAGAGGTGTTGGTTTAGTGTGAGTGAAGGCAGAAATCGGTGAGTGGTGTTTAGGTCGGGAATGAGTTTGATTAAAAAAAGTGAAATGTTAATCTAAGCATTGGTAAAATTGTTCAAAACAAGACCTCTCGAAAATAATTATTTCTCATCAATCAAGAAAAAAAAGAAAGCTAATAATAAAAAGTTAGAGAAAAAGTTGAAAGTTCAAAAACGCAACAAGAAAAAGGATGAAGTTTGTTGAAGCCTGAAGTTTGTTGGAAGCTAATTCAACGAAAGTTATGTACATTTCACTCCGCCCCAACATTTTTTTGATCAATCTTTTTTTTTTTTTTTTTTTTCCGGAAAAGAACGAAATAAAATACTAAAAAAATCGTGGTTGAATCACTCGCAACGTACTTCCCTAGCGCGAATCAATTATTTTTATACGCTCCTTCTGAAACCAATTTGGTTGAAAATCAATCGGTGTCTTAGACAGGGGCTTATGAGGTTTTCAATTTACATATGTTTCTTGGCAAAACATTCATTACTTCGACAGTTATTAGAGATTTTTGGCACAGCGACTCTAATTTTTTAGTTCAGATTTTTTTCGATGATGTAAAAGATTATTATTTATTAGGCGATGAACCAAAAAGTTATTGGTGCATCATCATCGATAATGTACTTCCCAACCTCGAATTATTGGTCATCAACGTCAATTGTCGCTTCTTATCTGCAAGCCGATATGTGTGTCTTCCTGCATTTCAATGATCATATCGATGCGTTCCAGGTAAAAGGCCATATCCCTCAATTTTTGAGATTTTCATGTTTTGGCCCTATCCCATACATTTGACTATCCCGCACATTTCTGTTAATTCCATTTTGTAATAATTTTTAACAAAATTTATAAAAATAGGAAATTAGAAAATGGAGGGCTTTTGGCATTGAAAAATGTGGTTCAGGGAAAAGGCCCTACTAACCCTCATACTCTCAAAAAAGTTTAAATCATTTGAGAGACCAAAAGACCTATCCCCCAGTCCAAATGCCAAATGATGATATTTTTGTCAAAAATTTGTTCAAAAATATTTCTTGTGTTTTTCTTGTTGAATATAAATAAATTAAAAAATTTAATAAAAGGTAATTTTTTATTTTACCAATGATAGAAGTGGGGCTTTCGTTCTGAACATTCGGAATTTCAAAAACTGCCAAAAGCTCTAACCTATTGGTTAGGGCTTTTGGCAGTTTACATTATGAGACAGGCCCCGTTGCTACAAGGTGACAAAGGCCCTAATCAACAAAGTGGTTCACTTTACTGTTATTTCTTGTTAAGAGCTGCAAGTATTGATGAAAGCCAACTTGGTTTGTTTAATAATGAAACAGTTTTTTCTTTCTCCTAGTAAAGTTAACCTTATGTGGGTTAGGGCCTTTTGCCTGGAACGCATCGATATATAATTTCGAGATGGAACATTTCACCGATTACATAACGTAGATCAAATAAATATTTGGAAGCTTTATCTAATATTGTTTATAGACTGTACCAAATGTTTATATAATGCTAACCTATGAGATGAGAGCATATTTGCAGGTTCACAAACAGGATCGTGCAAATTGTTTGGTGAGTGGGCAAACTTTACAAAGCTCCTCTCCTGTTCATAGTAGCCAATATCCATCACAAAGGGTAGTGCTGCTCTGAAGGTCGGCTTTCTAAAGACAAACCTACATAACTACTTTGGATCGCTGAATACTTACTATACCGATACAATATAAACCCACAGTTTACTAATATTCGAAACTGAAGTTGCGGAAATATCTAAATAGTCTCCTTTCCTTTGATACAGAAAAATAGTGAACATGCTCAGATCAGTCTACAATATGGGCGGAAAAAGGGAATTCGACTGTTCGTGTCTGAAAGTTATCTTTTGCTCATGTGTTTCTTATACCCACTACATTTTTACGAAGAAGGTACCCAGTAGAATAGTTACGGTTACAAAATGTTGATCAATAATGTGAAAATATTGACAAGTAGTTGTATCGGTATTCTTTATCTTAAAATATCTTTCTGACAAGATTAATTTTGAGAAATTAGATCCTGAATCCATCCCATTGAGATGAGTCCTAGCCTGTTTAATACTTGGCGCCCATTGAGATGAGTCCTAGCCTGTTTAATACTTGGCGTCCATTGTCAGAGTTTTGTCTTCAGTCCGGACTTACCCTAACTGAAATTCTATAAACACATTCTTTGTTGACCAGCGTTTCGAGTTGTGTTACTTATCCGGCTTTACGAAGTGAAGAGGAAATTATGTAATCGGTTAGAAATTCCATGTTGAATGTTAAACGAAATTTCACGTTTTCCATCCCCCTGATTTAAAAATAAAAAAAATTCTTTCTGCGTGTCTGTGAACAGGATAACTCCCGATTGAATGAATGTATCGACACCCGATATCCAGATCCAGAACCCCATGAGGACGACACCAATTGATTTACAGCCAAGTGGACAGAAGGGGGGGGGGGGGGGGGGGTTAACCCGAAAACATCTAATAACTGTCGTTGTAATGAAGGTGTCGACACGAAATTCAGACGTCCCTGTGAGAGTCATCTATTGATCTTTACCGCAGTCGACTGGTTTTAGAGGAAGAAAGTAAACTTAATTGATTATTTCGTGCTGGGGAAGTTCATGTAAAGCGAGTTGCCGGTCTTTCGCCTCACTTTTTTATTCTCCTTCATTTCGGATTGTAATACAAAATCTAAAGCTAGGTTACTTCATTGTCGTACTCTCCATATTTTCCTTGTTAGATAGTTATTATGACTCATGCCCGGGCTTTAACTACGAGGTCATATCGCCTACTACCAGAGTGCTCTTCCGTCACTCTGGTGGTAATGAGCCCGACTCTACTGTGGAAGTCCTAAATTTTGCCTACTCTAAATTTTTATTCACCTAGCAGCAGGGTCTTTAACGAGTACCTGACTTAATAGAAATAAAATACGTTGTCTTCCCACTGTTTTATTAAGAAGAAGAAAGTCTTCTAACCGCTGTGCTGTGTGGGTGGATGAACCACTGATGATGACGCTGTTGTGTCGAAAACCGGTTCTGGTGTAAAATAAAACAGTGGGAAGACAACGTGTTTTATTTCTATTAGAAATCTCGTCCCACAACATCTTACTATCACATATGAGTACCTGACATCGTATAGACTCGGGATCATTGCTTAACGTCCGATCCGAAGGATGGCGTGCTTAAGTTTATTTCACCTCCCAGATAATATAAACTAAAGGTCTCGGCCGAGTTTAGAACCCACGATTTTGAGCTCAGAAGGCAAGCAAGCATACCACTGAGCTACCGTCGCCCCCTATATTATAAATTTTCCTTGTGATCGGAACTTCAAAAATATACACATAAATAAGGGTAGCTGGTTTGACCAACGACACTAACAGTGGCCATTCTCATATTTATTCCCCTCTCGACATTTTTGAAGCGTCAAAAACCATTTAGAACTTAGTTTTAAAAAGCAAAATAAATACAGTAAGAGATGAACAAACATTGGAGCAGTTCTAAAGAGGTCAATTAGCAGTCCCGGATGGGTTCCCGAGGGATGAGGCTCTGACGGAGTACTAATACTGCTAGTTGGACGGTCTTGTATGTACTATGTCTGTATTCAACTGAGATTACATGGGAAGGTTTTCTTGTATTTTTGAAAAAATGTATTTATTGTTTTTTTAGTGCACTGTGAAACTAGTAAAAAGGTTTCATGGAAACGAGGAAGCGGATCGAGCAAAGAAGTATCAAACGGTTATAGGAATATCCAGGTAGATGTACCGCCAAAGAAGTATCAAACGGTTCATAGGAATATCCAGGTAGATGTACCGCCAAAGAAGTATCAAACGGTTCATAGGAATATCCAGGTAGATGTACCGCCAAAGAAGTATCAAACGGTTCATAGGAATATCCAGGTAGATGTACCGTCAAAGAAGTATCAAACGGTTCATAGGAATATCCAGGTAGATGTACCGCCAAAGAAGTATCAAACGGTTCATAGGAATATCCAGGTAGATGTACCGCCAAAGAAGTGGACTTGAGACCTTCTGAGATGTTTCAGGTCGATTCCAAGTTGTTGAACTACGTAATCTCAAAATGAGTGAGCTTCGGCACCTGGTATAAAACAACTCAGGACACTGTCAATTCAATACACAGGGTGATTCCCTCGTAACTTTAAAAAAAAATTGAATGAAACTAGACCAAAAATGGAGTATAATGCCGCCAAGCGCACCTTTCTATCTCAATCCGTTGCCGAGATTTTTTAAAGGTTTTTTTCGATAAAACCACGTTTTTTGCCATCAAGTCCCACATTTCTCCCCTCTAAATCAACTTTTCTCAACTTTTGACCACATTTTCGGAATCAGCGTTAAATTTCCTATGATACTAGTGTACGTTCTACTTTGAAAATTACCAACTTGAAACCGAAATAACAGCTAAAACGTTAAAATTTTAGAAAAATTAAAATCTCGGGAAATACTTCCACGTCAACTACTTTCCCGCTCAAGGACCTCTTCAACCGCCCAGGGGGCTAGAAAACTTGCAAATTTAATCGGCTTTCTATTGGTATGGTCAATAAAAATATATATATTTTTTTAATCTATAGATCATAATAAGAAAGCCGATTAAATTTGCAAGTTTTCTAGCCCCCTGGGCGGTTGAAGCGGTCCTTGAGCGGGAAAGTAGTTGACGTGGAAGTATTTCCCGAGATTTTAATTTTACTAAAATGTTAACGTTTTAGCTGTTATTTCGGTTTCAAGTTGGTAATTTTCAAAGTTGAACGTACACTAATATCATAGGAAATTTAACGCTAATTCCGAAAAAGTGGTCAAAAGTTGAGTCTAGCCCTAGAGGAAGAAAGGCGCGAACAGTCCGGTCCTTAGCGTTACAAGTACGTTGTCGAGGAATCGATTGTGGACAAATGGCAACGGAGATGTTCACGATCCGATTACGCGTTGACTAAATGGTTATTGCTTCACCATTGGCTGTCCCAGATATTACATCACGGTCACGGAGATTTCAAGTCCAAGATAGCAGATATTTCAAGTTCTTCTTCTTGAAGTAGAAGAACAACTCGACTGTTCGTGCGGCTGCGTCACTAAAGAGCATGTGTTCCCCGAATAGCTTTCTAGACGGAGACCAACATGACTATACCATCCCATCCAGTACACAGCTACTTTACGCGATCTTTCTGAGGTTGGGCTGTCGCACTATACCACATAAGTTTGAAGTAACTATGTTGAATGGTTTGCGCTGTCGAACTATCTTAAAAAATGTATTCTACATCACATTAGCCTACGAGTATCTCTTTAGCCGTTTTTGAGTTATTACGTAATATTCGTACTGGTATATTGATTTGATAGTGACTCAATTTCATTGTTGGCTGAATGGAGACTTTTTGTAGAAGCACTCGGTTAATGCCTTATCGAAAGTTTGCCTCGGAGTATATAATCAATATTCCAATAATCCATGAGGAGGGTGTCTGCGGTAACTAGCCCAGTCCGGAGGTCGGTAAGGAAACGACCTGAATAAATATTACATTGTCTAAGAGGGCATTCCACTCAATAGTTCGTCGGACAGGGAGCCACCCGAGGCATCGTATCCTAGCAGGAGGACTAGGAGTGGGGGACAGGTGGCCTGGAGGATTGGATCTGGGGGAGAGGACTATATGATTGGAGGGCAGGAGAACTGGGACTGGGGAACGGGAGGACTGGGATTGGGGAACAGGAGGAAAGTGATTGAAAATTTGGGATTTTGAGAGGGGGAGGGGAAAGGAGAGTGATCTGTACAAATGTGGTTGGTATAAGAGAGTCCTGTTATGACCACCCTGTTTCTTGAGGTCACAGAGAAGAAACAACGAAGTACACCGTCACCTGGGGGATACCATTAAGGAAGTATACAATTACAACTTCGGATATTATAAAATACATAATTTCCAAGAAAATGTTATGTGAAAGGATTAGGGAATAGGGATACGTTAACGTTCTTTGACAGCAACCACAGATCCTCATACTAAATTTCATTAGAAGTGCAGTTATTAGGCTTTTTTCTTGTTAATCCGATAGATGTCTTTCTTATGTAATTCTGAATACGCATATAAAAGAATCAGAGGGACGAAAAACATGATAATTCTGAGCTATGATGTAACTTCCTTGGTTCTTCGTAGAGCTGAGGAAGTAAAAAAAATGTTTAATAAAACACGAAGTTGTTATAATTGGATTTGGTTGAGGTTGACGCTAACAAAAACATGGTTACACAGACCTGGGGTTTAGTTAACCTGGATCTCTGGCGATATCCGACTTTACTATATCGCTCTTGGCAACCATGCTTCAACTTACAACAATTTTCCCTTTCAAGGTTTTCTTTTGTTACAAAAGTTCTCCTAATCCGAAAATAAATAATTTTCAGAGATACGATCGAAAACTCCGATCTCTAAGGATTATAACAATAAATTATGTAAGTAATAAATTAATTCAACAGGTGCTTCTAATTTTTTATCCTTATCCTCCCTTAGGGGGGAGAGGTGAAGTTAAACTCTCCCTCCTCAAGAGAGATTGAGGGGTGGAAGTGGCCGCCCCTCTTAACCCCCTCCCCTCCAACTTTACGCAAGTTCCTTTCTTATGATTAGTTTTCGTCTCAATTGAAACTATATTAAATTAGGGGCAAGATAATAAAAAAAAATGGTCGTCGTCAATTCACCTGCCTCTGTAATTCTCCAGCGAGAATTATTTAGTTAAGTTTTCGCTCTCCCTCCAAAACCAGACGACCTTGTGAGATAAAAACCAACAGTTGACTTGAACCAGGAGCTTCTGAATTCTCAAACTAAATTTAGTGCCGATATATTCATTTCATCAGCGGTTATTGGGATTTTTGAGTTGTCAAAATCAAAAGGTGTCGCCCTTATGGAGTTCTGGAGACACAGGATATTTCGTGTCCATACATTCATTTTTTGGGAGTTATTCTGTTCATAGACATATACAGACAGACAGGACTTTTTTTAATTTTCGGGATATTTCGGTGAAAACTCAACATCGAATTTCTGACCTTATGATTATATAATTTCCCCTATACTGCGAAGTAAAAAATAATACAAATTAACAAGAAGGCTGCCGGATAACAGAGGACTGGATAAGTGAGAGTGTACTGTATTGTATTGCGGATCTCTGTTTCTGTATTATTGGAATGACGGTTGACAGCCTCTCTCGTTATTTACAGTCTCATATTCAAATTAGCGAGTGGTCCTATCAGTGTTTGCCTCGAACGCCGGCTACAGATCCAGATACGCCCCTTCTCTTGACAAACGACCCTCAGATAGCGGTGAGTGGTGGCCTGTCTTGTGCTGCTACATCGTTTTGTCAGCTTCCAGCCTCTCTTCTCTCTCTAACTTATATATCATCCAGTAAGTGCCTTTTCAGATTCGGGATGGAGGGACTTAAGCCAAGAGAACCCCATATTGCTTTTGAAATCTCAAATTTTTCAGATTCCTGATTCCTAAATTCCAAAGAACAACATTTCACTCTAGCGGAAGAGCGTTCATGTTGGCGCAATATAACGCCAAGTACAATATGCATATGTTTATATAGTTTAAATATCTCATTGAACACACTGCCTCTGGGATATTGGAGACAAGATTGTCTTGAGACTATTGTTTACTTTCTGAGCTGGGATGCCTGTCCTAACTCCCAACCCATACCAATTAATATGATCGCGAAACAAACAGACCGACTGTTTTTTTTAAATTTTGGAATCAGATTGATTTAATTTTATTAATATTAGTTAAAAAATTAATATTATTATTAACACTTTGATGGTGGCGCCGGATCTGGGAGATTGTAAATTAATTTGGCGCGCGCGGGCTGGCAGAGCCCTTCACCTATCTTACGTAGTGTAAACATTGAGTCTGGCAGTGACCTTCATCCCAGCAACTACACAGCAGATGCATCTGTCAGTGTTTGTTCTGAAGGCTGTCAATTGAGAGTCTCCGAAGACGAAGAGTAAGAAGTAACTAAGCGTGGATTATTTATCTGATTTAATTAAAACAAATTTCCCGATTTTTTTGAAAACAGTAAAGTTTAAAATTGCTGTAGTACTGAAAAAAAAAAAAATTGGCACATACATTTCCACGTTTCAATTATTGTATATTGAGTCATGTTTTATAAAGTTGTGTATTTGTTAGCGATTTTTTTAATTTTCTCAGTAACGGTTTTTATTATATTGTTAATTATTTGTTCCTAATATTTCTAGTTTCAAGTTAAATTACCAGAGTTATATTTATTTTTAAAGACATGAAAATTTAGTGATAACAATTATTTAGTAATTTTTAGTACTAAGTTGAGTTATCAAACCAAGATTATTGTGAAAGACTAGTAAATATTGTGTGGTATGAATGGGATTTGTGCTTTTTTTTAATTATCTTCATAAACTAAGGGCCTCGGCCGGGTCTTGAGCTCAATAAGCACACACGCATACCAAAGAGCTACCTCGGCCGGGTCTTGAGCTCAATAAGCACACACACAAACCAATGAGCTACCTCGGCCGGGTCTTGAGCTCAATAAGCACACACGCAAACCAATGAGCTACCTCGGCCGGGTCTTGAGCTCAATAAGCACAAACGCAAACCAATGAGCTACCTCGGCCGGGTCTTGAGCTCAATAAGCACACACGCAAACCAATGAGCTACCGGCTACCTCAAATATATATCATTGCCACATTGGAAGTAACCACAATAAATTTAGGAGCTATAATTTCACAGTTCTTCCTTATGTTTGAGACGAGACTGCCCGTCCATTGTCTTTGTCTCCACTTCCTTCGGTCCTTTGTCAAACTAACTCCCATTAATTGTACAAACAGAATGTTTTACCAAACTCTCCAACCCTCATTCTACTAACATAAATCATGTTAACATTTCCCGTATAAAACTAACAATTGATCTTTTGGAAATGTGACATGAAATTAGATCTCTCTCAGTCTTGTTCAAAACTATTAAAACGAATGAGAGCCAAATGAGAGAGGATAAGGGTAGATCACAGTCGGAAAATCACCTGCAATGTACTTCCCCACAACGAATTAATCAATTAACTTTTCGCTTCTTCTCGAAAACCAGTCGACCGTTTGCACTAATATTCAAAAGTTGACTTACGTAGGGTCTCCTAAATCCTCATGAAATATCATATATAATCATTACATCGGCAGTTGTCAACATTACAAACAACCAAAACCTCAATAATATCATACTATACACAGTAAGGGCGCTAAAAATCAGAGATTGTTAATTAACAATTAGGTTCTATTACTTTGCATTTTATTATTATTACAAGTTGCAGAGAAATATTTAAACAACTTAAAATCCTGCATTTGCCATCGCTGTTTATATTTGAAAAATTAATGGTTATTAGGAAAAATAGAAATATTTTCCCTCGCAACAATACTAGTCACGATTACGATACCAGGAAGAAAGAAGACTTTCGAATAACTAAACATTGCTCTTCTCTTTTTGGAAAAAGTATAACTCATTAAGGAATTAATTTATCTAATGCCCTTCCCCACTTCTTGAAGTCAATAGATACAATAAAAAAATTTAAATGTCAACTAAAAATGTTCATGTTAGAGGAAACCCTATACACGGAAACGGAATTGTATTCTCACTGTTCAAAAAGAATAATATAATCACAATAAAGAATCGTGTTTCATACCCAAAATCATTATTTGATACAAAGCTTTCATTTTTATGTTTTGGACAGAGTTCCTCCACACCTTAAAGGTCAGTCCAATGCACCTTATTGTTTTATTTATTGGGCAGAGTTCCTCCACACCTTAAAGGTCAGTCCAATGCACCTTATTGTTTTATTTATTCATTTATACTTTTATTTATTTAGACTTTTTTATACATTCATTTATATTTGATTAATCTATATATATTATTTTTCATATATTGTTATAGTTACATTGTTCTCTTTCTTTTCTATATCTCGCCACATTGGGACCTGATGATGGGACGTAAGAACGTCCCGAAACATCGTTGGTATAAAAACACATCTGAAGAGTTTTTCTTGAAAAATAGTTATCATAATTTTTATTAAATTTAAAAATGTGTCAAACTTATTGTAAACGTATCATGTATTAATTTTGTTTATGTACTTATATATTTTTAAGTATTTATTTGTTCAGTTTTTATCAATTTAATTTTACTTTTTTTTAATAGTTTTGTTATTACTCTAATCATAGGTGTATTAGACTCAAGTAGTTATAAATCTAATGTATAAGCTATCTTAATGTATAAATTCTTTTGACGTATCCTATTACCATGTATTGGTTTAACGTAATAAATAATGTATATATCAGGCCGAACCCTGAGCCTAAAAGATGTATTTTCTAAAGGCTAATAAAGAATTGAATTGAAAAAAAAATAAATAAATACATCGGCAGTTATTGGGGTTCATGAGTTCCCTCGTTTCTAGTTTTGTTTTTGTCTTTGTATTTCCCTGATCCAAATAGTCTGTATCCTTGTTCCATTCAGTTTATAACCTTCAAAGCTTCATGATTTCTTATTGCTTAAATTCAGTTTTAAGAAATTATATTTTTAATTATTTATCTTAAACATTTATTATGATTTCTTGTCCATTTTCTAGTTTTGTATTTTTTCATTTATTTATTAACAGTTTCTATATGAGTTTCTTTTCTCTCTTTTTATTTTATTTATTTTCATTTTTACAGTTTTAAATTATAATTAATACATTTCTGAGCTCAAGATCGTGGGTTCGAAACCCGACCGAGGCCCTTAGTTTATTTTATCTGGGAGGTAAAATAAACTTAAGCACGCCGTCCTTCGGATGGGACGTTAAGCGATGGTCCCGAGCCTGTACGATGTCAGGTCCTCGTTAAAGACCCCCTACCCTAGGTGAATAAAAATTTAGGACTCCCACAGTCCGGGCTCATGTCCACCAAAGTGACGAAAGAGCGCTCTGGTAGTAGGCGATATGACCTCGTTGTTAAAGCCCGGGTATGAGTCGTAAAACCTAACCTAATTAATAAATCTGCTATATATTGATTCTATTGTTTTATTTTCGGTATCAGACTTACTTGTATTTACAATTAGTGGTATTGATTTTAGTATGAGTGGACTTATAGTTTATATATTTATAATAAATAAATAGATATTTCAAATTACAAAGGTTCAACTCATAACATTTCTTTTTTGTTTGAATATTTCAGGAGCGAAGCAGACCTCGGCTGGCTGGAGCAGGGTTGAGCCAGGCCGGGCTCCTAACTGTAAGTATGACCACATTGTACATCCCCACCCATATTGTATAGGAGAAGTTATGTAATTGTAACTACTCAATATTCACTCATCACCGGAAAACTGTGTTTTTCGACTCCCTGGATTAGAAATTAACATAAAGAAAGTGAATCACCAGCTATGCACTTCCCCACCTCGAATGAATCAATGAGGTTTTTGCTCTCCCTCCAAAGCCAATCTAACTTTTGGGCTAAAACGCAATATTTGACTAACATAGTGCCTTCTGAATCCTCATTCTAAATTTTGTGTCGATGCATTCATCACATCGGCCACTATTGGGGTATTTAACAGGATAAAGGAATATACACACACTAAGAAATATAAACTCCACAAACTACTTGTCAATATTTTCACTATATTGGTCAAAATTACACGACTATAGTTTCGCCTGTTACGGCATTATCAAGTGAACTAAACAGAGATAACTACTGAACTAACACAAGGCAGGACAAACAAGGTCATAAATTAGACATGTGAAGAAAGTAAATGTAAACAATAATGTGCAAAATGGAGACATTACAACATTCAAGTCAACAGAAATATGAAACAAAACTTAATTGAATAGTTAACAATATAGTCTTAATCTATTGATATAAGTATAAAACATTATTATTATGTAAACATCTCTCTTTAAATAAAGTTTGCCTACATGTACTTAAGGTTTAAATGTATTAATATTCAAAATTGTCTTAAATATTTAGGTTTCATTAATTTCTATTTGAGCATAATAAAGTTTTTGTTTTTGTTGAGTTTATTAATTTCTAGTGCTTCTAATAGGTTAAGAGACTGGCCTTTATGACATATGTGTAGAATTTTCTTGGGGTATTTATGTGGAGCACCGCTTCTCTAGTCCCCCCTCCCCTTTGACCGATATCGCGGAAAATTATTAGGGCCATCCTTACAGGGTTTTGAATTTAAATATAAAATGTCATGTCGATTAGGGTGGCCGCTATTTTAAAAAGTTAAAATTTTCTTGCTCCGGTACCAAAAACATGTGTAGAATGTCGAAAAAATGTGGCCTGAATTTTTTCAGATTTTTTAAATCATATTAACCAGTGCCTGTAAGAGGTCGAATTTTAACAAGGGTTTTAAATGGGGGTTTTGAACTTTTACCGACTTTTGAGCGTAGTTTCAAATGTTTCAGACATAAAAATCTGAAAACTTACATATTTATGTATTTGGGTCCGCTGAATTGAAATTCACTGTCAAAATTCAATTTTGACAGTTACAACAAAATTGAATTTTGACAGTGAATTTCAATTCAGCGGACCCAAATACATAAATATGTAAGTTTTCAGATTTTTATGTCTGAAACATTTGAAACTACGCTCAAAAGTCGGTAAAAGTTCAAAACCCCCATTTAAAACCCTTGTTAAAATTCGACCTCTTACAGGCACTGGTTAATATGATTTAAAAAATCTGAAAAAATTCAGGCCACATTTTTTCGACATTCTACACATGTTTTTGGTACCGGAGCAAGAAAATTTTAACTTTTTTAAAATAGCGGCCACCCTAATGTCGATACGTTCATTACATGGACAGTCATTGGTATTTTTGAGTTTAGTCCTCTCTGAACTCCGGCAGTCCCCCTGCTCTGGTGGAGCGGCTAGCTGAAGGTAAAACAGGAGAGAAGGACTGTTGAGAGTGGATTTAGAAGAGATTGAGAACGGAATGCTTGGACGAGGGTGGAGTTCAATTGAATCAGTTCTGTACCGGATGTAACAAGCAACATGAGCCACGCCCCCTCCAATATGGCGGGTTGTGGCCTGTTTGCCCTAATTTCTACCTAATTTCTGCTTCCTGCTTCGCCCCTTTGTCTCCTTCTGTTCAAAAGGAATCAATTAGCTTCTAATATAAACAACATTATTCATGAAGTATACGGGAAGTTATGAAATCGGTGACGTATTTGGTGTTGAGTTTTCTTCACCGGAATTTCACATCCTCCGAGGCCCTGATCTCAAGAATGAACAAGAAAGAAAATCCTGTCTGTGTCAATAAACACGAAAAGTGCCGAAACAATGAATATACGAGTATGTCAACACGAAGTTTTATATGTGGAGGAAATTAAAGCGATAAAAATGTATATCCTTTTAAACTATTTCCTCGTTCATAATCAATCCTTCACCAGATAATCAGAGAATTTAATTTAATCTAGATTTTGATCTCTATTTTTTTGTAGTAATTGTAACTTAGAATACAATTTAAAGGAACTCATTCTTTCATTTATAAGAGAAAGCAGCGCCCTACATAAAGAGTAAGCAAACGGAAGCATAGCATGCCTGCGGGGTTGACAGCCAGGAAGCGCAAGCGGCCCCATTAATACATAGTATAGGGAAATTTATGTAATCAGTTAAACATTCCATGTTGAGTTTCCAGCACCATATTTTTCCATCATCTGAATCCGAAAATGGAATAAGTCCATGCAAGCCGCGTAAAATGAGCAAATTTCTTTGGTAGATATTCACAATATTCATTTCCAAAGCATTCAATTTAAAATAACGACTAGCCACAAAGATGAACAAATAAATCTATTATGTACCTAATGAATAATGGTAAGTTCAAATATTAAAGTTACAAAATGGAACTTGTACCGGGCCATTCTAGATCAACAATGAATACATGAAATCACCTACTGGCAAAAATAAATTATTCAGATTATGCAGCAAAAAAAAAAATTGAAACATGCTTAACATGACAAAATGTAGTTTATTTTTTAAAATGGCTTCCTATGCTAGAAATATCAATTTCAAAAAGTTGGTAGATTGGTTTGTGAGGGAGAACAAAAATTAGTTAATTGAATTGGACTGGGGAAGTAAATTGCTGGTGATTCACCGACCCTTCTTTTTTTTACTTATAACATATCCGATCCCTCTCGGTCTGCCACCAGCTACGGTCAGCGGCTGGCAGAGCGAGGTGGGACGGGGATCACTCGGGCTACCGTGATCTCTAACTCTAACCTCCATTAAATTGGAGGGATGAGGGCCTTGTTTCGGGGGATCTCCACCTCAATTTATGTATTGTTTCCTACTTTTTATATATTTATTGTTATTATTACTCTTGCATATATTTATTTATTGTGAATATATTTATTATTTTGTATTCTTCCCCATTTTTTAAAGACAATTTTATTTATATTTTTAATTATTATTACATTTTTATTATTATTCTTACATTTCTTCCTCGTACGTATTGCATTTATTGATTTATTTTACACCCTTGTCATCAAATTTACCAATGGTTTTATTCTACCCATTGTTAATATCCTGCCCGTCTCATCAGTCACCGGCAGTCCTCTAAAACTAATGGAACGATTTTGTTGAAAATCAACAGCTGAGTTCTTATTGGGTTCTGGGTCGACATGTAAAATTTCTTGTGAATATATTCAATCTATTCACAGACAGCCTGGAATGTTCCTTTTCTTTATTGAAATCAGCGAATTGGAAACTCAACTTCCAATTTCTGTTCAATTACCTAAATCCTCCTATACCTCACAATGCCAGGAAGAAGATATTTCATTCTATCTTGACGATATCAAATATTTGTTTTTTCTTTGTGGGTGACATTAATATGTCTTTAAATAGTTATCTTGGGAGCCATGGTGGCCGTGCGGGCTAGAGCGTAGGGCTCTGGTCGCATGGTCTCACTATGGTTTGCGGGTTCGAATCCCGTCCGTGAGTGAGTTTTATTTCGTAGATAGAACTCCCTCCCGGGGCCATGGATGTCGTATATAATTAGATAACACAGTGACATGGCTAATATGCATCGAACATGAGACAAAAAAAAAAAAAAGTTATCTTAATTTTTATTAAATTGAAAAATGTGTCTACTTATTATAAATGAATCTATGTATTAATTTTGTTTATGTACTCTTATATTTTTAAGTATTTATTTGTTCACTTTTTATTAATTTCATTTTACTTTTTTAATAGTTTTGTTATTACAACTAATCATAGATGTGTTAGACTCAAGTAGTTATAAATCTAATTTATAAACTATCTTAATTTATAAATTCTTTTGACGTATTCTATTACCATGTATTGGTTTAACGCTAATAAATTTATTATTATTATGTCGACTCAACTGCTGTGGTTATTAGCGACGGATTATCTTCAGGTGAGTGGCTCTATCTATGCGTGCAAGTCACAAATAGAAAATCTTCATATGAATGCCGAGAGAGAGAGCCCAAACAGCAGTGCTATTCACCCCACCACCCCACCCCACCCCACCTTATCGATCTATCTCTTCAATTATATTAATTAGAAGCGTCAGATGGAGTCTACCTTTATATTGATCAGCTGGGCAATGTCACTTGTCACGAAAATATATCATGGCGCCGAAATTTCATTTCATACCCTGAACAGATAGTGTAAATATTAACAGTATAGAGGACGCCTGTGGCTCAATGCGTGCTTGCCTCCTGAGCTCAAGATCATGGGTTCGAAACCCATGAAGCCCTCTTAGGACGAAACCTAACGATCTTCAGCCAAATTGGCCTGAGGGAGGATTAGAGGGAAAGCTTAACACAAAAACCTAATAACTGGCGTTCTAATGAATGTATTATAACCTAATTTCATATGTAAATTCAAACCCTCTTAGGACGACATCTATTTATTTTCAGTGGCATCAGCCGAAGGAAGGAGAGGGAGAATCAGAGAAGGGCTTAACTCAAAAATAACAATAACTGCCCATGCAATGAATGTATCGAAATGAAATTTAGCCGCTGATTCACCGACGACTTTTATCATTTCAGAGAGCCGAAAAACATAAAATTACAGTGAAAATTCAACATCGAATTTTCTGACGCTAACATCCTGAAAACTCGGAGGGCCCCTGTTTTGGCCGATCTCATCCATATCGACACCTCTTTGATACGAACTGAAGGAGAATACAAAATTTAAGATAAGAATGGAGGATAGTTAAGATTTATGAAGGATGGAATGGCCCCATTTGTCGGTCTCCTGGTTCCTTCTCCTCTTAACTGTGAGCCGCAGAAGCAACATTTTTCCAAATTAATCTCGACAGAAATGGCTTAGATAACTTATTGTTACTTTAGGTTGTGGCGGATTTTACAAGAAAGTAAGTACTTGATATATTTTTGTAATTGATGGGCTCTTCAGGGACTAAATTTAATTAGGGTACATTAAAATAATGGTGGACCCTTTATTACTCGGTAGGTTGAAAGTCTTCTGGAGAGTTGTGTTCCCATCGCTCCTTAAGGATCATTTCTACTTCTTTGTACATCTTAAGTCTTCTTCCGATTTACCCTTCCTACATCGCTTCAATATAGAACGTGGATATGTACTATGTCAGTCCTAAATTTTGCATATCTTAATTTTTGTTCACCTAGAACGGGGGTCTTTAACTAGTACTTGACATCGTACAGGCTCGGGACCATCGCTAAACGTCCCATCCGATGGACGGCAGGCTCAAGTTTTTTTTGCCTTTCAGAAAAAAAAAATACAATGACGCGGTCGGGTTTCGAACCCGCGATCTTGAGCTCAGAAGGGAAGCCACGATGCCATTACTGGCTACTGATATTCCTATATTTATATTATTCCAGCATGTCAGCGATTTTACTTCGCCTGCTATACGAAGTATAGGGGAAATTATGTAAATATGAAGAAAAAGTCAGTCTGTCTATGTACACGATAATTCAACTATTGATTTTCAGCCATATCGATCAAATTGAAAGGGGGGATTAAGGGCGATGTTCAGAAACATTCTGATAACAGCCTCTACAATAAATGTATCGACATGAAATTGATGTACATGTTTCACGTGAACCCCTGTAAGGAAACCACCTATTGATTTTCAGCCAAATCGGTCGAAGGGAAGGGGGAGTTTAGGGGGAAGCTTAACTCAAAAACTTTAATAACTGCCGTTGTAATGAATGTATCGACATGATATTTCATATTTGAAGTTATGTCGATACATTCATTACATCGGCAGTTATTAAAGTTTTTGAGTTAAGCTTGCCCCTAAACTCCCTCTTCCCTATGGCCGATTCGGCTGAAAATCGATAGGTGGTTTCCCCCAGCCCAGAAAGCAGCCAGCCCTTTTAAGAGTTACAAGGGCCTATCGAACTGTCTCTACGGCTGCGCTACAGGTACTAGCGGGACCCCCTCCCCCAGTCCAGACCAGTGCGCTGCAAGGACATCGTCCAGAATTGGATTGTGGAAAAATGGTAACAACGTTGATCCGCTGTACGACCAAGCTAGGGTGGAGTTGATTCATGGGACAAGATCGTATTTGGGACTGGATCTACGGCAGTGGGTGACGGAAACAGACTACCTGATGTTCTGCCGATTCGTCAGCTCCTGGCGGAAGCAGAAATAGGCATGTAATGCAGAAATGTAAGATGGGCTGGGGACGATCGGCGCAATAGTTCCGCCGATGGCCAATCCCAGTCCCTCAGTAACCCCTTAATCCCCGAGCTTTTCTATCATTGTCTGAGTGATATTGCTACAATGAAAGGCGGCATCCTCCTTTAAAACACAATTTAAAAAAAAAATGTATATTATCCCAAGAAAATTTAAACTTATAAGATTTGTTAAAATTCAGGGGGTTGGACGACATGTAATTCCGGTGAAAACTGAACCAGGAAGTGCTGATGGATTGTATAACTTCCCCTATACTTCTCAAACAGCTGGGAAAGTTGAACCATGAACTGCTTCTAGAGCACGGGGACTCACTTGGATGAACTTTTATGTTTGGCAGTTTTACTTCAAAGGACGGAAATTTAATTATGAGTGGCCTTCCTCCACTTAAACACTTTCTATATATGTAGCTTCTATTCCCCGAAAACATTTTAGAAGACATTTCCGTTGAAATGACACCAGGGTCAACTTTTGAAGGAGTTAATTTAATTGAAACATTGGTAGAACTTATTGGTAGGAATTGCCACTCTAAGGCCGCATACATCCGTTTTAAATAAAATTTGATATTTACACAGAACTTGAAAATAACACAAGAAGGGCTCATTCGACCTCCCTTTCATTGTAAAATGTATAATGTTTAATTAAAAGAATAATAAAAGTAATCCTTTGTGCTTTTATCTAATTAGCAATGGCAAATGTTGTGTGGTAATGAAAAAAAGGTTTAATAGTTTTAAAGGTTTAAGTGTTAATCTTAAGTGAATGATAAATACATAAAAATTGAAATAATAGTTGAATTAATAATAAAACAAATAATGAAAAAATAATAATTAAATGAACAATAAACAATTAAATTAAATTAACAATAAATGACCACATTTCCTGTAGAAATTTTATATCTTTTCTTTTACTAAATTTTGATTTCTACAGTAGTTTTTCGAAAAGTAGTTTTTCCAAACGTTCAAGACGTGCAATTTTTAAGAAAGTGCACGTATTAAAAAAAATTCAATTTACAAACTTTTCATTTGGATTTCTAAAGAGATACCATTTTTAATAATTTTAAAAAATATTAAATCTTTATCCACAGCTTTCCAAATTATCTTACTGGGCCAACAGAGGAAATGAATAGAACAGAATTTACGAGAACAAATTTTGGGTTTATTTCCTTAAATCATCTACATTATAAAATTAAAAAAAACTAAACATTGAAACAAACAAAAATCAAAGGAAAAATCTTAAAAACTAAATTCTTAAAACTAATTCAATCTTTTTTGTTTTATATTTTGGTCATTTAAAAAAAAATTTAAGTTATATCTTTCTGGGCATATATCCTGTACATATAAACAAATAAAAGTACCTGCTTCTCGGATCAGTTTCACCGTAAATTCACTCCTAATTAGTTCCTTATATCTTAAGCCTAAACACCACACTCCATGCTCACTCAGACCGACTCAATTCCTAGGCCTCGCTCCACTCTCTCTACACACTAAAAAAACAGCTGATGGCCGTGTTTTGCTTTTTACTGACATTTGTTTTAAAAGAAATGGTTTCTTATTATTTATTTACTACATAATTCAGTTTCTTTTTATAAAAAAATAAATATAATTATTATTTTTTTTTTTATTAATAATTTAATGTGTTTATTATTTTTATACATCACAGTTGTATAGGGGAAGTTATGTAATCGGGCAGAAGTTCGATGTTGAGTTTTCATCGGAATTTCATGTATTCCGACCCTCTTTCAAAAAATGAAGACAAAAGTTTGTGTATACGACTGTGAACACGATAACTTCCGACAGAATGAATGTATAGACCCGAAATTTTATATGTGAATCGAGATCCCTTTATGGACGACACCTATTGGCAGCTCGCTATAAGGGTCCCATGCTTGGTTTTCAACCTATAGAACCTTTAGAGAAGAATTAACATTTTATTGTCCAGGTAAGTCAGTTCTCCCTTTTCCCATTTCCTAAAATAAAAAAAAAAAAGTACCAAAATGTACTTCTTCAGAATGCGTTATTTAACTATGTTATCGGTCTCTCTCTCCCCAACACCATTCGACCATGTTAATAAATTATTCGTAGAGGGCGGCTTCTGAATCATTATTTATAGTAAATGTCATGTTACATTCATTATATCGGCGGTTATTGAGGTTCTTGAATTGAGAACTCTGTCCGATACATTCAGCACGATACATCGTCTGCAAACAAACATAAATTAACTTTTTTAGTAAGTACAATGTAAATTCACACAGAAAGAAATTATCTGAATATCTGAACATTTGTTTTTAAAGTTGTTATTGTGACTCAAGCCCGGGCTTTAACTACGAGATCATATCGCCTACTACCAGAGCGCTCTTTCGTCGCTCTGCTGGAAGAACCCGACTCTACAGTGGGAATCCTAAATTTTGCGTACCCATATTTATTCACCGACTGTAAAGTTTAACAAGTAACTGACATCGCACAGCCTCGGGACATTTGCTTAACGTCCCATCTTAAGGAACGTGTACTCAAGGTTTTTTCACCTCCCAGATGAAAAACATAAGGGTCTCGGCCGGGTTTCGAACTCGCGGTCTTGAGCTCTGTACACAAGTACGCTGGGGAAGTTTTGCATTAAGTTACATAATCGGTGATTCACCACCTTCTTTTCTTTTATGTATTCATGAGATGACATTTATTATGAAATTCTTCAAGTTGTGGATGCCCAGAAATGAAATTATGCTTTATCGGAGTGAAATTGGAATTTTTATGTTAAGGGGAGATTGAGGCAGGAAATGCCTGCCTCTGTGTCGCCGCCTCAATATACATGTATCTACAGTCCTCAGGGCGCCCCGGGGTGTGGTCGGCGCCTCATGTAGCTCAGAGGTAACTCAGGTAGCTTAGAGATAACTCAGGTAGCTTAGAGGTAACTCAGGTAGCTTAGAGGTAATTCAGGTAGCTTAGAGGTAACTCAGGTAGCTCAGAGGTAACTCAGGTAGCTCAGAGGTAACTCAGGTAGCTCAGAGGTAACTCAGGTAGCTCAGAGGTAACTCAGGTAGCTCAGAGGTTAGTGCTAGGCAACTCAGCTCAAAATCGCGGGTTCTAAACCCAGCCGAGGTCCTTTATATTTTTGCAAAGATATTGTGTAACACTTAATAAAAATTATAAAGAAAAACGTATGTTTTTGACCACAGAAACTAAATTGCAAGACTTCTAGCTGGTCCATATACAATTCTTGATAAACAATTACGTAGGCTCCAGTTTAGGGTTTATAGAGAACACCCAACTTTCTGATCTGCACCTGCTCCTTTACTCTCCGTATTTAGGCTACACCCCGAGTCGGGTCCTTAATTCTAGTCCACAAGCTTTTTAGCGCTCACGCGAAATTTTTCGCTCATGAAGGACCTTCTATCTCCAAATTTAAGTCAAAACCCTTACACATAAGTTTCAGCTCTCCCTGTAAATCCTCGTTCTCATCATTTGGTGGACCCTTCCTTCTCTTTTTGCTTTTTTGAGGCTCCTTTGATCTCCGAAAATGAGGCAACACCAAGATTCACAGGTAAGTTTCTGCGCTCCCTCTAAATCCGAATTCGGGTCAACTGTTCCTGGACATGAATCCGGGCCCACACACTCAGACCCGGACTCGGATATACAATTCCTGACATGGACATGGCTAGGTTGTAGACCTGGATCCGGGTCTGGAACCCTTAAATAAGATAAGAAGTGCACAAGTATAGAAATCGAAGGTTTGGAGGGAGAGCGGAAATACGCAGGTGAGGCGGGGTGTAGTCTCAATTTCAGGGATCAGAGGACCCTCAAAAGAGCAAAAACTGAAGTTAATTTCCAGCAAAAACATATATCGAGGGGTTAGAGGGAGAGCGGAAACTTTCACTTAAGTTTGGATGTAGCCTTTTTAGCCTATAAAAACATTTATTGCAGCAATGTCAGTAGAGAAGTTTCAACCCGATAAGGTGAAAGCGTGCAAGTTTTTTAGCGCTCACGTGTAATTTTTCCCTCATGAAGGTCCTTCTATCTCAAATGTTAGTCAAGTTCTCATCATTTGCTGGACCCTTCCTTCTGTTTTTGCTTTTTTGAGGCTCCTTTGATCTCCAAAAACGAGGCAACACCCAGATTCACAGGTAAATTTCTGCGCTACCTCTAAACCCGGAGTCGGGTCAACGGTTCCCGACATAGACCCAGATCCAAGCATAGTTAAAGTACGTTCACAACTCTTTTTGGATGTATGTATCTCCAAAACGGGCGACCTGCAAAAAATCGTATTTCATATAAAAAAAAAAAAAAAATCAAGGTTCGTGGAATATTTTTATTATGTGTTTCTTGTATGTTCTGTGTAAATAAAAAGTTATGTAGGTAAAACAAAAATTATAGATACATATATACCTACTATGTACATGGGCATGTCTAATGTATTCAGTAATATAGTGTGTCAACCGTATTCAAATACAGTATTTGTATTTGACCTTGATCATATCGTTCTTTCTCATTCTATCACTGGGGGCGGCAAGTTTCTTAGATATTATAGTTTTCGTTTTCGAGCGAATTTATTCATCCGATTTCTTAAGTGCAAAATGGGTTGAATTCAGAATTTTTTTATACCATTTATGATGTACCTCGTTTTTTAGGTAAAAATAATAGGTAACTTTTTTTTATATAACTTCTTTATTGAGATTCAGAAGTAAACGACTATATGATTTTCAACCAAATCTGTGATTGGTTACAAATGGTTATACGGGAAGACAATGCCGGTGACTCACCGACAACTTCTTTTTTTAAATTTAGAATTCAACAACTATCTTTGTACTTATTCGGTTAAATGAGTGCCTTTAACTTCTCTAAAGAATAAAACCTAAAAAATGTTCTTGTCCGGATAAGTGACAACTGTGCCCTTCCCTTGGTTGTGCAATGTCTCTTTTAGAGAAGAGTAAAAGAAAAGAATAATAAAGGAAGCCATAAAAGAAATGGAAGCCTTTTTACCGGAATAAAAAAGATACCTATATGTATTTTGAAAATCTGAAGAGTCTTAAAGGAGGTTTAACTGGGGCAGTAGTGAAGACTGTCTGCAGTAAGCCGCCTGAGAGAATATTTTATGTAGAGAGGTACAGTGATGGGGGCATGAACCATGCAAGTAGGCACTAAGATAGTATACATGCCCGTAAAAAAACCAATGTACATACATATGAAGATGGACTTGGAGTCAGATAAAATGTGACTCGGTTTAATTTTATATGCTAAAATGTGGAGCTGCCGTTCCGCTTCGAGTTAGTGGCTATCTACTGGTTTATCAGCAGGGGCGTAGCCAGGGGGGGGAGGGGGGCAAGGGGTGCCTCCCCCTGATCCTCCACAGCGTGTGCCCCCCCCTGGCCAGAGCAAAAAACCAAGATAAAAATTAAATAAACTAAAAAAATAGTTTTCATAAAAAATGGATTGCTTGCAAGTTACCAAAAGGATCTTCAAAGTTCCCGGGCGTCTGGTTCCTAAATCAGCAATCAGCTGTTACATAAATGTACATGTACAAAACAAGTCTTATTATATTTATTTAAATATATATGACTTATGTTATACTTTATACTCCTTAAAGCTGATTTTACATGCGCACTAAAGTCAACTTAAGTATTACAGTCAGTGGTTACCTCAGGGGGAGCTTCTAGAGGTCCGAATCTGCCAAATGAATAACAAAAAGTCTGCAACGCTAACCACGGAAACTGCGGGCTGTGCCCCCGCGGGAGTCTATACCCCCAGCGTAACTCCCCCCCCCCCCCCCCCCCCCCCCCCCCCCCTGCCTATGCCTCTGATTATGAGGCGTCAGACGTCAGGGGTTGAGGGCGTCACGAGAACTGCCACGACATCTTTACTCAGCTGTATGAAGTAGAGGGGTCATGTTCTGTTTTCACTGGAATTTCATATTCTCAGAGCCTCTCATTCTAAGAATGAAAAAAAAAAGACTTTGGTGAATCACAGACAGACCGATTTTTTTTTTTGTTTCATTTTTTGAATCAGGCAGGGGTCCGGAGAATTGCTGTGTAAATTGAACATCGAAATAGTAGGTATAAAAGGGAAGCTTTTTTGCATTATTTATTTCTACTGGATTTGAAATTGCTTATATTGTTTCAAAAATCAAATAGAAATACATGATTCTTCATACTATTACAATGTCTTATTCAATATTAAACAGTTACAAGACAAAGAACTGAAAATTTAACAATTATTACATAGTTCTTATAGCTATCAATATGTAATTGTAATGTTACATCTTACTTATGGAAATATTATCAGTTAATGAAAGGAATTAGTAACATTTACTACGATATACAGTTACAAAATGGTAATTATTATCACACAAAAATAGTAAATATTTCACTATACTATGAATTAATATATATAATAGTAGATATCATACTTTTAATAAATAGTACATGAATTTACTATGAAATATTAGTTAAAATATCGGTATTGATAACTACAAATCGTAGTTCAGTCAAGCATCAAATTTTACTATTTTTCTGAGTTGTCCTTTTTTAAATCTGCAAAATAGTTTAAAAAAAGTAAATTTGGCTATTTCAGTTGATATTGATGGTGGGGCAGGTTGGCTCCCCGTTATGGACCAAGTCCTGAAAGCCCCAGTTGGCAAGCCATCCCGTACAAGCCCCTTCATAAGACCCTTCTTGTGGAGACAGTACCTCTTCTCTTCCACGAGAATTGTATTCCCCGGAATCCTGTTCCTATATATATATATATAAGTATATATCACTTTATGAAACACGACCCAGGCCGCTCCTGGCTTTTATTTCAATATAAGTTTTGTCGAAGTTCCTCGAAGTCCTTTTTTACTTCTCTTTAGTGAATTCCGTATAAAAACAAATATTCTTTTGAGGAAGAAGATATGTAAATTTATCGAGAAGAAAGACTTGATATAACCTAAACGGTATAAAAGCCAGATGTATAAATAATCCTTCTGTTCTCTACGTCCTGAGCAGTTCTTTTTCTTAATGTATACATTATTGGGCTTTAAATAATATATTTACATTATTATTGTTACTTTGTGTATGTATCATGATATACATATGTATATATATTAATCATGTAATCTGTTCTCTTTCTCGCCTCTTTTGATTCCATTCAAAATGTCTCCTCGCTTCTCTTGTCCTGTTGAATTTTCATGATACATACATAGTACAGTAGAATTCGCTTATAACGCACCTTTGAAATCGTATCGTTGTATCCGGACTTGACTCCTCTCTACAACTTATTAACTAATAATAATGGAAAATAAGTACTTATATTTACAACATAAAGGGTTATACAATACAAATATTGATCCTAATCAGCTTTTTAAACAAAATTCTCAATTTAAAAATGTTGATTTAAAGACTTTTATACACTTGTGTTGGCTTGTTGTTGTTGTGTTGGCTTGTTTCTATCGTTTTGCTAGATACTTAACATTTTTTTGCAGAGATTGTGAAACAATAAAAAAAATGAAAAAAACGTAGGTATGTTTTAAAAAAATATTGTCTATTTCACAAAATATATATAATATGGGAGTACTTTCGTGACGTCCTATTGATAAATATTTTTTATTTGGTCTCAATGATTTCCAAATGGTGGACAGGGTCGAGTCACAATTTGTAGGTAATTCCATTTTTCTTAGAAAATTATATCGCTATTATATTATATACGGCATCGTTATATCCGAACATAACAGAGCAATCCGACGTTACGCAACGTTATACCCGGCATCGTAATCTGATTCTGATGTAGTCTGGACGTTACTCCACCAGTTTCCCATCCTCTGTGGCTCTTCCTGTATCGTCTTCTTCTCAACTTATTCCTGGACCTTTTCGGTTCAAAACGGAACGTCTGCTTGGCTATCCTTTCTTCCTGTTGCTTCATCTCTTCCATCTGTTGGTCAATTTTTCCATGAATATTGTCAGTTTTTATTAATGATCCTTCAGAAAACATAATTAAAAGTGAGCCACCGTCAGAGAAGAGTAATGGGATTTAAATGATGCTTGATTTTGGTATTAACTGCTCTGGTGACAGGTTGTGTTACTTTTGTCTAACCTCCCGACGGGCTCTCTACAGGTAGCTCCGCTCTTCTAAAGAAGACCAACAAGTTTATTTAAAAGTCTAAAACTTCTTCTAGCTCACTTTTTTTTTTTTTTTTTTTATTTTTTTTAGGGTGCCCCTGACCCCCTGAGGGGGGTCGGTCACATCACCCTATTTGTTCGGCGGGGAAATGGGTAACCTTTCTCCGTTTTTATTCACAATTAACTTTTGGTGCTATGGACGGCTGTGGACCGGCTCGATGGCTACGGTCGGCAGTCGTCCTTGGTTCCTCGCCGCCTCATTGCGCCGAATGAGCTCGAGACTTCGGTGGCTTCTGGTCTGCCTATCTCCCGGAGCCGGGGGCTGCCACCGCAGCGCCTGTCGGAGGTCGGCGGGGCCCCCGGCACCGGGTTAGAAGGCTTTCTTGATTTTTCGCCAGGAGGAGACGAACCGACCAAAAGCCGGGTAGCCAGTCTCCGTCATCAGTCCCGGCAGATTCAGTCCCAGGTACGATCCTGTCCGGCGAATCAGCGCCGCCCTTGGCCCGTCGTATAGCGGGCATTCGAGGACTACGTGTTCCGCAGTCTCGACGCCGCCACACGAGCAGGCAGGGCTGTTCTTCCTCTTAAAGAAGAAGAGCTTGGCGCTGAAGTCACCGTGACCTGATAGCACCTGTGACATCCAGTGGTCTGGTTGTATCCATGGAGAGTCAAGACGCGTCCGGACGCTCGAGAAATAGGCGAAGGTGGTTCGGCCATCTGTCGATTGCGCCCAACGCCGTTGCCATCTGTCCACAATCCATGCCTGGACAATGCCCCTCAGACGCTCCGGTCTCGCCTGTCCTTGCATCCCCTCCTCTAAGGCTTGACGCAAGGCCACGTCCGTGTCTGCTTCCAGTGGTAAGCCGCGTCTACAGAAGTAAGAGGCGACGGCTCCATCCAAGACTAGGTCTATGGGAGGAGCCCCCGCCAGCACCTGCAGCGCAGCCGTGGAAACTGTACGGTAGGCCTTGGTAACCCTGAGGAGGGCCGCTCTTTGAGCTTGTAATAGCAACGTACGCTGCCGTTTGGTGGGGTGATGCCACCATCCGGCAGCGGCGTATCTTGCTACGGCCTCGAAGACCCCGGCGTAAATAGTTCTACACGCGGAGTACCCGAGGCCCCATGTCGCTCGGGCTAGGTAGCTCAGAGCGCTAAAGGTAGCTGTTGTCTTATCCTTGATGGCAACTGCGTGGGGCGTGACGTTGAATCCCGGCCCAATCCCCACACCTAGGTACGTGACCACTGCCGGAAACTCAACGCGTCGGCCGTACACTGCAAGAACCAGGGGGTGGCGGGCGTCAGTTTTTCCTCTCATCAGCATGACCGCTGTCTTGCTGGGAGAGAGGGTTAACTTGTTCAGTCGGCACCATGTGTCCGCAGCGTCAATCGCGGCTTGGGCTCGGGCAGTCAAAGTAGCTCGACTGTCAGCGTGCACCGTGACCACTAGGTCGTCGACATAGGCTATTGCCTTGAGTCCACGAGTCTCGAGGTCACGAAGCAGTCCGTCAAAGAGGATGTTCCAGAGTGTTGGTCCGAGGACCGAGCCCTGGGGACACCCCCTGGTGACGTTCGCTGTAGTGCTGGTGAATTGCTGCCTCACCGTCGCAGAGCGCTCGCTGAGGAAGCTGGAGATGAGCCCGAATAGGTTCCTGGGAATTCCCACAGACCGTAGTCGCAAGAGAATGGCAGGCCACCAGGCGCTGTCGAAGGCCGCGGCTATGTCGAAGAAGATACAGAGAGAGTATTTCCCTCTGCCCTTCCCGACATCCGCCCTCAGCATCCTCAACGCATCCTCAGCGGATCTGCCCCTCATGCATCCGAATTGTCTGTGCGATACGAAGGCCTGTACCCGGGCTCGAATTCCTGAGAGAATCAGAGTCTCCAACACCTTGCCGGAGACTGGGAGTAGACTGATCGGTCTATAGCTACCCACCAAGGAGAGGTCCCTGTCCCCAGGCTTGACAAACGTGCACACAAGTGCACGTTTCCAAGCACTCGGGAAGTGGCCAGTCCTTAGGCAGGACTTTACCAGGTGAAGAAGATCCGCCTTTATGGCCGGGAATGCCTTCTTGATCATGGCGGCGTCTATGAGATCCATCCCAGGGGCGCCGCCATTCCTCTGCTTCCCAACCGCCAGACTTAAATCTAATTCGTCCCAGTCCGGAGCGTCCTCCGTATCCGGCAGGGCACGGGCAGTCTCTCTGATTATTACCTGGGCGGGGGTATCTTCCGTCGGGTCGTCCGCCGGAAAGGCCACTCCCAGGTACATCCGTCCTGCCTCCTCCAGGGACAAGGCGTAAACGTCCCCGTCCCTGATGGAGGCCACAGGGGCGACCGGCCTGAGCCACCCGGTGACGACCCGGTAAGGGATCCCCCACGGGTTTCTGACACTCTCCTCCTCTATGAAATTCCTCCAACTTACCTTCTTCGCAGTGGCGATGCTTCGGTTGTAGGCATTATTCAGTTGTCGGTACTCTTCCCGCCTTAACACCTTCAGAAGGGGATTCCCGCACCGTTGGTACCTACGCCTGGCGCGGTATACAACCCTCTTAGCGAGGGTAAGCTCCTCACTCCACCAGGGAACCTTTTTGAGCCTGTTCACCTTCCTGGGGATGGTTTCATCGGCAGCTCGGAGTAATATACTTCCGAGCTGTTCGACTCCCTCCTCGATCTGGTCAACAGGGTCAACGCTCCCGAGGCCTTCCCAATCCTCGTCACAGGAGTAGGTAGCAACGGCGGTCACAAAGGCGTCCGAGATGGCCTTGCGTGTAGCAAAGCGCGGGTCTCTAGGCCTGACCACTGGAAGACCCGGGTCAAAGATCTGAACATCTATGACGCAATGGTCGCTAGATGTGACTTCTCTGACACGCCATCCTCCCACAGCCTGGCCTAGTCCGCCGGACACAAGTGTGACATCTATATGGGATTCTCCCATTGCACCACGAAATGTGGGTGGGGAGTCCGGGTCGTTGACAATGCGAAGATCATGGCGGGCTATCACATCCAGTAACCTGCCACCCCGGCGATCGGTGCGAGCCGATCCCCAGGCGACTGACCAGGAATTAACATCCGCCAAGATGATCACGTTGCCCCCCTCGAGTTCATCAAGTATATGATCCAAGTGGCCTAACTGTCGTTCTATGTCCTCAGAAGGGGGGAAGTACCCGCTGATGTCATAGCAGCTCACGTTTGCATGCCTGACACAGGCCACTACCATATGGCTGGTAGACAGATGGTGAAGTGCCATCACGTCCATCAGGGGGTCAGTCACAACCAGTGCGGCCATAGGCCGCTGGTTGTCCCTCGCCCCAACCATAATCCTGTGGCCGGTGCCTAGGCCTGCCACGGCGCCTCTAACGCAATATGGCTCCTGGAGAGCAAGTACCTGGATGTTCTCCTGGGATACCAGGTGCCGTATTTCCGCAGCAACGATTCTGCGCCTATTCATGTTGTGTTGCCACACATGAAGACCGTCACGCTGCCTACCGGCCATAGTCCGTGCGAGCGGCCAGGGCCTCTATCGCCCGGATGTATGTCGGGCAGGTATCACAGTTAGCAGTGTGATTCGCGGCAGACTTTCCTGTGCCGCAATTGCAACACTTCGGCGGCTTGTTTTTCCTATTCGGACACTTGGTGTCGCTGTAGTTCTCCGCTGAGCACCACGCACACCTCTCCCTGCCCTTACAGTACTTGGCGATATGGCCGAATCCCTGGCACCTATTGCACCTTGTTATATCCAACCAGTCCCCGACCCTGCACGGATACCACCCACCCAGCGTTATGGACCCCGCCAAGACCAGTTCTCTCCGGACATCCGACGAGGCTTCCGCTACCCAGTTTGTAGTCGGGCCGCCCTTCGGGGGGCCTTTCCTGTAAAGTGGAGTAATCCCATTATACAGTGGGTTCACTGCCTCGAGCCTCCTAGAGAGGTCCTCCCCCGACCAGCTGGCAGGGACATCAAAAAGAACGACCCTGGGTATTCTTCTGCTGAGCGCCTCGGCCCTCAGACCCGCTGCCTGGAGAGCCGGTGCGCCCAACAGGGACTCCAGCTCGGTCGGAGTGGACACCTGTAGGAGGAGCCCTCCTCTCCTGGCGGGTTTGGCCGACTTCACCTTGATCCCGAGCTCACTCGGGTCCACCAGCTCCAGGGCCGCCTCCAGCCTCCTGCCGTCACTCTCCTGCTGGAAGGTGACGACAGCCCTGTAACCGGCGGCCGGGCGGACACCTCCCTCGGTTGTCAGTTCCCTCCTCAGCTGGCGGACGACATCCGCCTTCGTCCTCCGGGGGGGCGCTGTCCTGGGTGGGAAATTCGGGGCTGCGGATGGGGCTGGAGGAGTCGTTTTCGACTGCCTCTTCTTCTTCTTCGACGCCACCATTGTCCAGGACATGGCGTCCGGGTACTCCGCTTCAGTGACCGGAGGTGTGGGGGGAGAGGACGGGAGGGGGATCCCATCCTTTTCCCTCCCTTGGCTGGATACGGAGGGAGGGGCGGCGGGTATTTTGGGGGAAGCAGCACTTGTAGGTGTGATTTCAGCCGCTCCTCTCTTCTTCTTCTTCGCCCTCCTCTCCGGCACCCCTCCTGGCGGAGTGCTGTTCTGGGGCAGGTCCTCGTCCAGGGCAGGGAGGCCGTTGGAGGGGGGATCCCTCGGCATAGCCGGGATGCTGGGCTGCATGAGGGTCGACCTTAGCATCAACTTGGTGGCGATGGCCTCTGCCATCACCTCCGGCCTAAATCCCTCCAAAATCTCGGATGAGACTTTGGCCCTGCTTTCCGCATCTATCTGTCTGGCGAGCGAGGCCGCCAGCAGGTCAACGAGACGCTGGACCCCCTCATTCACCTTCTGCTGGCTGGCCCTACTCATCCTAGAGGTCTGGGCAGCGACCATTAGCTGAATGGTTGCCGCCTCTCGGTTGGGGCAGCCACTGAACGGGGTGGCGGCTTCGGCGCTCACCGTTCCGCTCGATTCCTTGGGGGCGAGAGGAATCCTCGGGACGGGGAGGGTAGATCGGCGGGAGGGGAGGGCAGATCGGCGGGGGGGAAGGGGGATGGGGGCTGGTGAAATTGTCTGTGGGGCTTCCTGGGGGACAGGGGGTGGGGAAGGGGGGGGGGACTCGTGGACACTTCTCCATTGTGAGGGACACCAGCTGGCTTCGAGAGGTGTGGTGCGGGGTGAGGGTGGGTTGGGAAGTGCTCCCCTCCTAGACACGCCCACACACCCAACTGCCACTTTCTAAATTCAAATATTAAATATCTTTTACTCACCGATTGTGCACAAACCACTCGTTAGATTTTGTCCAAACCTCGAACTCAGGACCTTTAGGCACTGGACTCTAATATTGTCAAGTTTATTTTGGAATTTAACACTTTTTTTTTCACCTTCACAAAATTACACACGCGGAGTAGGTCCAGGACATGTTGCCTCGTTGACAGCCAAGGCGGGACTCCTTCTTCTAGCTCACTGCGACACAATTGGTTCCCTTGTATTGATATGCTACTTGTTGAAGATGATCTCAGGTTAATGGAAACCTGATCGGAAATGAGGTCCCGCCCAACAGGGAGATTGTCTTTCTTCACGGAACACAGATTTTCGGCAACTTGACTCCAGATTCAATTGGTCTCCTATTTCCCTTCAATTCCCTTTTCGTATCAAATATCCATTCAACAAGTAAGGAACAAATATTGAAGAAAAAATAGGAAAACCCTCAGCTTTCAGACTTTCACAAGAACTCATCACTCGGTTTGGAGGCCTTGGAAGATGAGAAGCGGGGCTGAATCAACACAATGTCTCTGGAGGCGGCTCTTCTCATACTCCGACAAGGGATATAGGTTACGTGGGACTTTGACAGGGGATAGACTTTCCCGTGACACATACTTCGACTTGAAACACAATTGTAACAAAAATACGGCAGATAGTCAAAAGTGATATGTAGACAAAGAATGCAATCCCAGCCAATATATGATCCAGTTTACTCAATTATATTTTCGAAGAACGCTATCTACATTTATCATCAGGTATTCAAGCGTGGAAAATGTCTTCATAAAAGTCCTTAGTGGGGACCGCAAGCGCATCCATTTGTAAAATATGAAAACTGTTATTTAAAAAATAAATTAAAGATACATTTCCTTTATAATAAGTCATAAATTCTTTAGTAATGATTAAAAATAGGACGAAATAAACTGCAGTAAAATAGATGATAACCAGTGACGTTGATAATGCGCCGGAGAGGTAGAAGAAAAAGCTGAAACTTCGCAGATTCTCCACGTGGCAGCGCTCCTGTCCCTGCCAATACAGAGAGCTTTCTTATCAAAAAGTTTAGATAACTTGTAGGTTGGTTGCATGGTGAGAGGAGGGCCCCTCCGAGTAGTAATGGTGAGAGGAGGGCCCCTCCCAGTATTAATGGTGAGAGGAAGGCCCCTTCCAGTAGTAATGGTGAGAGGGAGGCCCCTCCCAGTAGTAATGGTGAGAGGAGGGCCCCTCCCAGTAGTAATGGTGAGAGGAGGGCCCCTCCCAGTAGTAATGGTGAGAGGAGGGCCCCTACCAGTAGTAATCTTCATTAGTTATAATAAATTCAGAAGTTCAAAATATAGCTTTTTATTTTAGAAAAATAAGTGGGCATAACTGTAAGTGTATTATATGAGGACTCCCTCCTTTAGCCGACCCTGCCGCCGGTTCTTCTAGGCGGTCTCGTGTCTAGGATGTCTGACATGAGGTGGCGTGCTGTTGCAGTGGTTTGCCTGCTCGGCCGACACTACACTTAGCCGCCCCAGCGTGACTCCCTCAATCAAACTATCAAGATGGGGAGACTATCTTTTTGTCTATCGTTGAAGAACGAAAGGGAAGGCTCTTGAAAAACCACTCGTTTCTCTTTTAAGAAGAAATTCAACATGGTTCAAGTTCTCAGGAAGAGATTAAAAACTGAGGCCTATTTGATAGGTGCAATTTTAGTGCAGAAAGTTGCTATAATGGATGATATTGAAGAGCTACGTAGGTTGAAAACAGGAAAATAAACCTTAGAGCGAGCCGGCTGTCTGTCCCTCTTTCTACCTCTACCAGCTAGATAACTGCGCTAGAGCTTTCAACGAAATTTCTTGTTTTCCGACCTCTAGATACCAACATATTTCTTGGTGGTAGTTGGACTCATACCTCTGTATTACTTATTTATCTAGATAAAAAACTATGAAAAAAAAAAAAGCTGTCTGTTTGTGAACACGGGATAACTCCCGATAGTATGAATGCATCGACACAAAATTATATATGTCAATCCAGAACCCTCTAATGACAACCCCTATTTTTTTCAGCCAAATTGGCCAAAGAGAAGGGGTGATTAGGGGGGAGTATTTAAAGTCCAAACCCAATGAGTACCTAACCTGTTGAATTTCAGCAATATCGGCTGAAGGGAGGGGGTTCAGAAAGGAAGCTCAATTCAAGAACCCTAACAACTGCCGATGTAATGAATTTATCGAAACAGAATTTAGTGTGAGGATTTAGGAGGCCCTTTGTTTAAGACAATAAAATCCTGTACATAACAGAAATCAAATTTGCAAAGAATTTCAATGAAATTGTTGAATCCCTTTGACTTCTTTAGGTAGAACCTAGACTGCGTGGATCGATCAAAATGAAACTTTAGATCTGGGGGAGGGGGCTAATGGCCTTGTTTAAAGTTCACGGCACAAGTGACCTCCAGTCTTTTAATAGGGCCAAAGAGTCCACCTGGGATGCCAGCCAGTAGCGCAGTACCCAATAGAGTCCACCTGGGATGCCAGCCAGTAGCGCAGTACTCAACAGATTCCACCTGGGATGATTGACCGATTTTTTTTTTGTCTTGAAGGAGTAACCATGGTTGTTGAATGGAAGCAAACAATGCGAAAAGCAGACAAACCATGGAGCCTACCTAAAGGCCACTTATTATGCAAGGCGGCCGTCGGAGCAGCTTATCTCTCCCTCACCTTCCCACAACCAATGTAAAGTAGTTCTCTGTAAAGTCCGTTTCAGCTAACTTTACCCATGGATGAGCCCCACTTTTGGACCGGCCTTTCGTGATTTCCGACCTCCTGAATCTAGAAAAGGAAGAAAAAAATATCTGTCTGGGTGTCAGTGGACATTCCCGTTAGATACAGCACATTTTCACGAAATGTGTGTCCTATCACAACGGTATGAGGAAGACAGCTGACGGATCAACTGCCAGTGTAATCAATGAATTGATTATGAATTAATTTCTTTGAGATTTAGGTGTCATTGATTAAGATACATAGATGTTCATCCAAATTGATCGATTGATTAAAGAAGGAAACCGACCACTTCATTGGTTAATTCTCGCTCATAGTTTATTGCCGGCGATTCTCTGATATATATAGGTTAGGTAAGGTTTTATGACTCATGCCCGGGCTTTAATTACGAGGTCATATCGCCTACTACCAGAGCGCTCTTTCGTCACTATGGTGGACATGAGCCCGACTCTACTGTGGGAGTCCTAAATTTTGCCTACCCTAAATTTTTATTCACCCAGGGAAGGGGTCTTAAACGAGTACCTGACATCGTACAGGCTCGGGTTCATCGCATAACGTCCCATCCGAAGGACGGCGTGCTTAAGTTTATTTTACCTCGGTAAAATAAACTAAGGACCTCGGTTGGATTTGGAACCCACGATGTTGAGCTCGGAAGGCAAGCACGCATGCCACTGATCTACCGGCGCCCTCTATATATACCTATATATATATTTTTTTTTTAAATTTAAGTTGATTAAATTACGAAATGAAAGAACATAGTTACATTGCGTCTCGTAACTTTTTCAAGGTCCTCTTTCATGTAATTCGACCCCCCTTTCTCGACGCGTTACCTGTCTTGCAGTTTTGACCTGTAGCTACGTACGCTACTATTCATAGAAGCACACTTGTTCTTGACATGTCAACATTTCGTCGTTATGTAACTTCTATTAACTAACAAGATCATGGAGAGTGACCCTCCGTCCAACTAGGGTTTCGCCAACTTTGAAAACAGACAAACTTCAAAACTACTGTCTTACTTCTCCACCTGAACGTAGTATTGGCCAAGTTATGTTAGTTATCAACTAAATATTCAATATTGAGTTTACATTGGAATTTTACCGCATAATTCCTTGGAATAAATCTGCATATTTGACGCTGCATGGAGTTGAGAAAGACTGGACTTGACTTAAGCGGTTACGTGAAGTAAGCTCGGGAAGATGACACGCAACATAGGGACAATGTTGTTGTCGTGTTGGCTGACTGTAACTTGTCAGCTCATCTGTAACAGAATGCACCTTAGGTCCACTAGTAGACACGTCTAATGAAATATTCAACCTACACTACCTTATTAAATCTATGTCAAAGTTAAATCTAACTTGTTAATTATATGTGTTACCTTAGTTTACTTATATATAAGTAAGTATAATAAATAAGTAAGTATGTATATATATAAATTGATTCTATACGAAAATTTGGGGGCCCCTCCATACGATTTGCCAGGGGGGCCAATCCTGGAACTCTGGAGTACCACTTCCCTCCCTTAAGTTCCCCTCGGACTAAATGCAACTTTAGAATGTATGCCATATTTGGGGGTCCTTCCATACGATTTGCCAGGGGGGCCAGTCCTGGGAC
Organism: Aradus depressus; assembly: GCA_963662175.1. Taxonomy (NCBI): domain Eukaryota; kingdom Metazoa; phylum Arthropoda; class Insecta; order Hemiptera; family Aradidae; genus Aradus; species Aradus depressus. The sequence goes on from OY759222.1 coordinate 40,619,117, forward strand.
TCTGGTGTACCACTTCCCTCCCCTAAGTTCCCCTCGGACTAAATGCAACTTTAGAATGTATGCCATATTTGGGGGTCCTTCCATACGATTTGCCAGTGGGGCCAGTCCTGGGATATCGATAAGTAAGCTATCTACTGATTTGGTTGGATATCGATAGGTAAGCTATCTTCATCCTAAATGCTCATATGAAATTTCGAGTTGATACATTAATTTCAGGTTAGGTTTTGTGACTCATGCCCGGGCTTTAACTACGAGGTCATATCGCCTACTACCAGAGTGCTCTTTCGTCACTCTGGTGGACATGAGCCCGACTCTACTGTGGGAGTCCTAAATTTTGCCTACCCTAAATTTTTATTCATCTAGGGTAGGGGTCTTTAACGAGTACTTGACATTGTACAGGCTCGGGACCATCGCTTAACGTCCCATCCGAAGGACGGCGTGCTTAAGTTTATTTTACCTCCCAGATAAAATAAACTAAGGGCCTCGGTCGGGTTAAAAACCCACGTACTCGAGCTTAGAAGTCAAGCACGCATACCACTGAGCTACCGGCGCCCTCTACATTAATTTCATCGGCAGTTATTAGTATTTTTGAACTGGTCCCCCTCCTCCAAACTGCCCCCTTCATTTCGGCTGATTCCTGAAAATTATTAGGTGTTGAAGCGTTCTGAAACACATATAAAATGTCTTGTAGATATGTTCATTCTATCGAGAGCTATCGTCCTCACAGGCAGATTTTTTTTTTTTTTTTGATCTTAGGAATCTGGTGTATGAAAACATGAAATTCACAACTTCGAATTTCACACTTTCTTTACACTTTGTATCTGGGAAAATAAAAATTCTTAAAACGTGAGCAAAGATTATCTGAGACATAGAAATATATATCTGTGGAATGTAAGAGGTGGGATTTCCCGGATTTATTCCTTATTCCGAGATTTAAAGAGAAGAAGCCGAAGCCTATGTTAGTTGGTTATTCATGAAGCCAGCCCACCGGGGACCAGCTTCGCTCTAGTCTCCATGTTGTGCAATTAAATTTAAATCGGCCGAGGTTAGCGTCTGTTTTCCGTTAGGTTCGCTCCTCGTTAGATAAGCAGGTCCTCCCACTCACACTTCCCTCCCCTAGTTTTTTTTTTGCAAACAGGGGAAGTTTTGTAATCGGTCTAAAATTCGATGCGGAATTGTCAACTTATTTTCAATGAAACTTCATATTTTGCTCCATCAGGAGAAGTTTTAGGGTACATGATTAGGGTTTATTCAATATAACCTAGTTATCGATATGATACCGATAAAGCCATATCGAAAGAAGTTGTCGATAACGTTAAAAATATCGGACAACTTTATCGATATTTGGTGATATCAATAACATTCGATATCTGAAGTGTCAATTAAGAAATCATAGAAAAAAGGTTTAATTAGAATTCCGTCAAGTTAAAAAAAAAAGTACGTAAGTAAAAAGTTACGTAGGTAACTTACGTTTTAAAATAGTATTACATTAGGTATGTAAATAGAAAAAATATTTAAAGGAAGAAAATTATTTAAAAATTATTAAGAAATGACTGCTGTATTCCACTCGCTCTCCTCAGCACTTTGCAAAACTAGCAACTTTTCAAGCAACTTTCCTGAAAGTCTATTTCTTGCCTCTCTTATTGTACCACCTGCTTTGGAGAATAACCTTTCCCAGGGAACAGAGGTGGCCATGTTGACCAAGTAAGTCCTGGCTTCTCTGTACAGTCCTGGGAACACGTTCCTCATGTCCTCCCAAGTTTCTAGAGGGTTAGTGTTCAAAGGGGTCACACAATTATTTAAATAGATGGACAATTCATCGCGTATAGTGTTTGAGGAGTCTTTTCGTTTCCTCATACTCTTTCCATGAGCTAGACGTTTATGCTGTGCCCAGAAATCGATGGAATCGTCATTATTGAGTAACTCAACGTCCGAAGATGAGTCTGTTTGCGGATCATTAATCAGTAAAGATGTAATTTTTGTTTGGGCTTTTGCCACATTCTGTGGGTCTTTGAAATGTAAAGCTTTAAAACGAGGGTCCAATATTGTAGTCACAGCTAGTCTAGACACTTGTTCACACAGCCCAAATCTAGCTTTTATATCTTTCAAAATACCATCTTGCATATTTCTCATACATATCTCATTGTCACTAGTGAATGATTCCACTTTGCCTTTTAAGCAATGCAGTATCGGAATGATTTTTGACACAATTACATACTTTTCTCCAGAAAGTTCTTTAGTGACAAACTCAAAAGGTTTTAATATCTGAGCAATCTGTTTAGCAAGCTCTACCTCTTGAGAAGTTGGTAAGGGCGGACTTTTCTTTTCTTCTCTTGGTATCCAACTTTTCATTCGATATTCGATTTGATATCATGATAGGAGTATCGATATCGATAAAATATCGAAAGAACATTATCGGATAAAAAATATAGAAATCGGAATCATTTTATCGATATCATATCGATATCGATAATATCGAATCAACCCTATACATGACTTTGGATTTCAGAATCACTTAATAAAGAGGGAAGGTTTATGTACATTCCGTTCGTCTCTGGATTCCGCTTCTCTGCTGTGTGGACTTTTGGCGTCCGGCTCGCTGCTCGCCTTCATCATTGTGTTGTATGGCTGCCCCATTCCCCTTCAGGGGCATTGCGCGTCCATATCTTCCTTCTTTACAGAAACAGCTGTTTCAGCATTGTGGTTATAAAGTAGCTTTATATATGTGCAAAGTTTAATTTAATTGTGAGACTAAATTGTAAACCAAATTTACTCAATTTTGTGACGTATTTGCGGGTAAAGACTCCCTCTACCCGAAGAGATGAGGAAATGTCTTCCAAAGACATAAAAACCATCCCTGCAGTCAACATGTCACTAGCGGCTAATGAATCCCCAATAGACTGGGCAGAAGACCTCCCCACAGTAGCAGACAGTGGGTCCTGGACCCAAATCAACTCCAGGAAGAGGCCTGGAGCCAACTCTCCCACCAGTCAGTCCGTAAGCAAAAAATACTTAACTGACCTTTCCCTCGTTCACACACAAAATAGATTCGAACCGTTGAATGCTATTCAAGTAGATAACACCAAATCAGAACCGAAATTCAAAATTCCACCGATATTTCTCCATGATGTAAATAATTTTCAAGCCATTTTAAGCGATATAAAACGGTTAGTCAGCGATCAGTTTGAAATGAAACAAGCTGGAAGTCGCATTAAAATACTAACTTCCACCATTCCCGACTTTCGCACTCTCACAAAATATTACGATGATCATCAAGTGCCCTATCACACCTACAGAGCTCCAGATGAAAAACGACTGTCTGTAGTTATAAAAGGTCTCCCTCTATCTATCACGGATAACGAAATCAAAAATGAACTTCAGCAATTAAACTATCCCATTTTTAAGGTCATGAGACTTTTAAATAAGCAGAAGGAGCCCATCCCCATAGCAGTGGCAGAGCTCGAAGACAACGACGCAGGACGAAATATCCTCAAGCTAGACCGTCTCCTATTCTGCATAGTTAGGGTCGAACCCAGGCGTAAACCACGTGGGATCCCACAGTGTACCCGCTGCCAGCGCTAATTTCACACCAAGAACTATTGTCGACTGCAGCCGCGGTGCGTCAAGTGCACCGGTAGCCACCACTGGACTGAGTGCCCCCAGGACAAGAGGACGGCCCCCCAATGCGTCAACTGTAACGAGCAACACTCAGCCAATTACAGAGGTTGCAGTTTTTACAGGTCTTTCCAAGAGAGGAATCAAAGAGCAGCACCGCCAGTGGCCCCTCGCCTTCCTTCACATCCACAGACAGTGCAGCCAGCACCAGCAAGTCGTCATATGCCGAGGCAGCAAAGGTAATAACGGCTTCCTTACCAAAGATGCATCCCAAACATAACATCTCACAAAACACATCATCACTTCTTCATACGCATACACCAAACACGAACAGCACACTTGAAAACACCATAGTCCAAATTGTGAATCAACTCATCCCTACCATAGTACAACTAATATTAAACTCCCTTAGCACCAACATAACTAGACTGCATCCTGAAATATGACGGACACAAACACAGTACTACCAACTGACTTCTCGCCTTACAGTTCATCACTCCCAACTTCATCTCTTTTAGCTCCTACTGACTTAACAAACTTGAAGATACTCAACTGGAACTCGAACGGACTTAAACAGAGACAAAACACCTTCACCGAATTCATTCACAGACATGACATCGACATCGCGTGTATTAATGAAACCCACCTGGTGGCTGAAGACAGACTCAGGGTTGGTGGTTACCAGGTTTACAGACATGACCAACGGACTCGGACGAGAGGGGTTGCAATCTTCATCAAACGGACCATCAAGCATTGCTCCATAGAGTTCCATAACCTCATCAACCTCCAAGCCATAGGGCTCAAACTGTTCAGTCACTCTGGAAACCCCATTCATATCATAGCCGCCTATCAACGACCCAGTACTAATCTTTTAGAGGTCGACTTGCTATCAGTCTTCTCAGGGATACCGACTATCCTGATTGGGGACTTAAACAGTAAACACAGACTATGGGGCTGCAGAATGACAAACAATAACGGAAGCAGACTTCTTCATTACTCCAACAGACTTGACATGCTAGTTATCCCTCCCGACGAACCGACCTTCTTCCCCACACAGCACAAATTTCTCCCCGACATCCTGGACATCTGTCTCATACAGAACATCAGATTCCCTTTTTTCCAAAAACCCCTAGTTGAGTTAGACTCAGACCATTTACCGGTTATAGTAACGTTCATTGAAGAATTTCAAAAGAACCCCCCTCTACCAAAATTAATAAATGGGAAAATTGACTGGGACGTATTTCGTGACCGACTAACAGATACACTTACTATACCTCTCAATTATAACTCTACAGACGACATCGACGTGCACATTGGACATTTTAATGACAGTATAAGGAGCTCAATCGACCTCTCGACGTACAGGAAGTACTCGGATCTCCGGCCTGGCCAGAGAACAGTCCCCCGACACATTCTCTCGCTAATAAAAGAGAAAAATAGATTGCGCAAATTATGGCAACGTTCTAGGCTACCCCAGGACAAGGTTGTCTTCAATCGCATGGCTCGCGCAGTCAAGTGGGAATTAGACAACCTCCGTATATCTAACTACCAACGACATCTAAGTGACATTTCCCCGGGAGACACTAGCTTGTGGACTGAGACAAAACGTATTTTGCGACGGCATACTCCAATACCTACGATTACAGACGGACATACACCACCAGCCATCACTGATAACGACAAATGCAACATATTTTCTGTCCATTTAGAACAAAAATTTACACTTCATAATTCCGCCAACTCACAAACAACAGACCTAGTGACTAACTTCATGACACAACACCACTCCACTGCAGAACTCCCGATAGAATACACAACACCACAGGAAGTCAGAGGAGTCATCAGAAAGCTCCCAACAAGGAAAACTCCAGGGGATGATCTCATCCCAAATCTGGTGCTGAAGAAGCTTCCTCCTAAAGGCGACGCCTACCTCACCAGCATCTTCAACGCATGCCTTCGGTTCGGCTACTTTCCTTCGGCCTGGAAGAATGCAATAGTCCTCCTTTTCCACAAGCCTGGGAAACCAAAGCATGATCCGGCCAGCTATCGCCCAATCAGCCTGTTGCCGACCATATCAAAAGTGTTTGAGAAAATTATCCTTCGACGGCTTTTGACTCACCTGGACTCAACGCAAACTATCCCGGAGCACCAGTTTGGATTCCGTTCGAATCACTCGACACTCGCTATTATCAAAGGATTCGAAAAGAAGGAGTATACAGCTGCAGCATCGCTAGACGTGGCAGCCGCGTTCGACTCCATCTGGCATGAGGGGTTGCTGTACAAACTTCACTTGACAGGACCACCGCAGTACCTTCGGAATATGATCTCATCTTTCTTGAGGGATCGCTCTTTCCAGGTCAGGATCAACGCCGCGGTCAGCAGACGGAGGACGATAGGTGCAGGTGTCCCTCAGGGAGCTATTCTCAGCCCAGTTCTTTTTAACTTATACTGCCATGACATGCCAGTCCCGCAGACCACGGTGCTTGCTACCTATGGGGGGGAAGCTGTCAGGGGGTAAAATCCCCCCCCCCCCCCCCTTACCCGGAAAAATCAAGAAAAGAAATTTGATTGATGGCCCAACAAAGACCTATTGTCCTGTCGTTGACTGAGAGAGCCTGTGGCTTGGCTGTCAGGAAACAGGCAGCCTGCACCAACCTTACCTCCGTTCTGTATTGTAGATTAGAGCTTCAGTTATCCGGAAGAAAAAGAATAGAAAGATCTTGAAAAATATGTCTTCTGTACATCACTCGCAATGTACTTCCCCAGAACGAATTATAATATATATATATATTGTCATCGCTGTATTTATTTTATATATTTATATTTATACTTATTCCTTTTATTTTATTATTACATCAGTTTTTCTTAAACTATTATTATTTCAAACCGTCTGTACATACTCTCTTTTCTTATTGGTATTTTTAAATTACGTTTTCATCTTTGTACTTCTATAGATATACTTATTCTCCACTTAATTAAGTTGTTTAAATAATTATTTATTCATAATATATTTACAGGGTGGCCCAGATAAGCGGGCCACAAGTGAAATAACTCCTAAACGGTTAGAGATATCAAAAGTGTGCATAGGACTAAAGTTGTAGCACTCGCCGAGAGCAATAGTATGGCGTCCTTGAAAAGACATAAATGACCTTTTTTATGGCTCAAACAGCCCTTCGAGGCCGGGGTTCCCTTTTTACCCCTAAGTTTCATTACGTTTTATTAAAGTACTAAAGAAACAAGGAAGAACTGTAAAAACAGATTTTTGATACGCCAAGTAGTTCTCGGAAAAAAAACGTTTAAAGTTGCACGTTTTTCTTATTCTGAAGTTGGAATTTAATAACTTGAGAATAAGAAAAACCTGCCGCTTTAAACGTTTTTTTCCGAGAACTACTTGACGTATCAAAAATCTGTTTGCACAGTTCTTCCTTGTTTCTTTAGTACTTTAATAAAATGTAATAAAACTTAAGGGTCAAAAGGAACCCCGCCCTTCGAAGGGCTGTTTGAGCCATTATAAGGGTCATTTATGTCTTTTCAAGGACGCCATACTATTGCTCTCGGCGAGTGCTACAACTTTAGTCCTATGCACAATTTTGATATCTCTAACCATTTAGGAGTTATTTCACCTGTGGCCCGCTTATCTGGGCCACCCTGTATATATGTACACATATTATAATTCGTTCTGGGGAAGTACATTGCGAGTGATGTACAGAAGACATATTTTTCAAGATCTTTCCATTCTTTTTCTTCCGGATAACTGAAGCTCTAATCTACAATACAGAACAGAGGTGAGGTTAGTATATATATATATATAAATATAATTCGATCATAGTGACCAGAAGAAGGGATGTGAAAGTGTCCCAAAATATTGTCAAAAAAAAGACACCTCTGGAAAAAATGCCGGAAAAAATCAAGAGTACGAATTCATCAATTAAGTACGACTTCTGAATCCTCGTACTAATTCCTGTCTCGATATATTCATTACAACGCCTGTTATTAGGGTTTTTATTCGATCCTCCTTCTCTGATTCCCCCTTTGCTTCGGTCGATATGGCTGAAAATCAATAGGTGTCATCCTTATGGGGTTCTGCATCCACATACATCGATTTTTTTCTCGTGTGAGTTACACACACTAACAGACTTTTTTTTCCATTTTTGGAATTAGAACGTCGGGGAACATTTCCGGTGATAACTCCACCTAATTTCTGACCCATTACGTAACCTTTGTTATATTCCGCCATTTTTTTTCCAGAGGTGTCTTCTTTTTTTCTCAATGTTTCGGGACACTCAGCGTTCCTTATCGTTGTGCCGCTCTTCTTTGTCTGATTTGACTGACATTGATAAGGTATTATCTGTGAACTCATGGATTCACATGTATCTATTTCTATCGATAATTTTGAGTTGATATAATTATAAGGATTTTTGGAGTTAAGCCCTCCCTCCTACTTAAAACCGCTTCACTTCGATCGATTTGGCTGAAAACAAACAAGTCTTATCGTGTCCATAGACGTACCTATTTCCTATCCCAGAGGATATTGACTTTCCAATCTGTTATTTAACTCCACATAGAGTACGAATGCGGGAGCTGATGAAATACGAATGATGTGACGAGTCAACGCATGTAAATTTCAATTTTCTCAAAATATTTTTTAAATATTCATGAGTATGAATTTTAATTTAACGTAAAGTAAGTTTAAGATGAAAATAAAGAGAATTATATTAAATCCGTTCGTGATGTGGGATTTAACATTTCTCGAGACAGTGGCACTAACTTCGGGGCTGAGTTGTCTCGAGTTTTCGGATGTATAGAAGAGAACTTTACATACAAAAGTTCTAGTCTCTGGAATATATTCGTGAAATCCCTATGAATTAGGGACAGCTCTGAGAACTTTGGGTTTATTGTTCTGAGGATAAAGAACATACAATTGATATGAGATTTGCTCACTTGGGCCCTTTTCGTATCCTCGTTTCAGCGACACAGATCTTCTACGAAGTTTTTCTCAAATCCACAAAACGATGTATGAAACGTTTTCGCTGAATTACCAGAAAAGTTCTTCGAGTTTTCAACGAAATATTGTATAAACTAATAAGTACCTATTGTATAATGAAGTATTGTAATGGTGCCCATGGATGACCATTTTTGCGATGATCTCTGTCTGTGCGTCATTGGAACTTTGTAAGCGCGCTAATTCAGAAATGAAACTGACTACGAACTTGAAATTTGATATGAAGGAGTCACATGTGTTTACTTGTAAAATAAACGATTTTAGTTAAATACATTTTTTCGTAGGTCTCTCCGTTTGCAAGTTATGAAACGCATTTACCTAGGGTCTGACATCGTACAAGCTCGGGACCATCGCGCCCTTACCATTGAGCTACCAGATTTGAAATAAGACTAATACGACCAAAAGTACAAGGCCCCAAGAAATGTAAAATGAATTACGTTGTTTAATTTGTATCGCAAAGCAATTTTTTATTATTGGTTATTATTTCATTAAAATTTTTTGTAAAAAATGAAATAAAAATAAATCTATTTGTTGTGGACTACAGGACTTTCTTATACCAACCACGCTTCTCCAGACCACTCTTTCTCCTCTCAAAATCATTTCAGATCCACCAAAGCCACCCTCAGAATTTCCCTGCACAATGAAGAAAACAGCTCACATTCCACTCGTTATTTTCATATAACAAGTAATGCCACTATTAAATGATTTTGAGCGGGGGGAGGGAAAGTAAGTGATCTGTAAAAGCGTGATAGGTATACATTTTTTTTTAAATTAAAGACAAAAAATGGGGATAGACAGGAGGTGGATTGTAGGCAGGGCCGGTCTTAGGGCGGTGCGAGCAGTGCAGTCGCACAGGACGCCACGGTGTTGGGGGCGCCATTTTCTGGGTAGCATAAAAAAAAAAATAATAAAAAAAAAAAAAAAAACTTTTTTGTTTTCTATCTTCTGCAATTAGTATGATAAAGTGTAAAACTGTCATACTCATTTCAGTTAGTCAATATAGCGATTGAATAAATTCGATTTGACTTTATCAATAAAATATCAAATTCAAACTTTGCCGTCGATAACGTCGGTTCGCGTATTTTCCACCACAAGCGCTGCTGTTCTTTTGCGTACAAATGTCAATGAATGACATTTCATTATTCCAAGCAATTCGAAGTGCAGCACAAACTTATTGGTGAAAAAAAACTGTAGAAGTTTTTTTATCCATAATTGAAAAATTTATTGAATTACGTTGTGTGTGATAATAACCACCATACTGGAATCTTTTCGTGTCTCAAACTGAACAGTTTTAAATATTGAGAAATAGTGTGTAAATTGACAATAAAAAATTGTTCTAAACTGAATGTAGAATGATCAACAAGTTTTGGCGACCCTCAAAAATAACCATTGATAATTGAAAGAAAAATCTATGAAGGGGCGCATTTTTTCATACTCGCACCGGCCGCTATCTCACCTAAGGCCGGCCCTGATTGCAGGACTACTGGAGAGTTTTGAGAGTGGTCCCAGATCGGCTGAAGTCGAATGAACCGGTCGGCTCTGGAGATCCCAGATCGGCTGAAGTCGAATGAACCGGTCGGCTCTGGAGGTCCCAGATCGGCTGAAGTCGAATGAACCGGTCGGCTCTGGAGGTCCCAGATCGGCTGAAGTCGAATGAACCGGTCGGCTCTGGAGGTCCCAGATCGGCTGAAGTCGAATGAACCGGTCGGCTCTGGATCCCATCTCCTTCCTTTCTCTCCCAACTTCATCAAACATTTGTGCATCCACATCTCTTCATCCATTTCCTTCTCTATTCTATCTTTTCTACTTCAAATAACTGTACTCGCGTGAAGAGATCTCGTTGATAGAAAGAGCTTTCAAAGGAGGAAAAACATAATTATGATTCAATTGAAGTTATTCAAAGTAAAATGAAAAACAGACGTTAAAGATTAAATAAATATCATTGGAATTTTTAGGGACCAGAGTTTTGTAGAGGGGGGGGGGGGCGGGAGGGCATTTCTAATTAAATTTAGGAAGAGGAAAAAAAAGTGGCCAATATTCGTTAGTAGCTGAAAAAGTTGGGGGCGGGAGATTTAATTATTTATTAAAGTCATCCTGAATCCAAATCCCAGCTCAGCTGGAAGTATTTCTAATGAATTAAGTTTCCCCGTTAAGTTTTTTTAATTTTCTCTATTTTTTGGATTCAAGAGAGCCGAAAATATGGAATACTGTGTTAGACTATCTTTGTACGCTGCTTAGTGTGGTGGAGAACTATAGAAAGAGACCCGACCAAACAGATTTATGATGAGATCGTCCCCCCGTTTAGTTTTTCGCCCCCCCCCCCCTCCCTCCCCCCCCTCATCAATTTTTCATCGAAATGGATCCACTACTGGCATCTCTCATCCCCGAGATATTTTTGTCTCTTCAAATGAAAACTAATCACTTCCCCAGCTATACATAGATATGTGAGGGGGGGGGGGGGGGGGATGTTATGTGATCGGCCAGATATTCGATGTCGAGTTTTCACTGAAATTTGATGTTTCGCAACAGGCTGAATCCTAGAATGAGAAAAAAGAAATCATGACTCTTTAAACCCGACTCTACAACAACAGTTCTTTTGGAAACTTATTGGTTTCAGTCAAATCAGTCAATTGGTTTTAGAGGGAGAGCAAAAACGTGATTCACCGACGAATTTGTTTAAAATTTCCTTTTCACCGTACAACTTACACCTCCCCCCTTGGCTCTACTCAGACTCACACTTGGGCTTCTCATGGCTCTAGCACCTTCCCTATTTTGGGTGAAATTAAATTTTATTTATTCATTCGAAAGCAGAATTGGGTAGAGCCACCAACACATCCCAGTAGTGAGTTAGGAGAATATAGCCACTCACTTTTTGCTGCCTCTTGAGATGTGCCGCCCCGATGAAAGAGCGTAGGTATGGGGGCGGTCCACGGCTAATTACTTCTTTAAAACTGCTATGATTTAGAGCCGCCTCTTCAGATCCGCTTCTTTCTCTTTTGGACTGAATGTCAATTTGGCTCGCCCTTATGAGGTGAATCTACATAAAACATATAAAATTTGGTGTCAAGTTAGTTTTGTGACTCATGCCCGGACTTTAACTACAAGGTCTTATCGCCAACTACCAGATCGCCCTTTTCGCTCTGGTGGACATGAGCCCGATTCTGGCAATCCCTGTCCAGATTTAGTTATTTAGGGCAGGGAGGAGTCTTTGACGAGCCTTATCATCTCTTAACATCTCATCCGAAGGAGGGGTTGCTTCAAGGTTTTTTATCTCCAAGAGAAAAACCTAAGAGGTTTCGAACCCGCGATGTTGAGCTCAATCGGCGTCATTTGGTACCCCTATAGTCATTACGTCGTGTTCACAGACACAGATATATACATGACATTTTTTTTTCTCATTTTTGGATCGTCGAAAAATATGAAATTCCGGTAAAAAATCAATATCAAATTTCTGACTGACTAAATAACTTGCTCTATACCTCATAATCTGGTGAAGTGAAGTTGTCAAGTTTGGGTCCGCGGGCACAACTCTACCACAAGGAATATGACTTTGTAGACTAAAATAACCTCTGATTTTCAGCCGAATCCGCCAAAGAGGAAGGATTAGAGTAATGGTCGAGTTTTTTTGTGGGCACTGACGGGTCCACTCTCCGGCTAGGATGTGCCTCTTTGATGGATGAAGACAGCGGAGTTAATCCGCCCCACCAAGTCTAAGAGGCCCGATAAAACGATCTCCTCTGTCCTGTCTCCTGTCTCTTGCAAGAAGGCAAAAACTATCCAACCGTCCTTTAAGAAATATCGATAAGTTTGCCTGAAACAGAAATATTTTTTTTTGTTATTTTAAGATACTTGTCCCGATTCTAAGTCAATAATGAGATGTAATATAAAAAATCTAGATATTATAAACTCGTTCGAAACCCGAGTCGTTTAGAAATCTGGGTGAAAAAACCTTGAGCACGCCGTCCTTTGGATGGGGCATTACGCGATGATCCCGAGCTTGTACGATGTCAGGTACAAAGACCCCTACCCTAGGTGAATACAAATTTAGGGTAGGCAACATTTAAGACTCCCGCAGAAGATTCGGGCTCATGTCCACCAAAGTGACGAAAGAGACCTCTAATAGTAATTCATCAGGAATTCCGAAAATTACAAATTTCTATGAAATAAAAAGAGAATTTTCGGTTCGTCCAAGTAAAAAAAAATTAACAAAGTATACTTAATATTTGCAATTATCGCATATAAGTAAAGAGGTCTAAGTCAAAAATGTATTCTATTTACACCAGTCAGTTTACTTGGTTAGATATATAATGGTGATAAATTATATGTCAATTGAGTCGACAAATTTTATTTAGGTTGTCGGCCTTTTTTTATGATCTTGTCCCTCCCAGTAGCAGCGCCCCCCCGCCGTGTGTTTTTCGGGTTACATTGAACCATTTATCCTCCATAAATTTCTTCAGTCAACTAACCAAAGTCCAGTTGCTGGCCACCTTCCAGCCCAGCTGTCCTCTCCGTTAAAAATTCATGTTGGCAGAAACAGGGTTGATGCTGAAATTTTATTGAGATAATTCCTGGCCCCATGGGTGTAGACAGTGGGTAAGGCCCTCCAATATGTACAAAATAAATAAACTTACCTAATAATAATAAACCTCTAACTTATTTTCTTAAAAAAAAAAAAATCGGGTGCGTGCAACTCCGATGCGTGGCGAAATGAGCGTGACAACGTCTGAGTTGCGAGATAGCGAAAGTGTCAAGAATCAAATATAACAAATCATTTCAATTAAATGTTTGAACCTGGAAACAATTTAAAAATAATATAGAAAGAAAACATTCATAGGCATAATAGTTAAAAAACGAGTTTATTATTAATATTATTAATCTGTATATATTTAATAATAATATTGGATAACTAGGTTATCTGTATATACAGAAAATAACAGTTGTACTATAATATAATATATATTCTGTATTAGTAGTAACAGCTGTCTCTCTCTCTCTCGGCGCATGCGCGATATGTGTATTACGTGTTACCGAAAGTAACATAACGCAGTTTTCGAACATGGAGTGCCGGCCCACCAAATTATTAGACGATGTCACGTCAAAAATATATAGTGATACTGTAAAATACGCTAGATTGGCGCTATGACCCTGGCTGTGTCAAACAAAAATCCCAAATACTACTACTTAATGGTGGTAGAGGAGGGCACGATAGACCGGATGATCCTCCACAGCACTTCGCTCAATCAGCCTCTGACCAGCAGTGGTAGCAGACCGAGAGGGGCAAGAAGAGCTGAATGTGAGTGAATACATGAGGGGAGAAATTGGCCACTGCCAGTCCTCCATAGATTTTAGGTTACATACTTTAACGTAACAAGTCTCCTGGCTAACACCGCCTCAATCTTCTGGAAGGATTGTCTGGATGGGAATGAGATGACAGAGATTGGGCAAAAGGATTTTCGTCGAAGGATAGTTTAGGAAACTTGATGAGATCGATGACAAAAGGAATTTTAAGATCATTAAGAGGGTGAGATTAGAAAGATAGAAGGGTGCAGCGACAACTGTTGTTTGGACTTTGGATTGGAAGGACTGGATAAGGCTTCATGTTAGATGGCTTAGCACAACCATAAAGTTCAAGTCCCCATAGGTTTTATTACTGTCTCTACTCAGTTTGTTCGCAAAAGAAAGTCTGGATTAAGCGGATAGAGCTGTTCAAACCCTCGGCTAAGTTCTTGTCGTTTCAGTCTTGTATGGGGTCAGTCTTCGGCCTAAATAGAAGCCAAGACAGCGAAGTGGGGATATAACTGGAGGACAGGTATGAATATCATTAAAGAAATATAACTGATGAAACCTAAAAGCTACAGTAAATCATCGATAAAAATGCACACTATCGATTGTGTGGGAAAAAACAGTTTTTCTTTATCGATACCTTTCGATTATTTTCATCTGGACAATATCCGCTTGAAAACTGTTTGTATGCACAGCAAAGTTGGTAATATGTCATTTTCGCACTTTTGCTGTTTTGATAATTCATTGTAGCTATTTATGGTATAGTACTGAATGTGTCAACTTCATAATCCTCTGAAAATAAAAATAAACAGGCTGAGTTGGTGTCCAATCTCCATTTTCGTTAACTAAAAATAATTATTTGTTAAAACTCACAAACAGCCTTCAAAAGAACAGAACGCCAGAATGAACAGCATCATCATGTAAACATTTTTTGCGCTAATTTTACATTGAATTTAATACCTGTGTTTATGGTTTCCTGAAAGGTCATTTTCACATTCGATAGCTGGCATTTGTCAATACCTAAAAAATTCGTTAATGAATCACCGGAAATGAGTTATCACTCCCCACCTAAACTTATCTCTTCGAGCAATTTGGCTGAAAACGAGTTGGTCTTTTAGTTATCAACTTTTGAACAAACAGAATTTTGTATAAAATGTTAATTTAAAAGATTTATTAAGATTTTGGTGTTTTGTGTAACGCAGGAGTTTCTGAATCCATAAAAAAATTCGATATATGTATTATTCAATGGTATATGAGCTACATGGGTCGACGGGAGAGCGGGGGTTGGAGGGGGCAGAGGATCCGAACCATTGTTTTTCAGCCAAATCGACCAAAAGAAAGGGAAGAATGAGTGTGGAGGCTTAGCATAAAAACTCTAATAACTCCCGATAGAATGAATGTATCGATACAAGATTTGTCTTGCAAAGTAGGTAAGAAATTAATGTTCTGGTGGATCTGTATGAATTTTTATTGGACTGGAGATGGTGAGCTCTGACTGATGTATCTCTGAGGCCCGCCTGTCCTGCCATCTATCACATGTCCCAGGCACCTCCCTCGGGATAACACCCATCCCATTTATCGTCCTTATTACCCATCTTCTTCTTATTATTATTTGTTTTAAAGAAATTATATTCATAAATGCAACAATTAACTTAATTTATATTAAATAGTGTTCTTCACTAAAAATGCCTTCAGAAACTACTCAAAAAACATGGCGCCAAAGTTATCGGAATCGTGCCGAAAATTCTGTCTTCACTGGGATTTCATGTTTTCTGGCCCCTAAATTTTTAAACAAAAGAGGCCTTTCTGTGTGTTCGTGGAAACGATAGCTCTCAACAACATTTTATTATCAACAGGAAATTTCACATGATGATTCCAAAGTCAACTCCGAAGTAACGTAAGTCTGAACTTGAGCTTGAGAAGTACATTGTCTTGGATTCAGCGAAGAATTTTTATAAATGTATAAAGAGTAAATTTCTATTCAAATTTCAAACCAGAAGGCGATAATATGAATCCTCGTATTGATCCACTGCTCGCTCAGCTCTTGAAAGGATAGCTGGGGGAGGGGGAGGGGGGGGGGGGAAGAAAAAATTTAAATTTTTGGAAAGCGGATGAAGACAGGGAAATACATATTCAGGTTTGAGATGAGATGATCCGATAGATCCGGACTTAACACCGGTACGAGGTCGGAATAAGTATGGGGCTTATATGAGAAGCAAACAGGACGGAGGACACGCACAAGGAATAAACAGAACGAAGTTCATGAAGAAGGAATAGAGTGAACGGAAGGGATTAACCCTGGAAAGCTAACCATCCAAACTTGTCGCATTTTCCTAATGATCGTCGATTTGTCGACTACCCGGGGTTTTCGCAGAAAAAGTCAATTTTAAGTCGCTTATTTTCATTATTATGTAATTATATAGGTTTTAAAAGTAAATAAAAACAATTTTTAGTTTAGAAAGTTTTTACTTGAAACTATATATATATATCTATATTAATAAAGCTGAAACGGGTTTGTTTGTTTGTTTGTTTGTTTGTTTGTTTGTTTCTTTGTATGTATGTATGTATGTATGTTTGTTCCAGCATCACGCCCAAACGGCTGGACGGATTTTTATGAAACTTCCCATGTAGCATCCCTATGAGCCCGATTGAATAATAGGCTATGTGGCGTCCCAAAATTTTGATCGGGAGGGGGGGTTGTAAGGGGGGCCTAAGTATATAAATAGTGCTAACTCATTAACTAATGGTCGAATTGTCATGAAATTTCACATGTAGTATTTTTAAAAGCCAAATAGAAATATTAGGTGTGTGGCGTCCCAAAGTTTTGAACGGGAGGGGGGGTTGTGGGGGGGCCTAAGTATAAATATAGAGCTAACTCATTAACTAATGGGCGAATCGTCATGAAATTTCACATGTAGAATTTTTAAAAGCCAAATAGGAAAAAAAGGTGTGTGGCGTCCCAAAGTTTTGAACGGGAGGGGGGGTTGTGGGGGGGGCCTAAGTATAAATATAGAGCTAACTCATTAACTAATGGGCGAATCGTCATGAAATTTCACATGTAGTATTTTTAAAAGCCAAATAGGAAACAAAGGTGTGTGGCGTCCCAAAGTTTTGAACGGGAGGGGGGGTGGTGGGGGTAGGCCTAAGTATAAATATAGAGCTAACTCTTTAACGGTTGGTCGGATTCTCACGAAATTTCCCATGGAGTATTCCTGAAGGCCAAATAGAAAAATAAGGTGTGTGGCGTCCCAAAGTTTTGAACGGGAGGGGGGGTTGTGGGGGGGCCTAAGTATAAATATAGAGCTAACTCATTAACTAATGGGCGAATCGTCATGAAATTTCACATGTAGAATTTTTAAAAGCCAAATAGGAAAAAAAGGTGTGTGGCGTCCCAAAGTTTTGAACGGGAGGGGGGGTTGTGGGGGGGGCCTAAGTATAAATATAGAGCTAACTCATTAACTAATGGGCGAATCGTCATGAAATTTCACATGTAGTATTTTTAAAAGCCAAATAGGAAACAAAGGTGTGTGGCGTCCCAAAGTTTTGAACGGGAGGGGGGGTTGTGGGGGTAGGCCTAAGTATAAATATAGAGCTAACTCTTTAACGGTTGGTCGGATTCTCACGAAATTTCCCATGGAGTATTCCTGAAGGCCAAATAGAAAAATAAGGTGTGTGGCGTCCCAAAGTTTTGAACGGGAGGGGGGGTTGTGGGGGGGCCTAAGTATAAATATAGAGCTAACTCATTAACTAATGGGCGAATCGTCATGAAATTTCACATGTAGTATTTTTAAAAGCCAAATAGGAAAAAAAGGTGTGTGGCGTCCCAACGTTTTGAACGGGAGGGGGGGTTGTGGGGGGCCTAAGTATAAATATAGAGCTAACTCTTTAACTAATGGTCGAATTGTCATGAAATTTCACATGTAGTATTTTTAAAAGCCAAATAGAAATATTAGGTGTGTGGCGTCCCAAAGTTTTGAACGGGAGGGGGGGTTGTGGGGGGGCCTAAGTATAAATATAGAGCTAACTCATTAACTAATGGGCGAATCGTCATGAAATTTCACATGTAGTATTTTTAAAAGCCAAATAGGAAAAAAAGGTGTGTAGCGTCCCAACGTTTTGAACGGGAGGGGGGGTTGTGGTGGGGCCTAAGTATAAATATAGAGCTAACTCTTTAACAGTTGGTCGGATTGTCACGAAGTTTCACATGTAGTATTCCTGAAGACCAAATAGAAAAATAGGCGGTGTGACGGCTCAAAATGTTTTACGGGAGGGGGGGTAGTGGGGGGCCTAAGTATAAATATAGAGCTAACTCAATAACTAATGGGCGAATCGTCATGAAATTTCACATGTAGTATTTTTAAAAGCCAAATAGGAAAAAAAGGTGTGTGGCATCAGTAGGGGAGAAAAGGGGACTCTGGCGCAGGGCTAAAGGGCAACTGGGTTAGTATCCTTTTTCAGTGCAGGGGCAACTCTTCCCTCCTCCCACCGCCCCTCCTCATCATCCTTACTATATTAATACCTTCTTTATACTAATTCATCACATTACCCCCCTCCCAATTTTTATTTCATGATTTAATCTTACATCCCCTCATGTCAGTAAACACATCCAATGTGCTTCCCCATATTGATTGTAATCTCCTCTAATATTTTATTGTAATCCTACTTCCCCACATCAATTATCCTAAAATCATAATTCGTAAATCCTGCTTCCTCAGATCAATTGTACTTCTCCTTCTAAACCTGGAATATTTTCAGAACAACCTCAATAGGAACCCTTACACCGGCACCCCATCCAAAATATTTTTCAAGACCGGCATACATTCACTTTTACTTCCTCATACTAATCCTCCTTCAACCCTCAGTTCAGCGGTATAGTCAATCCATCTCAATTTTCTCACTTATACTTCCCCACATAAATTGTCTAATTTTTTTTCTCTACTTGTCTACATCCGAGCAATTTTCTTTAGATTTCATCATAGTCCAGTAATTTTAGCTTCGGCACCATCCTGCTTCGCCCAACTCCTACAACCTCTCCTCTAGATCGGCTAACATTTTCATCATAACCCGGTCTACCCATACATACACCTACACCCATTAACCTCTCACTCGCTCTAGGGCTAGGTCTAGGTCCAGAGGTCTCATGGAAACATTCTTAGGCGGTATATTTAACTTACATTTATTTTCTTCGTAGGCTGCTTCTCATCTCCAACACTTTCTTAGGATGATTCTCACCAGCATCTCTACATCAGGTATCTGTAACAGACTTTACAGGGGTGTGTATTTCTTTTAGTTCGCTTTATTGATTAATCAATAAACCGGTAAGCCTCTTCACCAGCGTCAAGGTAGAAATACGTCGAAGAGGTGGGGTGGGATTAGGGAAGGAATAAAAGCTCGAGTCAGGGCTTCTCTTCAATCTTTAGGTTTTTCTTTTGTACAGGTTTACGGGTTTTACACCACGCCAGTGACCAATTAGGTTTACGGGTTTTACACCACGCCAGTGACCAATTAGGTTTACGGGTTTTCACACCACGCCAGTGACCAATTAGGTTTACAGGTTTTCACACCACGCCAGTGACCATTCAAAAACCAAGAGATATCAGATCAGTCTAGATTAAGCCTCAAGAGGATTTTAGGAATGGGATGGGAATAGGAATGTTTTCCGATATTTAAGTGCCCTCGGAAAAACGGGTAGCCAGGTTATACCTCCCAGCACTAGGTTTGAATTGAGTAATGTCCATGAGCTAAGGTATGAACCCCATCAGATAAAACTACTCTTTTGTCATCCTCGGGGGATAAAGCTTTTTTATTTATTCTAACGCTAAACAGCTCATGTTTCTTAGACTGAATCATTTTCATGTCTGTATATACTATTTTTCCTTCAAAAAGTGATTTCTCAAAATCTTGCAACGATATATTTTTTTCAACGGCTGCTTTCTTAACACCTTTAATACATTTTTTAATTTTTTTACTTATATCCATAGCATATATCTTCGGTTTTAGTCCTACGAATTTATTAATGATAACCCCATTAGTCTCATCTTTAAACTTGCCTAGAATTTTTTTATTTAAAACAGAATAGCAAGGATGATTCTGCGGGAAATCAGACGTATCAAAATAATTCTCCATCGCTTTCATGTCCTGATACCAGTCGGGTGTATTAATTAAATAAACTAAGCTGTCCGTATCTGTGTACATTAATTTTAGAGTATTAGGATTATATTTTTTCATCATTACATTATAGTGAAAATCGTACATCACAGTTTTGGACAAATCTAAAATCGACATGCCTACATATATAGGCTTATTAAATAATAATTTTGTTTTACTCATAGTTACAGATACTAAGTTTTCATGATAAATTATCCTGTCTAGAAAGTTAGCTTTGGCGATCAGTTTCATTAATTTTTTAGAGTCTGTAACTAGCATCATGTTCATACGGTTTCTTATGTTCTCCATAGTTTTCCCGAAGACAGCGTTATTCAAAAGTTTGTAAAAATCTTTTTCAAAGTCATTTTTCGCCTTTTTACGAAGCTCAGTATTACAATCAATGTATGACTGTAACCAACGAGACTGTCGAAATTGTATCGCTCTATGAATTTTTTTAACTTTTAAGCCATGTTTAATCGCTTGCTTTAAGTTGACGTAATGCACAACATATCGCTCGCGAGGATTGAAATGAGCAACTAATTTGTTTACTTTCCCGCCTGGAGGACTCACTGTCTCAGGTAAAAATGGTAAATCGTTATGAGCTGTGTGTAACTCGGAGGGATAGACTACGTCAACCTCCAGAATACATCCTAATTCTCCATTATCAGCCAAGTTTTCAATATTTATGCTTTCGGGGTCTTTCACCCATTCAAAACCCCCATAAGGTAGAGGTCTACTCATCGCATGTCCATAAAGATTATTTGCGTCTAAGTATGCAATATAAGAGGATTCCTTTTCCGGATCATACTCGGGCATATAACTATTATTAGCACTCGCATACCGGTGGGATACTTGACATAAACCTCCCCTGATCCCCCGCTCAAAGAATAATATCATGTCATAATCCATTAATTGTTCCAACTTCACCTTAGTATGCTTCAACATCGCATCCCATGTCATCCCAGGAGCAGTGAAATAATGTGCGGGGTCCACCTTATGACTATTAAGCATAACATCTCGGAAATTCTGGAAAATATCCGCGAGGATGAGTACATCCGTTTTAAGATAGATGTCGCTGTATTCTCCAAGGGTGGAGCACTTGAACATATCCCAAACACGTAGCCCACGCTCATAGTCCTCTTCACTCAACGGGGTATCAGTCAAAGTATTATAAAATTTTTCCCGGGGAGGTAGACATTTCTCATCCAGTTTTTCCCAAGCATCAACATAATCGTAACAGAAAACCCCTTTTTTGATCACAAGAGGAAGCTGATCCTCAGTAAAGTACTTAGAGGTTTCCCTAAAGGCTGTTTTTGGAAGCACGCTAGCCATATAGTCAAGACTACGACCTAAAAAGCGATAAGAGTCGATAAATCGAAGCTTAACACCGTGAACATGCTTAGTGAAGCTTATATATTTCTCCTCAGTATTTGGAATCACATCAACCCGCTCTGAATCTTTACCCAGCTCCATAACTATAATGTTTGCATCATAATTCGATAGATTATGAAAAATTACAG
Organism: Aradus depressus; assembly: GCA_963662175.1. Taxonomy (NCBI): domain Eukaryota; kingdom Metazoa; phylum Arthropoda; class Insecta; order Hemiptera; family Aradidae; genus Aradus; species Aradus depressus. Next base: position 40,640,684 of record OY759222.1, read on the forward strand.
GTATATATGAGGGGGTTTTACACCGTAGGTTGCAACTATTACAGGCTGCTCCTCTATATTTTCCGGTCAAGTGATCATGATCCTTTACTTTAGGATTAATCTCAGAGAAACTCCCTTCACAAAGGTAACAATTTTGATCTTTTTCCCACTTCATCTCCTCGGCTTTGGTTATAATGATGGGAATATTTTTTTTATAAATTTCTGAAATTTTGAAAGCTAATGAATCGATGTACTTGATAAAGTGAGCACCCGCATCTTCACCTCTATAAATGTATGGAGGTATATTCATAGAACCATCGGATACTACGTGCACGCAAAAAGACATGGGCACATGTCGCTGATAAGGAACAGTCGCCTTTGATGTATCTTCAGAGAGGGGAGTCAACATGGTTTCAAAGTCAGCGTAAATTACGAAAGGGAGTCGGAGCTGCCGCTCAACATTTTTGAATTCCAAAATGGAGTCCTTAGGGAGCTCTATTCTAACAGGGCTGTTTTTATCGCAGTATATCTTATGCTTCCTCAGTTTTTCCTCCCCCGACTTACCGTACTGATTGTCAAAATGCTGAAAGCATCGCTTGCAAATTATAATTTTGTTTTTATGCTTAGTAATTTGTGACCGTACGAGCCTTTCGAAATTTTTAATGTATACATAATGCTGCTTAACACCATTATCCAACAGCAACAAATCGCGGTGCTGGGTTTTTTCGGTTTCGACAATTTTAATAGGGTACACATTATTGTTTTCGTCCAACCCGAACACATTTATAGAAATATTATTGATTTTTTCAAATTTTTTTATTTCATTCAAAGGAGTCGGGAAAGATACACAAGAGAAGTCATACCCGTGCTCCAAATTTTTATAGTTATTTACCCGCTGAGGATCCTTTCCTACAAATTTTGCTAGGATGGAATACTGAAAACAGAGGTGGTCCAAGTTTTTAACATTTACACATGCTTTCCGGGCTTCAATGTTTATAGGTAAGGGAATGTAGGTACTTCCACGAAGAGGTTGGTATCGATTTATACGCATCCTTAAGCCATCCACGGCAGTAAGAAACCATCCGCTCTTCTTCATTTGCGCTTCTTCCATCTCAACAGTTAATCTCTTAAAAGATACATCTAAGTATTCGTCTATATTGGTATCCTTAAAGATAGGACGATTTTTAGTCTTGAAAGCTTTATCCGTTAGATCGCCTACGACATTTTCAAACAAGCACTCTACTAGGAAATTAACTTTTAAAGCCGAATGGATCTGAAGTTGTTCCAAGATTTTTTTCTTTAAGCAATCACGCACATCTTCCAAAAAGCATGCCAGGTCCCCGTGTTTATTGGATCTTACAAAATAAGACTTAACTCTACCCTCGAAAGAAGTATCATAGAGAACCAGATTAGACTCATTAGGTACAAGCTTTAATAAAGTTTTCTTAAGAGGCTCATTTTTAGTTGTTTTCATAACCGGAACATCATTACACACAGACTCATGTCGACTACCATTAAACCTATTGGGAAACTCATGGCCGCAGTGTTTACACTTATAGACCTTTCCACAACTAAGTTCATGTCGCTTTAGGTGACAGGATTTATTGAAACTCGACTTGCAATGTTTACACACAAAATTATTAGGTCTAACCCCATGATTTAAAGCCATATGTATGTCAAAATCCATTTTAAGGAGTATTTCATCTCCACAATAATTGCACTTATGCATGATAAATCAGTATTTACCCCAAGATAACCGAATGTTTAAAGTACAATTCACCTTCACAGATCTCAGCGATGTTGCCACCTCAAAGTCTCAATGAAGACTGAAACACAGCTTATTCTTATAGGATGGAGGAACCGATCAAACCTGAAGGGAGCCGCTTATAGCCGAACACATCCGATGATAGACGAGTCAAACGATTGCTGACACCTGTTAACAACATATATATTAAATTTAATAAAACTATAGAAAAATTCAATATTTAAAAAATTACTGAATACAACACGCTTTGAATTATTTTTTAATTTAATACATAGGATGGCATTCTCAAAAGTGTAGGTAGATGATTTTTCCCGCATATTCTCCAATCGGAAAAATTACTGAATACAACACACTTTGAATAAGATTTTTAATTATAACACATGTATAACACCGAAGGACGGCATGCTCAGAATTGTAAGTAGACGCTTCTTCCGAATATTATCCCAATCGGAAAGTTTACTGAATACAACACACTTTGAATAAGATTTTTAAATGTAATACTGTTTAGCGGAGGAGGGTATACTGAGTCTCCATTGGTAACGTCACTGCACGGGACCCTCGTTACAGACAGGGATGGTGTTCCGATGATTACCCTGGCTTTAGCTGGATATATTCAGTATATTAGTAGGTCTGTTCGGGAATTTCTCGAACCCTGAGTGAGAGTCCACTAGTTAGACCAATTGTATCGAAAGATTCCAACTAGTTGCCTCCTTAACCCAGAGCTGCCGAGAGAGCAGGAGCCGATGATAACCGAATGCCCTCTCAATAAGCCTATTTTTTGACTACATAGACTTAGTACACAGAGATAATAAAAAAGTAGGTAATATTCGGTTAAATTCAATATTTTACATAAATTGGGATAATTTCCGGAGAAATAGCTAACTTTATGTAAACGCTACAATGTCAAATATATAAATCACCCACCAAAAGTTTAACTGAAATATGTAAAATATAGGTTAGCGCAAAAACAAAAGTAAATATACAAGAAAACTATATCAAAAACATGGTACACAGACCATTTAGCTAAAATATGTGCAATAATCATAGAATAGATCATCATAAAATTAATAATATTAAACCTTAAAATATAAATAGCCAAAAGTATACTAACTTGATAGAAAATTGGTTGATTGCATTAACAGATCAACCAGAAAGTGTAATACCTCATTAACGCCTGCTGACCGAAGAACACAAAAAATTTTTTTTAAATAAATTAATGATTTTAAAAATTAAAAATAATATGTTCTCCTCCAATAATATTGAAAGCAAAAGGTGAGTTTAATATAAGTATTTCAATTCACTAGTTCTAATGTAGAGAGCGTCCTTATTGAGATAGAGACTTGTATAGACTGAAACATAGGAGCAACGCTCAGCGAAGGGGAGAGGGGGGACTGCAAGACTCGACAGGCACTGACATGTTCTCTGAACCTCGTCACCTAGAGACTTTCACTATATCAAGGATTTACATACACATTATAAGCACATTGATTATATAAGAAATGATTCTTCATATGTTATTCTTATCGAACACATGTAAAACATTATGAACATAAAGAAGAAAAAATATATATATACGTGATGTGGCCATTATAGAAGGTTCTTCTACCAGCCACTCAACTACCAGAGAACATGAAATAAGTTTTGAATAATACTATTCTTATAGAAAAGGTTGAACACAATACCAATTTATTTATTTATTTTTCTCTGGTGGCTAATAAATTGGGATAATTTCCGGAGAAATAGCTAATTTTATGCTGACCGAAGAACACAAAAAAAAAAATTTTAAATAAATTAATGATTTAAAAAATTAAAAATAATATGTTCTCCTCCAATAATATTGAAAGCAAAAGGTAAGTTTAATATAAGTATTTCAATTCACTATCTCTAATGTAGGGAGCGTCCTCATTGGGATAGAGACTTGTATAGACTTAAACATGCATGGTCTACAGTTATCCAAACATGGGTTAGAGCTGTATGAATTAAAAAGCATGTAGTGTGGCTCCTACCGAAGGATGGTGTGCTCAGGGCGTTGAAATGCATGACTCCTGCGAGGTAGCTGAAGGATCCTGAAGGATGGTGTAGATGATCCTGTGTTCCTGTGGTAGAATGGGGGGGGGGGGGGGGGGGGGGGGGGCGAGGGGGGAGTGATCCTGTGTTCCTGTGGTACAACGTTATGATGGGGTGATCCTGTGCTCCTGTGGTAGAATGTTGTGAAAGGGTGATCTTCTGCTCCTGTGCTCCTACCAAGTAGATGGGAG